>CM050909.1:3405000-3887500 GCA_027726005.1 Juncus effusus
TATTAATCGATTAATATTTCTTGATCCCGAATTAAACTGAACAAGAACAAATGACATTAATAACTCTTATTAATTCATTTGAGTATGGCCATACATTTCTTTAGTTCAATTCATCAAGAGGCCTAAAGATATCTCTCTCATTTATGAGAGGAACAAATCCCGTCTTGATTGCACTCATCCCTCTACATGATTCATTGTATACCTAATCATAACCGTTATGACCACCCGGTTAAAGGCAGTATTAGATTATATTAAAGTATAAAATTACTCATGTTGGGAACCGAGACAATCTCAGGTCTAAGGACAATAAATACTTTATGTTACAAGAATCGCTAATGACGTAAAACATGTAGCATTCTTATGGCGGGTCAGTCCAGTATATGGTCTTTAACATATACCTATATTAATGACTTGATAACTATTTATCCATGATCAGTAAAACATAATCATCAGTCAACTAATATACTGGTGTACATTTATAGCTTGTATATATGAATATATATGTATCTGCAAGTATATTTGTCTCCACAAATATCCTATAAATGACCAGGGACGATTTAGAATAACATTCATAACACTTTATAGTTTTACTATCAAAGTCACGCACTTTGATGACATAAAGTTGAATTGCATATTCATGGTCTATTTTAATTATATTAAAATAACCTATACGCACATATTATATGAAATATCTTAGAATCAATATTATGTTTGTTATTACAATTCATCATCTAGGTCACAAACACTTTGGCCTAGGGCATAATACCATCAATCTCCCACTTGCTCTAGGCCAAATCGACCAAGTATCTCATACTCATTGATCTATGTGGTATCACATACCAGTTGACCTAACATGATCACCATCATTTAAGGGATTGGGTTCTTAAATGGATTATCAAACATTGTCATATGCAAATATTTTGCATAATTTTTATGTCCACCATAATCTAAGAAGAATACTTTATCCTTCTCAAGTATATAATCATACTCTTAATTATTATTTAGTGACTTTCACTAAGATTAAACTTATGTGTGCTTGTTGCACTTAATTCACATCATATGTAATTATGCTCACACTGAATTTCTTGTCAACATAAGATTTATCTTTAATTTTTGATAAAACCAAACTGTTTGGTTATTTCATCAAATAATAAATATTCACCTAGAGATATTTGCTTTAATTCATAAATTAATTTATGCAACTTGCAAACTCTTTTCAAAATTTTTAGGATAGACAAAACTCTCAAGTTGTATCATATACATACTTTCATATGTTTCTATTAAGAAACAACGTCTTGACATCCACTTGGCATCTTTTATAGTCATACTATGAACATATGCCCAAGAAAATTCTGAAATACATAAGCATGATGACTTGGAAAAATATTATCATAGTCTATACTATGAGTTTAACTTAACCACAAATCATGCATTATATGTTTGCACATTATCCATGTCGGTCTTCCTTTTAAAACCGTATTTCTATCTAATGGATCAATCAAATTCAAAACTTGATTGTCTGACATGGATTACATCTCAACTTTCAAAGTCTCTAACCATTAGAGCCTTGACTCATCATAGTCTATTAGTAGAATGTGGACTCATCATCTATGAGTATGAAATTTTTATCATTAGACACGAAAAATCTATATTTTTCGGGCCTGCGATACATTCTAATTGATCTACATGAATACACTTATGTTATATACTCAGACTCTTCAACATCTTGAAAGTCTAGTTGATTAATTGCATACTCAATCACTAGTTGAAATCTGAATTAATTTCCATCCGAGCATTACTGTCAGTATGTGGAATTTAAACTTTTCAAATTTACTCCCACTAATTCTTTTGGAAACACTTCTTCCAAAGAGATATAATTTTCGAATAACAAACACTTTGTTCTCATATTAATTATGGAAGTAATATCCTTTACTTTTCTTAGGATATTCCACAATAAGCACTAATCCGATTAGATGCATGATGCTTCAATTAAGTATTATATCCTCAATCTTGATAAAAGATAATCTGATACACCTACCAGTCCATATCGCATATGGAGTCTTTTACAACTACTTTAGATGGAATTATATTCAGTATAAACGCAATAAGAGCGTAACCCCGAAAGAAATAGTAGATATATTTAACTCATCATAATCGAACTATATCTAATAAAGTTCGATATAGTTATCATGATGATCAAACACTTAGTTCTCGACTCCTCGATCTCATCAAAGAAATATGATTTTTCGAAACCAAGTTTTATTCTCTACTTCATTATTTGTAAGTTTTGAACTTTTCAAAATATTCAAATTTATTGTTTCAATAAAACGATGAAGTAGTTTTCTCTAGCACCTTCACTCATTGATGAACATACATCACTATGTATGAGAGCCAATAAGTAACTTGCTTTCACCTTACTTTGTGAAAGACGTATATGTCATCTTGTCACCTTACTTTTTGAATCATGTTTCAAATGATTCAAAATCAAATGAATTTGAAATCCATCTTAATGAATTTAATAAATGTTCATCTTATTTAAGTAGACCAAGCGACAATGCTAGATTTAAATTCTTAATATTAATGTTATAGATAGACTTATAATTATCTTGTTCGATATAACACATAAGGTAATTTTTCTATTGGAACATTTCCAAAGAAAATTGACCTTTGTGAATGGTGAAATTATTATTCTCAATAATAAATTAACGACCATTCATAGATAAACTTGAACTATAGATAATACAAAATTTATTGTCGACATTAAATAACAATTATTTATGTCAGCGATAAGTCCAAAAAGACAATGTAAATAAATGAGTTACTTGAGAAAATGCAACGACTTTTGCTACATTTGTCACTCATATGTTAACATCATATTTACTCAATAGTTTACAACTTAGTCAGCACATTTTTCACAACTGTGTGATTCACATCGTGTATCTAATACACATGATGTGAAACAGACAAGTTAATTTCTATAACAAAAATACTTGAAGCGGTAGTCACACTATCCTTTCATTCCCTTTTCATATCTTCTTGAGAAATTATGGTTTCTTTCAATGAACCAATTCATTGCGAAAGATACTAATTTCTTACCTAAGGCCGAAGCCTCGGCAACATCTTGCCCTTATCTTTGGGAGTACTTTTTACGTTCCTTTTAAGCACGAGAACATTATTGACAATACTTGTCCATGTTCATGTTAACGATTATTAGCATCTTATGCTATTTGTCCTTTTCAAGGACCTATCGTGAGACATAAATAGATATACTATTCTATTTGAATAATATGCAAAGACTATTATTCTTTAAATATTTCATATAATGGCTCCCACTATTTTTTAATCAAATCAATAACCCTTAATTGCATTGATTCGGAAACTTTCAATCCTTGAAGTTTCATAGTGAGACAAGATCCATATTTCAATTAAGTCCTAAGTGAGCTTTGGCTCATCGCCCAGAACTTAACTTATTTAGGTAGGAACAATTCCAATTGTATCTCATTCAACTCTTGAACAACATAGGATAAGCATCATATGCCCGACGTATATATCCTATCGTATGCCCCGAGCCCAAGTCCGACTTGATAGCCCAGTTAAATCAAACCATGTCTAATCATTGGCAAAATAGTACCCAACACACTCAGCTTTGGCATGACCTATGTTGGCTCCCATTTCCCGCATTCTCTCCTCCTAAGATTGTCCCTACATACCCAGCTTTGGCATGACCTATGCAGGGTCGATCAGAGTATCGAGAGATTTAGACTTATGGAAGGCATTTCATGACTTAATATTGTTTTGAGGGATTTTATTTAATATTATATGTTATTATGCAATCTTCAAAGAACATCATATGTAATAATCGAATAAAGATAATAACGACGATATATCATGGCCTTGATCTTTATGAACTAACATAAAGAATTCCTAATATATATTTCATCTCCATGAAATTTTTCTTAGATTGTATATGGAAATCTTATCTCCATGTATCGAAATCGATGAACTCTTTCATCTCCATGATGTGTGGTTGAAAATGAACTTGTTATCTTAATGATGTATTCATGATGGACGATGAACTCTTTCATCTCAATGATGTATGTGTTATGCCTAATGAACTCTTTCATTATATCAACACATATCAACAAATATATCAAATAGAAACATAATTATATTATGTTTCGATTATTTAACCATTTATAAAATATATATATATAAGGCTTACGAATGCGAATTCTGGGCACGGTCATCATTGTCAACATTTAACAAGTCAAAAACCAATATTTGATCTGGTCAACATTTGACTAGGTCAACGATCAACATTTGATAAGGTCACTAGTCACTAGTCAACATTTTGACTAGGTCATGATCAACTTTTGACCGATTCAATGGTCAACAGTCAAGGGGTAAATTAGTGTAGTCAACTTTTGACCAATTTAATTAGTGTAGTCAACTGTCAACAATTAACAGTCAATACAATTACTAGTCAACATAGTCCATAGTCAACACAATGGGTCAACAGTCAACTGTCAACATGATCAACATGGTCAACACCTGGTCAACTTTGTCAACTCACATTTTTCTACACATTAATACATCATAGGCATCTTTTCATGAATTCAATACATCACATGCAACTTTTCATGAAATAATGCATCACATGCACTATTTCAAAAAGACAATTCATGGTATGCACCCTTTCATGAAGGCACAACTATTCAAGAGGTCGCAACTCTTGCGATTGCACCTTTTCGGTCGTACCTCTTAGTTGCGCGTGTCGATTACACCCGTTGGTTGCACCTCTTGGTCGCAACCGTTAGTCGCAACCTATTGGACGTGATATTTGGATCATATCCATTGGTCACACCCTTTAGTCGCACCCTTTGGTCGCAACCTTTCGTCGCGTCTTTTGAATGTAACATTTGAATCGCATCCCTTGGTCACACCCGTTAGTCGCACCTTTTGGTCGCACCCTTTGGTCACATCCGTTGGTCGCAACCTTTCGTCGCGTCTTTTGGATGTGACATTTGAATCGTATCCTTTGGTCACACCCGTTAGTCGTACCTTTTGGTCGCACCCTTTGGTCGCATCCGTTGGTCATATGCTATTGGATGCAACTCTTGCATGAAAGATAACACATAGACTCATGGATGTAACTCATGACTCATGGATGTAACTCATGACTCATGAAAGATAACACATAGAAGGTCACATCTTTTGCATAATATTAAGTTGTTGCATGAGAATAATATATTTGAGATTATACAGAGGGGCCAAGTCATGCCATGTCTTATATCATGCTCCAAGCATGATAAATGCATTTATCATGTATTTCTCAAATACATGAACTTACTCATCTGTTTGATTCGTATATCATGTATATACATTTTCAAGTCAGACTTGGCTGCCTTGAGTCACAATAATTGGATAAACGTGATCCATATATTCTTGTCAAAAGATGCGATCATCTCAGGATGCATATGGCACCGTTCCATATATGGACTCATTTTCTCGGCCAAGCCCAAATTTCGTGCAACCATATAATTAATCAAATTCGGACCAAATCATATTCGGACGAACAGAACATTTTTAATATTAAGTAAATTTCGTTAATTAAACATGTCTGATGTCTCGTGATAACACATACTTTTATTTTATCAGAACATTTCTAATATCAAGTGTTATTCAAACACATATGTAACAATGTACAGACTTGCTACGAACTGAATATGTACATAACATATACAATTAATAACATCATATGTGTATTCACACTCTTCATGACAACTCTTGTATGAATCTCTTGGATGCAACTATTACATACACCTCTTCATGAATCCCCAAAACTTCACATCCTTTCAATTAAGAATATTCAACACTTGAATACTCTATATGCAAGCCTTATAATTATAAATCAAAATTATAAATGGTATCTAAATAGTATATATCACATATATACCGACTCAATTTAACCGAAACACGCACGTTGCTCTGATACCACTGTTGGGTTTCGGACGTGCATGACGCAGCGGAAAAATAAAAATTTCGTCCAAAACCAATCCGAGGATCCGTGCGTATCGGTTAAATCAAATAATAAATCTTAAAGATACCTTTCGGATTACGCTTCATCCGTGACGCTCAAACCATGCGTGTTGTCCATGCGTCTCTAAACCGGTTACCGTCCTAACCGATTTTACGTCCTTCTAGGCCGTCTAGGTCGGATCGTGCGGAAGTCATCTACCGCACACACAATCGGTCTCCACCAAAACTCTCAACAAACCGTTCTCATCTTCTTAGGCCGAATAGATCACAAGCGCCGAAAGTACGAACGCCTCTACCGGTATCCACACGAACATTCTTAAAACGGGAAGAAGAACAATATATATGCTAGTAGCTTGTTCTTCTCTTGCACAAGAAAACTCTTTTTCTTTTTCTTATTTTGTCTCACAAAAGATGTATAATTCTCTCATATAATTGCACCCTTTCATTTTTCATATAAAAGGAAAGCACCCTTTAGTAATTTTGTCACACAAATGAGAAAGGATATTTTCTCTCTTTTTGTCTCACAAAAGAGAATGAGAAATAATGAGAGAGAATCATTTGTTACAATGAATTTGGAGCCCTCTATGTCCTTATATAGAGGTGGAGAGTCATGTCTATTCACACTAAAAGATGTGTATGACATCACTCATCATTATCCACATATCATCATCTAGACTCTTCTAGATTACATGATCTTGTGTGCTCATAGTCTTTATATACATATATATCACATCTTATCACATAAGATGACAATATCTTTTGTGTCATTATTATGCAACTCATCATATAAGTCGCTAGGATTTTCTGTGCCCGTTTTAGTTTGTTCTTTGTGTGTGACCCTGTAGGTTCACTTAATGTTGGCAATAAACTTGACAGTCTATAAATCATGAGCGGACTCTAGCAAGCCATCATGACTACCCAATTTAAGTGAATATCAGTGATCTGATTTACCAAATCAACAATCACATATTTAGTCCCTTTGTCACGCGATATCTATATCGATCATAAGGCATGTAAGACGCCATCCTTATATTAATCGATTAATATTTCTTGATCCCGAATTAAACTGAACAAGAACAAATGACATTAATAACTCTTATTAATTCATTTGAGTATGGCCATACATTTCTTTAGTTCAATTCATCAAGAGGCCTAAAGATATCTCTCTCATTTATGAGAGGAACAAATCCCGTCTTGATTGCACTCATCCCTCTACATGATTCATTGTATACCTAATCATAACCGTTATGACCACCCGGTTAAAGGCAGTGTTAGATTATATTAAAGTATAAAATTACTCATGTTGGGAACCGAGACAATCTCAGGTCAAAGGACTATAAATACTTTATGTTACAAGAATCGCTAATGACGTAAAACATGTAGCATTCTTATGGCGGGTCAGTCCAGTATATGGTCTTTAACATATACCTATATTAATGACTTGATAACTATTTATCCATGATCAGTAAAACATAATCATCAGTCAACTAATATACTGGTGTACATTTATAGCTTGTATATATAAATATATATTTATATGTATCTGCAAGTATATTTGTCTCCACAAATATCCTATAAATGACCAGGGACGATTTATAATAGCATTCATAACACTTTATAGTTTTACTATCAAAGTCACGCACTTTGACGACATAAAGTTGAATTGCATATTCATGGTCTATTTTAATTATATTAAAATAACCTATACGCACATATTATATGAAATATCTTAGAATAAATATTATGTTTGTTATTACAATCCATCATCTAGGTCACAAACACTTTGGCCTAGGGCATAACACCATCAATATGTATATATATATATATATATATATATATATATATATATATATATATATATATATATATATATATATATATATATATATATATATGTAAGTATGTATATATATGTAAGTATGTATATATATATATGTATGTAAGTATGTATATATATATATATATATATATATATATATATATATATGTAAGTATGTATATATATATATGTAAGTATGTATATATATATATGTATGTATGTATGTATATATATATATATATATATATATATGTAAGTATGTATATATATATATATGTAAGTATGTATATATATATATATATATATATATATATATATATATATATATATATATATATATATATATATATATATATATATATGTAAGTATGTATGTATATATATATATATATATATATATATGTAAGTATGTATATATATATATATGTAAGTATGTATATATATATATATATATATATATATATATATATATATATATATATATGTAAGTATGTATATATATATATATGTAAGTATGTATATATATATATATATATATATATATATATATATATATATATATGTAAGTATGTATATATATGTATATATATATATATGTAAGTATGTATATATATGTATATATGTAAGTATGTATATATATATATATATATATATATATATATATATATATATATATATATATATATATATATATATATATATATATATATATATATGTATATATATATATATATATATATATATGTAAGTATGTATGTATATATATATATATATATATATATATATATATATATATATATGTAAGTATGTATATATATATATATATATATATATATATATATATATATATATACATACTTACATATATATATATATATATATGTATATATATATATATATATGTATATATATATATATATATATATATATATATATATATATATACATACTTACATATATATATATATATATACATACATACTTATATATATGTATATATATGTATATATATATATATGTATATATATATATATATGTATATATATATATATGTATGTATGTATGTATATAGATATATATATGTATGTATGTATGTATGTATGTATGTATATATATATATATATGTATGTATATATATGTATGTATGTATGTATGTATATATATGTATGTATATATATGTATGTATATATATATATGTATGTATGTATATATGTGTATGTATATATATATATATATATATATATATATATATATATATATATATATATATATATATTTCATTTCAATACACCCAAATATTTTAATCTTATTTTAAGAGATCAAATCCTGACCTTTTAACTAGATAGGGACATTTCTGTCGTGGAAAATTAACCGGTCACCCTTTTCCTCTTCTTCTTTGTTCTCCGTTCCTTTATTTCCCAATCTCTTCCGTCCTTCTCAAATCAGCCGAATTCCACCGTTCGTCCTAACTTCTTCTCAGTTTCTTCCCTCTTCTCATCTCTCCGCCATTTTCTCCTCTGCCTAAACCCTCTCATCCGTATCCTATTTTCTCTTCCCTCTTAGAAAGAGAATCATTTTGTCGTTTCATCCTTCATCTCATCCGCCTCCACATCATCTCGCACCAGATCTCATACACGCCGTCCATTCTTGCAATTGGTCTCCAGTTAGGTATATATATCTATTTACTTTAGGTTTGTGCATTTTTACTTGTTTTTTTCTTTGAAACATAATATACAACTTATTAGTTCTATTTTTGCTGATTTTAGTTTGGGTAAATTTAGGAACTTTGCTAACTCAGGAGAATTTGATTTGACTTTGGGTAAATTTAGATATTTTGGAAAATTTGAGTTTTTGAGATTTTCTTTGTATTTCAAATCTAATTTATGGGTAGAAAGAGAGATATTTTAAGGATTCTGCAAATTAGAAGTTCGTATTTTAGTTTGTTATTGGGTGACAACTTGGTAAGTAATTTTAGTAATGGCTTTTTTATAATTACGGGATCTAATTCAATCCTGGCTGGTATGACATTGTTTTGATACCACACAGTTTAGGGTGTAATATGGCTGTTTTTTCTCATTTCTTTATTGTTGTACAGTTCTCATAAATTGAATTATTCCAGGAATTGCGATGGAGCGTGATGTGAGGATTTGCATGAGACAACCGATGGTGTTGCATGAATTATTATAGGAAGAATTAAATTTGTTATATAAACTTTTGGGTTTTATGTTGATAATTTTGAATGAGGTTTTGCAAATATATTTGTATGTGTCTGTTGCTTGCGAGTTGCGATGCATGTTGGTTGCTTTGTCTAATACACCTCAAATACATTAATCATTTCATTTTTATGCATTACTTGCTTCAAAGTGTATTAGACAGTTACTTGGGCTTAATTAATATTTGAGACTAAATTGGGTTAATGATGACCAAATTGGAATTACTTGTATGTCTTAATTAATTACCATTTTAAACAACATAAGAAGAATACATTGTTTTAGTTAAGGATCAATCATTCCTATATTGACTGAAAGAATAATTGCAGAATTCAGGAATAAAATTCATTCAAATTCATATATATACTTCATTCAAATTTTATAATATTCATTCATTCAATTCGATGATTTACGTACAATTTCATTCATATAACATTCATTCAATTTCATAAATATTCATCCAACTTCATAAATATACACCGTTCAAATTTTATAACCATAATTACAAATCAATTTCTGTAACTCTAACCATAATAACGTTTATATTCCATAATCCTAGCTCCTAAATTTCATACAAATTATATAAAGGCTACAAAACGGTAACCATATAAACATATACCAATTTCAAATTCACTCCAAACCATGTCCATACGCACATAAACTACATTTCTTTTTCCTTGTATCTCAATTGCTTAGGTAGCTTTTTACCTCCTTAGGCGAGGGAGCATATGTACGAAATGGAACAAAAAAAGAAAAAGAAAAAAATTAGAGAAAATGTCACACCAATTTATTTCATTCACCATTACATTGAAAGCAGCCCCAAAACCATAACTTAGCCTGAAATAAGATCAAATTTTAGCCCCAAATAGCTCAACATTATTCAAGCTTTTGCCTCTTGAAACCAAGTAAGATCCAATTGGCCTCGATACCATTAGTCTTGATTATACTCAATTAGCCTCAATTATACTCTACTATTCCAATTAAACAACATCGACGCTAAGTGATCATTAAATAGTCTCAATTAGACTTAATTAAGATATAAATCAGTCCAAATGAGCTATACAGAGGCAAAGTAGCTCAATCAGTTTAATTACCCCTAACTATGTTCATATGAGGTTCAATTAAAAAATCTAGACAAGAAAGAGAAACTAGCATATAATTAGTTACCTTTGAAATATTACGTTCTACCTCAGAAAAAGAGTGCTGCATATGGAGTTCAGATCTTTTCGAAATAACCAGCGATTGAAAGAAAAAAAACGTCAGATTAGAAACAGTCAGTGAGAGGAACGTGACCAGATGAAGAGGGGAAGATCCAGATCGAGAGGGTAACTAAACAATTGGAGAGAGAGAGAGAGAGAGAGAGAGAAGGAAGGAGCGGTCATGTGAATATCGCCATTGGAGAGATGAATTGTTTGTTCGTGGGTTCAAATTTTGCTAAATGACAACAATGCCCTTATTTTAGAATTTGGTAACCGGTAGACGACAAGTGTAACAGCCTAGCGATACATTTTTACCGGCTGCTCAAAGTCAGCAGTTTTTTCCATTAATCTGAACCGTTATATACACTCAAATGAACGGTCCAAAAAAATTAGATGTATGGAACAATTCCCCATATATATATATACAACAAGACAATAAATAACAATTATAATTTTTGTGCAATTATATGTCACGAGTAATTCATAATTTAAACATAGTCAATTAAATTTTTGACATATGTTATACAACAATAATTAAAAAAAAATTCAACTTTTGAAAATCACATGAAAGCCCTAAATTACAAATGAAATTTAAAAATGAACTATTTAGTTTATATTGATGTTGAGCCAAAATAAAATGTATAATGACATTTACTTTTTTTATTACCAACATTGTTTGAACTATTATATTATTTATTTAAAGAAATATAAAAAATAATAAGTATGCAAATATTATGAAATTAAGTACTAACCTTGGAAATGGGAGAGAAGAACCCAAGAAATTTGAAGAAAATGACCACTACACACCTAGGTTTTATATTTCGTTTGTAATTAGAAGAAAATTTGAGGGTTCTTGAATATTTTTTGCAAGTAGAGCTATTTGGGGTGGGGGCGGCTTGCATTGGGGAAGAGAAGAGAGGAGAATAAAAAAATTTATAAATGTGGGATAATTATTCATCACACGGTTCTACTTTTAGTGTATAATATATTCTTTTTATTTTCTAATTACATGGGCCGGCCAAAGTTAATGACCCATTTCATAATTATACTATAATTTGTTTTTCTTTTCAAACTTACTCTTGTTTTGTATAACCAGCTTCATTGAGGGGGGTTGCAAAATTATGAAAATACAATAGATAATAAAAAAAATTCAAAATCATAGGGGGGGGAGCGAATGCTCCCCTTGGTTCCCCTTACATCCGTCCTTGATCTCAATTAAAAAGTAATATAATATATAGATGTATATAATAGAGTACATTTCGAATATATAGATTTTTTTTTGTTTTTTTTGGAGATTATGCTAGAGAGATTTTTAGCTACTTCCAAAATTATTTGAAGAAAAGTAAAGAGTATATATATAGAACGCAGTACACATGCGAGTATTTTATTGAGAGTCAACAGGTCTAGCATGTGCTATTCTTAGTTGACTTTCTCATTGTGGATCTCACTTCTATGGAGCACATTATATCCAAGGATTTGGATGGAGAATTCATCCAAAGGTATTACTAGCCGTATGATTTTATATTCACTAATATTTAGTTTTATGTTTCAATTTTGTACATACAAACTTTTGTGTAACTAGAGATTATTCGCGCGTTGCGTGATATTTACGTTTTTTTTTTATATTTAGAAGTGGACAACTTTTTATTTTGTTTTGTACAGTTTTAGTAGAATTGTCAATATTAAGATTCTTTTGATTGTTAAAATCAAGCAAAGATTTGGTAAAGAATGAGAGTTTTTTTTTAAGTTAAGATGAACGATATGTTTGCTAGTAGTGTTCTTCTTTGTGAATATGTTAAGGTTAGTAACCTTAACATATACCTTAATAAGATATATGGTTCACGGATTGTTCAGTTTACACAAAGTATTTAAACCATTTAGATAAAATATTTTTTGTAGGCATGCTAGTCTTGGTCTGTAGTATATCACTTAAAAATTTGACCATTGAATTATGAATTATCATCAAATAGTCTAGAAAAGAGAGATGTTGTGGCTCATTTAAGTAAAAGTTTGGTAGATAAGGGGTTTTAGGATTATATATACTAATTAAGAGATAAATAGATAATTTAATATCTTCTTTCATTATAAGCAAAAATATGCGCTTCTTGTTTGTGCAGCAAAGTTTTTGCCTTTCTTTATTTATTTAGCCTTTCTTTATTGGGCTCATATATATGGTCCCCACTTAAATCCCTCATTTGTCCCCCTTTCACTGTCAAACGGGCCCCACATACTGTTAAACGGTCCGTTTGACACCTATTTGACAGTGGGTCCCGTTTGACAGTGTCATGTTTGTCAGTTGGGGGAAATTTTTAGAGGGGGCCAAATATACTTTCTCTTCTTTATTTAGACTATCTAGTAAATACCAAGTTTATATTTTGATCAAATGTATATTTTTTTTAAAAATTAAATAAATTATTATAGACATGTTAAGAATTTCAATCTTATAATAATAATAATAATAATAATAATAATAATAATTTTTGGGTTCTTAGATATTAAATTGAATTTTGAGCTTTGTATGGGTATGGTTGAAAAAATGTATAACATTGGGAGAGAAGATTTGGACTAACCTTTTATTGGTCCACATGTTTTTCAACTGAGAAAAATTTTGCTCACTTTGAACATTTAGTATGGAGTTGGTTTATGTGAATCAGTCATCATAGGAGCTTTACGGTGTAGGTGAACCAATCATATGCATAGGAAAAGAGTATTTGTGTTCACATTGGACGAATGATTTGTTAAAAAAAGCAGCCACATGTCCAAATGTAATTAGTCCATGCTAATGGCATGATTTCCTCTCAAAAAAAGTGCAGCTCAATTATGATTCATTCTTTTATATATAAGATGTTAGATTAAAAAGCTGATATGGAATGCTATGGTTCAAGTACCGTAGAAAACCCCTTTCAATATAATAAATATAAAATAAATCAAAGTAAAAATCATATAATGATAAAATTCTGAAATTTTTTGAAAGAATTTTTTGTCAGAATTGTTTTGATAGAATTGGACAGATTTCTGTCCAAACCTTTCTGAACAATACCTGTCTTCCAACCAAGCATTTAAATTCCACCCTATTAATGATAACGTGCGGTGCATATTTTGACAAAAAGAAAAATAATAAGCACCCATCTCATGCTAGATATTTTAGTGAAAACCTCCACATTGTGAATGAGTCATCATCATAGACTATTATTCGGAGTATTAATGAAATCTTCAATATTTTATGTTTGAAGTGAGATTTCATATAATTAAGTAGGTTGTAACTCGTAGTACTTTTTCAAACAGTTCGAATAAGAAATAAAGTAATAAAGAAGTAATAAAGTTATAAAAGAAATACATAAACAAATAAACAAGCTAATAGTATTTTTCTGTACAAATTTAGTGCAATCAATTTTGTATAACATGCCATCAGTATTCTGTCCATGTTTGTAGGAGCCTTTGGTTGACAGTTGACTCACAACTCACGCACAAGTAGCACTGATGACAAATAATGCATGCAAGTTGTTTGAATGAGTTGAAACTTTCAAAATAACGAGCAATGAAATTATTACTTTGATCTTTTTTTGTTAGAGAAAAGACAAATACTTGGGTGATATAAGTAGTGAAAATATCCATTTGATAATATATGGAAATGAAGTAGTAACAGTAACTCCAATTATGAAAGATCGACTATGTTAGGAAATCGCTCAAGCAAGCATTCAAAAAAAAAAATTAGGAAATCGGAAAATTAAGAATCAGTTCCAATAACAAAATAAGAAATGATTATCTTTTTACTTGCATTATTGTTTTTCTTATTTTTACTTTCAGTATTGATGTTTTGTGATCAGTTTCCAAATTCCTAAATTTTTTACAAAATGTTCCTCAACACACTGTAATAATTGGAGGGGAAAAGGGAACAAATCAGGCTTTCCTTGGTCAAAAGTTAAAACCAATCCCTTTCTGGCTTTCTCCCTTGTAGTCAACATATTACATCCCTATCCTTTCAAGATAGTAAATTAGGGTTAGTGCCGAGATAATATGCTTTTTTTTGGTAATTTAGATGTTTTGAGTTAGGAGTTTTGTTTTGGGTTTAGATTATTTTTTAGGAGGATGAATGTGCCCTTGTTATTTCTGTTTGTGGTTTTGTTTGGTGTTCTGAATGAAAGTAATCCTACGGGCTTTTGATAAAAAAAACATATTACATCCCTAAATGAAAAAGAAAAATAAACATCAAACGTCCTTCTCTCTCAAGTCTAAAGTCCCCACACACTTTTCCACTCTGGCCCCCACCCTCCCCCTATTTACACCCCTTTACTCCCCTTCAGATTTCTCATCTCCACCATACACACAACCAAAACCTCAACAATGGTTTCTTCTGGATCCATTGCCGGAGGTTTCTCCACAAAACAACTCCTCAACATGCGTTTCACATCACAAGTGATCCTCGGTCGGTGGTTCATGGTTTTTGCCTGTTTGCTTATCATGTCAGCATCCGGCACCAGTTATATTTTCGGAATATATTCGAAAGATATCAAATCCGTTCTAGGGTACAACCAACAAACCTTAAACACACTTAGTTTCTTCAAAGATGTCGGTACTAATGTCGGTATCCTAGCAGGGTTCATCAATGAAGTATCTCCGCCTTGGGTCGTGCTTCTGTCTGGCTCATTCGTGAACTTGGGTGGTTACCTCATGATATATCTAGCGATCACCAGCCGGACAGCGGCTCCTCCTGTATGGCTGATGTGCATATACATATTCATAGGAGCAAATGCTTTGTCGTTTTCAAACACGGGGGCATTGGTCACATGCGTGAAGAACTTTCCGGAGAGTCGTGGCAATGTGATAGGGTTGCTCAAGGGTTTTGTCGGGCTAAGCGGTGCGATTTTCACTCAGCTCTATTTGGCTATCTATGGAGATGATTCAAAATCCCTTGTTTTGCTCATCGCATGGCTCCCGGGCGCGATTTCCATTGTCTTTGTGTACACAATCCGTATTATTCCATATGCCTCCTCACAAGGAAAGAAAATGAAACCCTTCTTTTACTTTCTATACATCTCTATCGCTCTTGCCGTGTTTCTACTACTCATGATAGTTGTGCAACAGGTTGTTTCATTCCCTCGATTTGCTTATGCAATTAGTGCTGCCATTGTAGTCCTCATACTCTTCCTTCCCCTTGTAGTTGTCATAAAAGAAGAAATTAAGATTCTAATTGAAAGAAATCAATCTCTTCAGAACCCACCAACAATAGTCATAGAAGAGCCCAAACCCGCCCCCGCATCATTATCACCATCATCATCCTCATGGTATGCCAACATCTTTAGACCACCCGCCTATGGAAACGACTATTCAATCCTCCAAGCATTAGTAAGCCCAGAAATGTTTATCCTCTTTTTTGCAACGGTTTGCGGTTTAGGGGGTACGCTTACTGCCATAGACAATATGGGGCAAATTGGGCAATCATTAGGCTACCCAAAGAAAAGCATCAATACATTTGTTTCTCTCATTAGCATATGGAACTATGCTGGACGGGTCACCGCCGGTTTCGCCTCAGAAATGGTGCTTTCTAAATACAAGTTCCCTCGGCCATTAGCTCTAACTCTAGTAATTATATTCTCTTGCGTAGGCCATCTTCTTATAGCATTTGGCGTTACACAATCCCTCTACATTGCCTCCATTATAATCGGGTTTTGTTTCGGGGCACAATGGCCATTGTTATACACAATTATATCCGAACTATTCGGCCTTAAATACTATTCTACGCTCTTCAATTTTGGGTCCGTTGCTAGTCCTATTGGGGTGTATGTACTTAACATAAGAGTTACCGGTCATTTATACGACATGGAGGCAAGGAAGCAAAGTGGGGGCAGTGATAAGATTTGTATGGGCGTGCAATGTTTCAAGATGTCGTTTATTATTATCACTGCTGTTACAGTGCTCGGAGCGATTGTGTCCTTGATTTTGGTTTGGAGGACAAGAAAATTTTATAGGAGTGACATTTACGCAAAGTTTAGGGTTTCACCTGCCGCAGTAGAGGGAGGGAGTTCAGCTGAGATTGCAATGGAGGATACCAGTTTGGGTAAAATGGAGATGAATGGGGAGATTGAAGAAGAGCATGAGAAGAAAAATTGTGCAAACAAGAGAAATGGGGATACTTGATGTTGACTTAAGAGTCAAGGGATTTTAGTAAAAAAGGATGAAATGTAGTGATTTATTGTTGTTTTTTTCTATGGCATGATGTAAAGTTATATTGTGATTTATGAACCTTTTTAAATTTTATTTTCGAAATTAATGATAATTTTTTTTTGGGAAATGTGCAAACACGACGTACTGTAGTACGACTGTAGCACGACGCACTGTAGACATACAATTATTTTTCATTTTATATATTATTTTCTCATTTTATATATTGTTTTGCCATTTAATATACTATTATTTATTCTTTGTATATTTCTTTTTTTTTTTACTTTTATATACTGTTTTCCCATTTTTATATATTGTTTTCTCTTTTTATATATATACTGTTATTAGAAAATAAATTATATATATTGTTATGTATATATTGTTATTAGAAAATAAATTATATATACTGTTATTGGATTCCGTCGTGAACAGTGCGTCGTGCTATAGCATGTCCCCTTTTTTTTTAAGTGCTTGTTGCCAACCAAATTATAATTCCAAAATTTATTCAAAAAAATTATAATTCAAAATGAATGATAAATATTTTCAATTCAAAAAAAGAATGATAAATATTTAAAATCTCTTGTTGTCAACTGAATTATGATTCCAAGCCTCTGTCAGTTACAATACCACTTGATTGACTAGATTATATTTAAGTTATTGAAGAATGTTTTCTAAAAATTAAAAATATCTGGTTTCATGCTTGTGTTTAATATCGTCTTATTTGTAAATATCAATGTTGCAAATAGAGTGTAGCGGTCTGTAGCGTTAATGTTATTTTTGTAGCTGATAGCGCTTATAAGCGGATGCTATAGCGGACGATATAACGCATGTTATAATTTATAGCGGATGATATCATTAAGTATAATCAAGAGAAAATACATTATTTTGTAAAAAGAGAGTTTTTGTTTGGCTTATTTTAACCAAAAAATATCATAATTATATTATTTCTTCATTAAATATGTTCTTAAATTTAAACATTTTATTTTTTTAGCCCAAAAAAGAATATTTAGAATTAAAAAGATATAGCGAAAAAAGTCCACAGCGTACATCATTTAGCTACCGATGCATAGCGTTTCGTGTTATAGCGATGCTATAGTGCGCTATTTACAACTATGGTAAATATAGATGTCAAGAACTTTAATTTATAAATACCAAAAAAGAAATCATTTGTTCTCCTTCCTTTCCCTTTCTATAAATAAGTATAAGCATACATATACAATATTATAGAGGTCAACAAAATAATATATTGTAATGTATATAATAATAGTAAAGCATTATAGCACAATAGGAATATCACAATTCACAAAAACATATATAGAATATAAAAAATGTTGATAAGTCAGTTGGGATTAATGTCAATAGATGGTGACTGGCCAACATATGAGGCTTACTTAAATCAATTCCGGCGAGACTACGTTGTTGTTATTTTATTACTATAATGATGTTTTGGACAAGTATATATTGTCAAACAATGGGGATATAAAAATGCTTGATTGGTATCGTTTGTGCTTTCTTTTCATTTTATTTTCCTCTGTATTCTCATTTAACGAATTCCTTAAAAAATACCTCTTCATTGTTTTTAGATTGATTGCCTTTGGTTATCTTTCTTTTTGATTGGTATGATTTTGTTGTTTCTTTTCATATTTTTTACTCTCTATTCATTTAATGAATATCTTAAATATTGTTTGAACGGGTTAGCTTGCTATTTGATTGAAATAAATGCTTCTAAAAGGCAGCTTTGTAATGAAACTTAAAATTTATTTATACATGGAAAAATGAAAAAAAGGGTATCAGTATGTTAAAAAATTAGGAGAGGGATAATTTTGATATATCTTAAGTTTTATAGTATGATAATATTCATGAACTTCATGTTTTCGAAGGTGTATATATTATGTTTTGTAAGTAATATTTGAAATTCCGTCTTCTATTAATTTTTATATGTGTAGAATGCTTCAAACGAGGTGTTCATAAAATATTATGCACCAGCCATATTATAAGTTTATGACTTCATAGTTGGACTAATTAAGTTGGACCAATTATGGTAACTTTGAATTAATGCTAAGAAGTCCAAATGTTTGAAACAGTGCTTAAAAAAAGAAGCATGTGATGCGGACAGCTCTCAAAATTAATTCTTACTTACATTTAGGGCAAGCCAAGCTTACTTTAATCTGATCCGAATCTTTTGTAAGACAAAGTATCAGTTATCCTTATCCTATTAAAAAAGGTATCAGTTATCACCAAGTTCTAATATAACTGCAATTTTGAAAATAATGAGATACCTTTTACTTTTCTCTATTTTTTCCTTTCTCCTGATTTGAAAATCGAAGAGGGTATCTAGCGGGAGAAGATTCATTTCAGTCTTCTGACTGTTTCCATCTTATAGTGGACAAGTAAGAAAAATATAAATGCCAGCAGTGGCGCGGAGCTTTATAGAAACGGAGATCATGTCCCCCTCAAGTTTTTGATAAAACAGTATATATCAGTAGTGTTTTAATAAAGACAAATCGGACAGTATTAATCAGACTGAAAATTTTTTGCCCCACCACCACACACGCACAACCCACCATCCCACCCCACCCCACCCCACCCCACACACACAAACAATAAATGGAGGCAAGCTCCACCATTGAATGCCAGTAAAATATTTAATAGATAATAGAAATAGAGGAAAAGGAATATATCGATATTTATGAATTATGATATGAGCGGTTCTAAAGGGTATTTGTGACATTTCAGGTCTTGCAAGAGTATAGATGAAATTATGAGATTTTACAGGGGCACACTAAAAATTTGGCCGACTAAATATTAACATATGTATTTATTTACACGGAACCATTTCTAAACCAACTAGGGGTATACATGAAATTAGGCCTACTAGACAATATCATGTGTATTTTATGTATAATGACCTAAAACAGACATCACTAAATCAAGTAAATATCCGAGAAAATGCATTACTCAAGAATATATCCGAAAAAAATGAAGTCCAATCTTTGTTCACAGTACTCAACAATATATTAAAGTCTATTTCTAAATTGATCAATTTTGACAAAACAATTTTAAATAGTTCTTTCAAAACGCATCGCCAACTACCATAATCTACATATTATTACACAAATTTCCTCCTCCATTGCAAGCTCACATAATCATTATTTGGGCATCTTGTGAATAAAAAAGGAACCTCTGCCTAATCTCACTGAATAACTATCCTTATAAAAGATGTGACAATGACGGTAAAACAAAAACTGATCTTCGCTCTCTCTTCAACGACGGTAGCGGTACCGTTTGAAATTGAAGTAGAGATGAAGAATACCGCGCTCAAAAGTGCACTTGAAACCTTTCTTGTGCGAATACTCCCATTCTTTGTTAACAATTCGGAACGCCTGCTCACACACAAGTAAAAAAAAAAAAATCAGGAAACAATTAAATAATTATTTTCAGAATAATCCTTGGTGCTTTTCAGAAAGAAAATCTAAGGGATAAGATTACGCTATTATTTTATTTATACTACTATTATGTTCAAAAGAAAATTGAAGGGATAAATGCACCGTTCGTCTCTATACTTCAAATTGGATTGCAATTTTGTCCTTGTACTACTGATTTAAACTTTTCCATCCTTGTACTACAAAACATGCACAATTAGTCGCACAAGTCAGGGACTTATCCATGCACAATTCTATAAAGTACAGAAACCAAAAAGCTCGAATCAATAGTACAAGTACCAAACCGATCGCAATCCAATTTGATGTATAGGGACTAACTGTGCACTTATCCATTAATATTTGTACGGATAAATGCACCATTAGTCTATTGCAATTTGGTCCTTGTACTACTCAATTAAACTTTTTGATCCCTTATACTTTACAAAATAAAATAAAAAAAACATGCACGATTACTCCTTAATGATTAACCGCGCACAATTCCATAAATTACACAAGACCAAAAAGCTAAACTCAATACTACAAACACAAACCGCAACCCAACTAAAACTCAATAAGAAACAAAGACAAGCGCTTACAATATCCAAATAAGGAGGGCCGGCGTAGGACCTTACAAGGCAAGTAAGTCTCAACTCAAGTACCAAATCACAATCCAACTAAACTACAAACACAATTAACAAACCAAAAACAAGTGCTTACGATATCCCCGTAAGGACGGCCGGCGTGGAACCAAATGAGGCAAGTCTCGCCGGCACTCCCGTCCTTTTACTACTTAATTAAAGTCTATATACTTTAATTGGATTGCAACTACTAAATCAAACTTTTTGATCCCTATACTTACCAGAAGAACATGCACGATTACAAGGACCAAACTACAATCCAATTAAAAAGCCTACCTGTGCATTTATCCCAAAACTCAAAACTATTAAATTTATTTCTACTATTATTTTCAACATATTTCTAGATGCTTTTCAGGAAAACAAATTGGAGAGGTCAATGCAATTAGTCCATGTACTATTGATTTCAATTTATACTTCCTTCATCAAGGATTGCAATTTAGTCCATGTACTATTGATTTACACTTTTTGATCCAGAAAACATGCACAATTATTCCTTCGGTCAAGGACTAACCGCACACAGTTCTATAAAGTAAATGGACCGTAGTACAAGGACCAAATTACAACCCAATTAAAGAAAATCAAAAAATCCAATTAAAACAAAAAAAAACGTACGATATCCTCATAAGGAGGCCCGGCGTGGAACCTAATAAGACAGGTGTCACCGGCGGAGCCGTCCCTCTCGATGGTATAAGTCGGGGCCTTGGTCTTATCCACCAAATCGGGGTAGAAGACGTTGAACTTGTAGCCCTGCACGACCTTCGGGGGCGGGTTGTCGTGGTCGTAGTGCGTCTGGTTGTACTTGTTCCACTCGTACCCCGTGTGCACCCGGTTGAAGTACTTGGGCTTTCGGGGGCGGTACTTGTCGTGCCACCAGTACGCCTGTGGAAAAAGGATGGTTTGTTATATATATATATATATAATTTTATTATTTTAATAATAATAATATATATTTTAAGCTAGTAGAAATATACGTTATATGCAATGGTTTATATACCAAGTATATTCATTCAGATATTAAAAGGTAGATACATACTACGTATATTCTCAACAAAATATTCAAATATGTCATACGAAGTATCTTACTGAGTATCGCAGCAACAGATAAACAAGATGTATAATTATAAAGTAGTGTATAAACAATCCATAATAAACAGATAGTACCTGTGAGTCTAGATTGACTTCAGCGCCGGACCCGAACACGGCCTCGCCCTCCTCCATGGCGCCCATGGCCTTCATGGCCTTCATCTCCATCTCATCAGGCACGCTTCTCGATGGTTCCTTCTTACTACTCGCCGCCGCCTCCTTCATTCTCCTCTGCCGCTCTTTTTCCGCCGCCCGCATCCTCTCCTGCAAAACACATCAAATGTTATTGTTGTTGTAATTTAGTGGGACGTGATATAAATCGCTCCCGTAATTCACTCCTAGTGCACTCTGATTTTTTTTTTTACAGTATATAGAACAGAAAAAAAAAGTGTATGACACCAAAAAACAGTGTATAAAATATACCTTCTGAAACCAATGTATAAATAAAACGCTAAATAGAAAAATAATACATAGAATAGAAAAATAATATATAAAAACAAAAAACAGTAGATAAAATATATATTTTGAAAACAATATATATAAATAAAAACAATATATAAAATCATATAGACAAGTATATATAATACAAAAACAATATATAAAATACAAAAAACAGTATATATAACTCCTCAAGTACTGGTCAAAGGTTGATCATTAACCGAAGTAATATAGGGGTGATTTAACCGTCGCAATTAACACATTTCCTAATTTAATAACGCAAATTGAAATATGAAAAAAAAAGAGAGAGTGGGAGACTGACCAGTTCGGCCTTGTCCTCGTCAGGATCGATTGCTTCTCCGTCTTCGGCACCGTGCATCAAAACCGGCGAGAAAGAGCCTGCCTCGTCTTCTGCGTCGAGTTCTGGTTCTTCGGCGACTGGTTCAGGAGAGTATCCATCCTTTTCATCTGAAGGAAGAAAATAAAAAAAATGGTAAGTACTTGATAAGTTACAAGATATTAGAATCCTCTTTCAACTTATACCCATTCCATATAAATTTTCTAGGAATAGCAAAGAGATTGAGAAAATGCAAATGCAATGTTGATCCAACAAGGCCCTCAATTGCAGGGAAAAAGGAATATTTGACCAATTTCTTTAAAAGAATTTTTCAATTTCCAACCTTGAAAGTTGAAGGGGTTTTCTGTAATTAGTCCAGACTAAAATAGAGATAAAAATATCGTACCGTCTGTATCATGCATCGCAAGATTATCCATTGGTGAACTTTCTCTGATTTCTCTTTCAGGTACCGGGCCTTCTGGTGCTTCCACCGGCTGCTGCTCGAGCCGTTGCAGATGCTTTCTCAACAGAGATGCATGGATTTCCCTCAGACGAGCCTGGTAATATATTTCAAACATTATTCAAATTTCTCAAACCTTTCTAAATCTTATTAAATATTAAATGACATACAACGATTTCTTCAATTTAAAATTTTAAACCCATTAGACTTTGACTCTTAGGTACCAATCCGATCACTACTTCATTACTATTTTCTTTTGCAATTCTTTCTAGGTTGTCAAGCTTATTGAGGCTTAAAATAAACTCCCATCATTTTCTTAATAATAAATAACAATAACAACAACAACAATAATAATAATAATAACAATTTCAAATAGGTAGCTATCATATCACTATTTCTTATTATTTGCTCTTTCTTCTAAGTTATCACACCTCTTAACTCTCAAAACAAACTCCACCCTTAAAAATAATTCCACCACCACACTCACCTTAGCCTTGTAGATATGCAGTCTCTTCAAAACAGCCTCCCAGTACTCGACCACCTTGGCCGTCCCGGACCGCATCTGCGATTCAATGTCGCTCCTCATCCTCTCCAGCTCCTTCGACCCCTTGCCCTCCAGCAGGCCCTTCACGTCCGCCTCCACGCTCGCGTGCAGCCCCCGCTCCTGCGCGAGGACCTCCGCGGGGGGTTCTTCCCCGCGGACACGAGCACGGTCAAGGATGTCGCGTTTCTGGAGGTCGAGGAGCTCCCAGTCGCAGATCGTCAGTAATGCCTGAAAGAGTGGAAATTGTGGTTATTGGAGGTTCAAAAGGGATAAGTATGTGTGTTGGAAGATCGGAAACATTGACAGTTGGTGCCTGTAGTTCGATTGAATTGTGATTTAGTCGCTGTACTGTTGATTTTAAAAAAAAATTATTCCTGGACTTTATGGGAACGTGCACGATTAGTTCTGGAGTTAGGGACTGACCGTGTATAATTTTGTATATCTATATTAATTAATTAATAGATGGTACCAAAAACGTTTAACCCTGGCTGAAGGACTAATCTACTCTTGCACGTTTTTTCATAAAGTACAGGAGTCAAAAAGTTCAAATCAATAGTTAAGGGACTAAATTGCAACCCGAAACAAGAAAGAAGAGATTTCAACAGAAACAACATGGCATTAAATTTCCGTAACTAAGAATTACGACGGACCAAATTTAAAGAAAGAAAAAAAGGAGGTTAAATTCCCAGTCACAAATTATTATCAACGCCTGAAAGAATGAAAATCATAGTGTGTGGCTGGTTGGTTGGTGGAAAGAATTTTGTAGTTATTGGAGGTTTGAAAGGGATAAGAATGTGTTGGAATATCGGAAATATGACAGTTTGTCCCTGTAGTTTGATTGAATTATGATTTAGTCTCTGTACTGTTGATTTAATTATTTTTATTCATGTAGTTTATGGAAACGTGCATGATTAGTCCTTGACTCAGGCTGACCGTGTATACTTCAATAACTATATTAATTAATACATGGCACCAAAAATCATATATATATCCCCTATTGGTCTTGGTTCATAACTAACCATATTTGAGAAGTATCAGATAGGGCTAAATGTAGGGTTAGTCCCTATACTTTAATTGGATAGCAATTTGGTCCCTTTACTATTGATTTAAACCTTGTGGTCCCTATACTTTATAGAATAGCGAACACTTAGTCCCTGACTTAACAACTAATCATGCAGGTTTTCATAAAGTACAGGGATCAAAAAGTTTAAATCAATAGTAGAGGGACCAAACTACCCGATTAAAGTATATGGACTAACCCTGCATTTATCCCAAATTTTTAACCCTAATTGAGGAAAGAAGAAATAGATTTCAACCAAAACAACATGGTATTAAATTTCCGTAAATAAGAATCACGAATGACCAAATTGAAAGAAGACAAGAAAAAAAAAAGAGGTTAAGAAAAATTACCTCCCAATACTCGACATTTATAGGGCTCTCAGTATCCAAATCCAAATGCAATTTAATGTCATCACGTAAATCTTCCATTTCCTTAACCGTCAATCCCTAATTCATTCCAAACATAAGCATAAATTAACCAATAACATCCAACAAAGTATTATAACAACAAAATTGTTGCGTATTAAATACCTTAAAAACCAAGTACGGTTCGTCTAACTCAATATCAAATTCCTCATTAAAATTAAGATTCTTAAGAAGAACGTCGATGGGTTTCGTTCGACCCTCACGGAGCCGGATTTCGGACCGAACTTTGCTTTGGTCGAAATGGAACTGAAAGCCAATTGAAACGAAAAGTTAGTAAAAGATAAAAATGTTATGAACTGTTGTAAGTATAAGGTAAAGATGAATAAAAGAATAAAGAACCTCTTCTTCTTTCTTCTCCCAATCTTGAAACTCGGCTCGAGCTCTTTCTCTTGCTAGCAATGCCTGAAATTTTATAATAAGTTATCCAACCCATTAGGATTTTTTACTTTTTTTTCCTTTAGCAAAGCATTTGAATATGTGAAATAACTTTTCTACAATGAGCTAAAGAAATATGAAAAACAAGAACAAACCAGTTCTTCTTCTCGCTGTGCCTTTTCAATAGCCCTCTCTTCTCTTCTTTTCTTAACCTTTTCTACTTCAGCCTGATTAAACAAAACAACACAAAAATTAGGGTTAAATAATAAATATTATAAACTAGGGTTAAAAACTCTGCTAATATTTGCAACCTGCACTCTTATTTTGCTTATTGTGCACCTAAAACGTATCAATAGTATATTTCTATCTTAGAAAGAAGGTAAATTACAGGGTTGCTCATTTTTTGTTCAAATTGTATAACTATGAGATTTTAAAACTCAATTTGGAACTTCAAATATATTTCATACCATTCTTTCTTGTTGCCTCTTCTTTTCTGATTTGACAGAGATCTCAAGATTCTGGCCTTGCGACACATCTTTTTCGATTTTCTTTCTCCATACGAATCTGCAAGTAAAAAGAACAAAAGAAAACCAACATGATTCAGAATGAACCCAAAACCCTAAACCCTATAATGATTAGCAATCATTTGAAGAATTAATTAAGAAATTACGTTTCAGTAA
The DNA here is from genome assembly GCA_027726005.1 of Juncus effusus. Classification (NCBI taxonomy): domain Eukaryota; kingdom Viridiplantae; phylum Streptophyta; class Magnoliopsida; order Poales; family Juncaceae; genus Juncus; species Juncus effusus. The sequence goes on from CM050909.1 coordinate 3,431,892, forward strand.
GGTTGGAGTCCCCAAATGGATTTGAGTCGTTTGAATAGCCAGAAACAGCTGCTGATTTGAGCTTCTTTGCAACTTTCAGAGCCTACATTGTACAAAAGAAAACAAAGTTTTAATCATTCAAATCAGTTTAAGAAGTAAACTATACGCATACCCTTTTATTAATACGCATAATCCTATTTATATAACCTGTAATTTCTTGTATTTTTCGTTCAGTTTGGGTTTAATAGCTAAATAAGGGCATAAACGAACTTCTAAAAGAGAAAGTGTAGTTATATAATATAAGTAATGCAATTCTAATTTTTCAGATTCTTTTTGGATTTCAGGGGCATAATTGAGGTCCCAATACCCTAATTTATCATAAAAATCAGAAAAAACCTTGAAAACAACCTAATTTGCATCTTTTGTTAATTAGGGCTTCATGGATAAAAAACTATGATTCAATCTCAACCTTAATTCCTAAAATCAACCAAAACTCCAACAAAAAAAAAACCTAAAACAACCAACAAACAGAACCAATCAACAAAAATAACCAAACCGAACCAACCTTCTTCTGAGCTTTCTTCGCCATGTACTCCACAATCTGCTCCTCCGTAATCTCCCTCTTCTTTCCCCTCCTCCCTTTCTCTCTCCCCGACTCCTCCTCGCTCTCGCTCTCCCTCCTGCTCCTTCTCCGCCGGTGAGACCGGCTCCTCTCTCGCCGGCTCCGCCGTGAGGAACTGTCGGAGTCGGTTTCGGAAGGGTCGTCGGAAGAAGGGGTCGGAGTCCGACGCCTCCGCTTCGAAGAAGAGTCGCTGATATCTTTGTTTCTTCCCATGGCGAGAGTTGAGATTGAGATCAAGCGAGCGAGCGCTGTTTGTTTGAGTGTTGCGGGTCTGAGAATCAGGGGCGAGATTAGAATATATGCGGGCCGACCTGATTATAACAGTTCGGAGGGGATACGCTTCAAAGGCCTCTGCAAAACTTCTTCTTTCAAAGCCACCATCCACTCTTCATTCGGCCAGATCTTGTCCATTTTAACGACGCTAACTGAGTTTGAAGGGAGTGAGTATTTTGCACGTACACGGACACGGGATGTCAGTGTCCGATCCGGACACGATGACACGGCAAATCTCAAAATTCATCAAGGAACGACACATTATATATATTATTATATTATTATATTATTTTTATGAATAAAATATATAATTTAATTATTGTATATATTATTTATGTCAATTTTATTTTATTTTAAAGGATTATACATAATATTTTTATCTTATAATTAGAAAATTATACGTAATTGATACAATATATATAACATCTGAAGTTGTACTTTTATAAGTGCATACTGTTATGAACGATATAATTATGGATGTCCATAACTCTTGGGATTGATAACTCTTGAGATGTTTTGTATTCTTAATAATTCCTCCCATTAATAATGTAACATATAGGGATATCTCTCCCTATAAATAGACATTTATAATGTACAACAAGAACAACAATTGAATACAAGCGAATGAAAGATTTTTCTCTCTATATATGTCAGAAGCATGGTCAACCAATCAGTTCCAAAGATAAAGGTACAAGGAAGAAGAAAGAGCATGATAAGAAAGTTGGCTTAAAGTTATCGATACTTCTAAAGAAATAAAGTATTCTGAAAAAAAATATTAACTATAAAAGAGTAGAAGACATATACGAGCAAATAACCTCAAAAGAGGTTCAGGTGCCTGGCAATATTGACAGTATTGAAATTAATGAGATCTCAATAAATTATATCTTTACTGTAAAATGATGGAACCAAAATAAAATTATGATTAATCAAAAATTTGCATATGCAGCTGCAATTGAAATAGTAAATGAAAATGAGGATCTAAAATTAGAATCAATTGCATAATGTCGACAGATGAAATATTGACCATAAAGAAAAAAATGTGATTAAGAATTTATTAAATTCACTTGTGATTGTGAAATTTTGGACATATAGTCCAAACAAGTGACATCGTATAACGGTACTATACAAATGAGTGTTTGTAAGAACACATATTAAGACAAAGCAAATTGTGAAATTAAAAGTAAGACTTGTAGCTCAAGATTTTACATAAGACACATTTATTGAGTATTTATTTGATCGATCATTTGATGTGAATAAAGATCTTTACAGCCTCACAAATGTAATGAGGAAATTCTTGATCCCGAAGTACCAAATCTTAGTGTTATTAGTGCAATAATGTAACTAGCTAGTATAATACTTGATATGCATTTTTTTTTATATTAAATATAGTTCTGCTTCATTTAGTAGGTACTGAAACAATATTAAGTATATTTTGCATGTCAAATATACAATTAATATAAGCTTAGTTTATTTTAAGATTATTTAATTAGCTATGCTGATGAAGGACATTTATTGATCTTCACAACAAATAATCTCAGATCGTCTATGTATTTACATATGGAAGAGGCAAGCTGAGAATGTGTTTGACTATTATTGACGATCCATTTTATCCAAGAAAAGTGTGGATTTCATAATGATGATAATTAGGCAACAATATTATTCGAAGATAATGCATCTCGTATATAGTACAATTAAAGGAAAGATTCATAAAAATATTTATATTTTTGAGAGGGAGGACTTATACGCTCTGCACTCTTTTTTCCTTAGTCACGGTTTTGTCCCACAGGGCTTTCCCGGCAAGATTTTTAATGAAGCAGATTTTGATGCGTATGAAATACAATAATATGGACATCCAAGTGGGAGTGTTATGAACGATATAATTATGGATGTCCATAACTCTTGGGATTGATAATTCTTGAGATGTTTTGTATTCTTAATAACTCCTCCCATTAATAATGTAACATATAGAGATATCTCCCTATAAATAGACATTTGTAATGAACAACATGAACAACAATTGAATACAAGTGAATGAAAGATTTCTCTCTCTATATTCTCTCTTTCTCTCCTCTTTATTTGAATTATTTTATAACACATACAAGATATTTGACGTTTTATATGTTTGTGTATGGAAACTTGGTACTAAATAATCAAAATTCACTTTAAATGTGTAGTCCCACAATTACTGGAATAGAAAAATAAGATGAACTAGTCTCTAAAATAAGAGGATGATATAATGCAATAATTGCGCCAACGAGCCCCAATACACGTGTCTGAGAAGTGTCCTGAGAAGTGTCATGAGAAGTGTCATGATGATTTTTTAATAATAAAATATTTGACACGCCACGTGGTATGTCTGACACGTGTCCGAGGAGTGTCTGATTAGCGTCGTGTCCGATAAGGTATCTGACACGGACACGGCCGGGTTTTTAAAATGTCCGCGCAACATAGGAAGGACCATCAATATAAAAATGGAGCCGTTTCCATACTGCTCCAGTTCTAAATATTTTTATGTTGATGGTCCCTTTAAACCCAATTAACGTCATTAAAATGGAGCAGTTTCCATTTAATCTGGATTGACAAGATCTGGTTGAATGAACGGTGGATGTTGGCTTTGAAAAAAAAGTTTTTAATTTTCAGCGTTATTTCGTTCCGAACGGAATAGTTCCGTTCAGAACGGAATAGGCAGAATTTCTGTCAGAGATTGTTAGCGCTGATTCTGTTCAGAACGGAATTGTTCCGTTCCGAACGGAATAAGGTTGATTTTTGCAAAAACCCTAATTTTTGTTATACATGGAATTTTTTATATAAATATGGTATGAGCCTTAGATCTGTGATTGTTCTGTGATGTAATCTTGTGTGTAAATGCTTGTATTTTATTTAATATCTATGGCAACCTGTGAGTTGTCCAAGTTGTAATTATGGCAACCAGTGAGTTGTCCAAAATTGTAAACTACCTTTTCTAGCAATAGGATAGTTAGGAAAGATATTATATCAAGACTAGACGAGGATCTTGCCGCAATCTTCGGAAGATGACATTGGATCTTCGCACACACACAACGAAGGGTTCGTTGAAGATTCACCTGCAATCTAGAGTTAGATCTAGGATTAGGAACCTCATGATCGCTCGTGAGGTATAGGCTCATACTATATTTATCTTGTTTCTGTGATGTTTATATTTATAAATCTAAAACAAAATCCTTCAGAATATTAAGTAATGAAGTGCCTTCCATGTCACTGTAACCCTCAGTACTCAGACAGTTTTCCACATGGGTCATGCCGGAGCTGGGTGTGTGGGGGATTGTCTGTGGAAAGGGGCACGCGGGAAGTAGTGACTAACACAAGTCATACCTGAGCTGAGTGTGTTAGAAACTGCTTTGCCGATACTCATACATGGTTAAACTTAACTGAGCAAGCAAGTCGGACTTGGGCTCGGGGCACAAGATGGGATAATACAACGAGTATAAGATACTCATTCCATAAAAGGAAAGAGTTGTATATGATGCAATTGGAAAGTGTTCCTACCTAAATAGTTGAGCATTAAGGGTTGCGCCGGAGCGCACTTACTGCTCAATGAAATACGGATCTTGACTCACTATGAAACTTCATTTAATTGAAGATTCCGAATCAATACTACTGAAGGTGTTTGATTTGAAGAAAAATAGTGGGGGTATAATATATGAACCAAAATTAGGATAATTTTAAATTATAAATTTTACTTTGCATATTAAACTTGTAGAATGAGTTCGAAATTTACGGACTTGCGATCTATCCTTGAGAAGGATAAGCTCGATGGCACAAACTTCCCTGAATGGTTCAGGACTCTGAGAATTGTTCTTAAGAGTGAAGGAAAGTTGTACGTCCTTGAGACACCCATCCCAAATCCACCGCCTTCGACCGCTTCTAGAGTCATTCAAGATACTTATCAGAAGTGTATTGACGATTCCGATGAAGTAGTCTGGATGATGTTAGCAGGAATGAAACCTAAGCTTCGAAAGCAGATAGGTTTCATGGATGCCTATGATATGATCAAGGAGCTTAAGGAAAAGTTCCGCAAGCAGACTAATATTCAGCGCTACAAGATCACCAAGTTATTAATCAAGAGCAAGATGGCTCAAGATGAGAGGTCACATTGATTACTTAGAGAGACTTGGTTCGCCTATTCCAAGAAAATTCGCGGTTGACATGAATCTTGGATCGCTTCCTCCGAGCTTTGATTTGTTCATTACTGAATATCATCAGCGTCGGATGGAGATGACGATCACGGAATTGCATAAGATGCTTAAACAGGCAGAGAAGGACATAGAGGCAAAAATTGTCATTGATAACCTCAAGATTGAAAGGGAAAGAGAGTTGAATGGACAAGCCGCATGGGAGAGCTGGATCAAGAGTAAAGCCAAGGAGTTGCCTAAACCCGAGGAATGGGAAGAGGTGATTGCTTGTTCTATGCGTGATCACTGGATAGCAGGATGTAAGATATGTCAAGAAGAAGAATCAATGGTTGCCATTTCAGGTATTCCTCTTCCTAAATCTCTACTTGGATATTGGATATCCACTGTAATTCTCACATTTTGAATGTGCATGATATTACTCAGAAGTAGAAGATTAGCGAGAGGAGAAGTCATCCTACAAGTGGGGAATGAAGCAAGAGTTGCTACATTAGCTCTAAGATTTTATTGACTTGGCCATTGTGGACTTGTAATGAAATAAATGTTATTTCTACATTAGAGTTAAAGTGGTTGTAAAATTTATTATTTGGAATAATAAAAATTTTCTAGATTTGTCTATTTGAAATGTTCACTTAGAAAATAATCTTTATATGCTAAATAATAAGTCCATTGATTATTGATAAGTCATTAATTATACACATTTTAAACCCTATACATATGTGATATTGCACCATTATATACATTAATATTCTATTTATATCGATAATAATCACAAATTGAATGTTGATACTACTAATGACATATTTATGTGAAATCAGGTGCAATTTGGATGGAGCATTTATAAAGATGTTGTAGCACAAGATGGAGATAATAATCAAGAATTCGACCTGCTGACACAGCTTCAGTATTTCGGCCATAACTCACAATCTGGGCCTCCTCTATATGATACTATATACCGTTGGAAAGAAGAGAACAAAGCCCACAATTCATTCCATAGCACCATAGCCCAATTCAGAGATATACGTGTCCCAAATTGACCATCTTCTGGACAGATCTTTCATGCATTTTACATGCACTCTTCATGCCTTTGCCATGCTCCCTTCACACCCCTTGCATGGAGCTTCATTTATCCCTCATGACTACCTTTTGAGAGTCAATATAACCAGGTGCAAGGCATCTCTTCAATTCACTTTTGAACTTCATCATTCTCTCTCTTGGAGTTGGGCAAGTCAAGCAAGCTTCACTCTTCCATCCACGCTTCATTAATGGGTTCTATCATTATTTTCTTTTCTTTCTTTTCCATGTATTTCGAGTAAGCCCTTCGAGCCATAGTTAGTGTTTATGTTTTTGTGTTGTAACTTTTGAGACCATTAATAATGAATTTCATTTGAACGGTTATTAGTCTGTTTTCATTTACTTATTATCTTTCATGCTCAATGAATTATTTTAAGTTTATTTCGGTCAATTCTATGTTCAATAGTAATTAACAAGGGCCACAAAATTCCCATGGTTGCTTTGCTCAATAGCATCCATTAGAATTTGAATAATAGCCAAGTGCAAATAACTCACAACAATCGGAACAGTTCTAAACAAGCTCATTGTTTAGGAGGTTTTGATTTGTTTAAATAACCAATGATTTCTATTGAATTGGTTATGATATTCAAATAGGTTAGTGTTTTTATTTACGAGCTCATCTAAACTAAAACCCTATCTTTTCGTTTGAGTTATTTATCGGTTAGAACTCATCTTACTGCACTTAAGAGGTTAATTCCAAATTCATTATTATAATCAAGGATAAAGTTACACACAAATTCACTACACGAAACTATGCCTCATTCCACAAAACCACCACATCTCTTAATCTTTACTTTAAGTTTTCTCTTTACTTGTTACTTTCATTTCGTTGCAATCAACCAATCAACAACCCCCCCAATTGTGTGTCTTGTTTTAGGTCTTGTGTTTAGTTTTATTTATGGTCTTGGTTTCTCTTTATTTTAGTTTCTATTTTTATTGAGTCCATTTTCATTAGAGAAGTAATCTTTTCACCTAGTTTAGTCTAAATAGCTCTCTGTGGTTCGATCCCTACTTCCACTGTCTACTTTATTGTAGTTAAGTCTAGGGTTATAAATTTCTTTTGGTAAGTGTAAAACGACTGCAAAAATTACCTCTTATCAAAATGGCGCCGTTGCCGGGGAGCTAGTCTAGGTCAATATTCACACTTCTCTTGTGTAGTACGGTAGTCTGCATTTGTGTCAGAGTAAACCAAATTCGTTTTACTTTTTGTCGGTCACATTTTTTACTTTTTGTCAGAGTCACACTTTCGTTACCTTATCTTTTTCACTTTTTGTCAGAGTCAGTCATACTATTTATTTCCACTTTGAGTCTGCATTACTTGCATTCACTAATTCTCTCTCTTACACTTGATTCCAGTTCATGAAAGCTACTCGTAGTTCTAATCTTCCACTTGCACCATTAGATCCGGAGATTGAGAGAACACACCTGGAGCGAAGAAGAGCAATTCCGGAAACACCGAAAGCAGCCGAAGAAACTGAAAAGGTGGAGAACTTGGACGGCGAAAGCGAACCTCCTACTCCACCAGCTCCTCCTCACGCTACAAGAGGTAACACTACAGTCATGGCTAATTTTGAGGATAGGACACTTAGGGACCTGTCTACCTTTGATTTTGCTACCAACCAGTATGGTATAGTACTACCACCGGTCCCGAATTTCAAGATCCATACGGGTCTTCTCCAATTGTTACCAACCTTCAATGGGAGTGCCGGAGAGGACCCGCACTCTCACATGCGTGAGTTCAACCATATCACCGCAACAATAATGCCGGCGGAGATTGAAGATGAAGGTCCTTACAAGCTGCGACTGTTCTCATACAGTCTTCGAGGACCAGCAAAGGACTGGTACTACCATTTGGCACCTTTTCCAACAACTTGGGTAGAACTTCAAAAGTTATTTCTAGACAAATACTTTCCTGTCTCTCTTACCGCTTCTATTAGGAAGCAGATTTGTAGTATTCAACAGGAAGTAGAGGAAACCCTCTACGAATACTATGATCGCTTCCAGAAGTTGTGTGCAAAATGTCCCAACCATCAAGTCCCAGAGAATCTCCTGATTCAACACTTGTATGATGGGATGCTTCAAGAGACTAGTGGGGGTGCTTTCATAGATAAAACCGTTGGGCAAGCACATACCTTGATAGAAACCATGGCCAAAAATGCCCAATCTAGTAGAACCAGATCTAGAATTAGGGGAGTTAATGAGATTAGAGACTGTGATTTGGAGAAGCGAGTGAATGGTATGGACGCCAAATTAGATAGCCTGGCTAATATGATGGCGTCATTCATGGGAACCAAGATGGAAGTGAAGGCATGTGGTGTCTGCACTCAGACGGGACACACGACTGATGCATGCCCAACACTCCATGATGAGGAGAAGATCACGACCACTGCTTGTGGCATCTTTAAACTAAACCAACACGGAAATTCAAATGGGGGTCAAAACCGTAATTATGATCCCTATTCCAATATATTGAAGTGTTCTATGCCTTCAGCCATATATTGAAGTGTTCAATATGCAAGAAAGAGTTTTTGCTTATGGCATTCGCTTGACCAATACAAGGATATAAGAATTAAATTATATACCTTCGATCATATATATTGAATATTCAATATGCAAGAAAGAGTTCTTGGTTTTGGCACTAATATGAGCAATGAAAGGCACATGAATTGGATTCTATACTTTCAACAATATATTGAAGGAGTTCAATATGCAAGAAGGAATTCTTGCCTATAACGTTCATGTAATGAAGACATATCATCCGTTTATTGAAAGGTTCAATGTACAAGAAACAATTCTTAGAAACGGGATGAATAAGATTCTTCAAGCCATACAACGTACTGTACAATGTGTTTGGAGCATAAGCGAGCGATTGATAGTCATTTGATGACGAGAATAAATTTCTAAGTTCTTATGAAGAACTAAGATATCCCGATCTATTAGAACCTAGGTAGTGGTAAGAGATTACACTTTCCCAACATGGATTATTATCGCAATTCGTTTATTTTGAATACAGTAATTTGGAATGAGTTCCAAATAAGATACTGTAACTGAAACAAAATCATATTATCAGTTTAGACGCGAACAAATGGTATGCTTGGATCAAAACTTGATATTGGAACTAAGAGTAGTCTCGAGTGCTCTTAAAGCCTGACGATCTATGTTGTGAACAAAGAATCGCTCAGACTAAAGCTACAAGGATACAAGCACCTGTTTCAGAAGTTCTCGACTAATGATAGAGATCAATAGTAGTCGTTACAGGTTTGCAATGTAAATTTCTATAATCTGATAGGCATATATTTTCCGCTAGTAGAATATGAAGGTCATGTTGCCTAATATGCATTGGATGCTTAAGATTGGCCTAGTGTAAGTGGGAGACTAAAGGTATTATGCCCTAGGCCAAAGTGTTGGACTAGTGATTAGATTATGAGAAACACGTTTATTCATTTCATATATGAATGAGAGTATGGGTGACTAATATATTTACATATATTAGATCGACCATGAATGATACTTCGGGTTCATATCATCAGAATACGTGATTCTGATAGTAGAACTGTGCACCAACGAATGATATTCTAAACCGTGCCTAGTGATATGTAGGATGTTTTTAGAGATAAACATACTTCAAGTAAGAAGCTACATATCCACACTAGTATATTCGCAGACTGGTTGATCATGTTCTGCTGATCATGGACATAGAGATGTCAAGTCTGGAATATAGGTGCGTGTTAGAGAACACGTACTGGACTGACCACACTATGAGAATATGCATGGTATATATCATTAGTGATTCTCATATGAATAGTGTGCTTGTTCCTACGACCTGAGGTCACCATGGATTTCTATATGAGGAACTGCATACTTTGATATGATCTTACGTCATCCGTAATGGGATGATCATTAGGGTCATCGTTAGCTATGCACTGAATCATGACGAGGAATGTGAGTGACCAAGATGGAATTTGTTCCTCTCGTTAAAGAGAGAGATATCTCTGGGCCCCCTGATGAACTAGGACTGAAGAAAATACATGGCCATGCTCAAAATGGATTAACAAGTGTTGTTAATATCATTTTGGATTTACTCAGTCTAATTCTTGATCAGGAAAGAGACTTTGATCAAACTCAAGGATGACATATTTCCATGCCTTGTGATCAAGACAAATATCATAGAACAAAAGAAATAAGAAAATGTCTATTTAGTTAGATTTATGATCGCTGATCATTTCATTTAACATGGGTAGTCATGACATCAGTCTAGAGGTTTCATGACTTACGATCTTTAGAAGATTGTTGCCGCGTTAAATGGAACCTACACGGTCACACAACGAACTCCATTCATACGGGAAGAAAAATACCTCAGAAACAGTTATACATGTGATGTATAAATTGGTGAAAGAATAAAGCATTAGATGCTGAAATTTTAGAAAGGCTGAAATTTTTCAGTTTTGGAAATAGTGTTCCGGTCGACCGGAGCATAAGTTCCGGCCGACTGGTACTCTGGCGGCAGGAAGGGTTTCCTTATCGAAATTTGGCATTCTTTCACCCCTCTCTCTAGTATAAATAGAGGGGCATGCCCCCTCTATTAGACACACAATTAGAAGCCTTAGAGGCAGCCGTAATACCAAGAGAAAGAGAGTCTTGTGAAGATAATTTCGAAAAGTATTTCCGGACTCTTCTAGCCGAGTCCGGTAATTCCGTCTGTCTGAAGTTCACGTAGATACGAGTAGAGGTCTCCTACTTTGGAGATTAGCGAGCGATCTAGGTCTTCATCCCTAGGAAGAGTAAGGAAGTTCGTGGAGTCGCGCTTCAGGAAGGAGAAGGTTGCCAGTAATAATAGTTCAGACCTACATCCGTTCTTCGTCTCGCGGATCACGAAGTTCCGAGATATAAATTTTAATAGTTAATCTCGTACTTTTATTCCCTTAACGATGATCCTAGGGCGGGTTGAACCCGTAGGTTCCGCTGTGCATATAACGTACATGGCTACGGGTTCCCCAACATTAAGAAGGAGCTTCTTAAGCTCCTTGATGCAGGCATAATATATATTGTGTCCGACTCTGAGTGGGTGTCACCCATTCACGTGGTCCCCAAAAAGACGGGGATCACGATTGTGGAAAATTCTGAAGGCGAAAAGGTGCCAACACGAGTACAAAATGGATGGCGAGTTTGCATTGACTATCGCAAACTCAACGCGGCGGCAAAGAAGGATCACTTCCCTCTCCCTTTTATCGACCAAATGCTTAAGCGATTGGCAGGCCAACCCTATTATTGTTTTCTCGACGGGTACTCAGGTTACTTCCAGATCGCGATTGATCCCGCCGACTAGCAGAAAACAACATTGGTGCTTTCGCGTATCGGAGGATGCCATTCAGGTTGTGCAATGCTCCAGCTACATTCCAAAGGTGCATGATTTCTATTTTTTCTGAATACATTTCAAAATTTATAGAAGTTTTTATGGACGACTTCTCCATTTATGGCAACTCATTTGATGAGTGTTCAACCAATTTGAGGCTAATAATGGAGAAATGTATCGAATCTAACCTTATCTTGAATTTTGAAAAGTGACACTTTATGATGAGACAAGGAATTGTACTAGGTCATCTTGTAGTGAGAAAAATAGTTTTCATCCAAGTTTTCCATTAATTATGAAGAATAAAGAAAGATACGACAAACAATATTATTTATGTTGTGTTATAATTATGTGATTTTATACTATATTAAATAAGGGAGCGACTATTAGCCTCCCGCATTTGTTGGCTCCCAAGGTCCCGACCAAAAAGAACGCACCACGTGTCGGCTAAATGTGAGTCATTTATAAAATTGCAATGGCTCCCAATTCAATTGACAGAGAAGCATTTGGAGGTTGACAAGGCGAAGGTCGACGTAATCAAGACGTTACCTTACCTTCGCAATGTGAAGGATGTACGTTCATTCTTGGGCCACGGGGGCTTTTACAGGCGTTTTATACGCGACTTCTCAAAGATTGCACAACCGATGTGTCGCCTTCTCCAAAAGGATGCCAAATTTGACTTTGACGATGCGTGCAAGGAAGCCTTAGACATCCTGAAGGAGAAGTTATGCACCGCCCCGATAATCAAACCACCCGACTGGAATCTCCCATTCGAGATCATGTGTGATGCAAGTGGATTGAGCGTTGGTGCTGTTATGGGCCAACGAGTTGGTAAGGAACCACACATTATTTACTATGCTTCTAGGACACTTGATAATGCACAACGTAATTGCATGACCACTGAAAAAGAATTATTAGCTATTGTATATGCCTTGAAAAAGTTCCGATCATATTTGGTCAGAACAAAAGTGGTTGTGTTTTAAGATCATGCAGCGCTGAAGTACTTAATAAAGAAGAAGGAGTGCAAACCGCGCCTCTTACGATAGCTTCTCCTCCTTCAAGAATTTAATTTGGAAATCCGAGACAAGAAAGGCGCGGAAAACCTCATCGCCGACCACCTCAGTCAACTCCCGACGAATGAAGGTGACATCCTCCCGATCAATGAGTTATTTCCTGACGAGCATCTCTATGCAATCCAAGAGAGTACACCTTGGTATGCAGACATCGTCAGCTTTTTGGAGACGGGGCAAATGCCGGACACGCTCTCTCGTGCTCAAAAGGACAAACTCAAGAACGACTCGCGCTACTATTTTTGGGAAGATCCGATCAAATGGTGCGCAAATACGTACCTGATTACGACTTCAACTCGGTATTATCTTTCTGTCACTCTTTAGAATGTGGGGGCCACTTTGGATAATACCGAGTTGAAGTCGCATACAAAACACCGATAGGGATGACTCCTTTCAAACTTGTGTATGGAAAGAGTTGTCATCTGCTGGTGAAAATCGAGCACAAAGCCTTTTGGGCCATTAAAAAAGTTAATTTCGATTACCCAAAGGATGCGGAAATGAGAAAATTGCAAATTCAGGAGTTGGAAGAACTTAGGATTGACGCCTATAACAACTCCCGAATTTACAAGGAAAAGTTAACTACCGCTCATGACAAGATAATCACCAAGAAAGTATTTGAAGTGGGTGATAAGGTTTTGTTATTCAACTCCCGGTTGAGGTTTCATCCCGGGAAATTGAAGAGAAGATGGACAAGCCCTTTTATAATAACCAGTGTTTTGCCTTTTGGAGTTTACGATATTTTCAGTGACGCAAACGGAGCATTCAAGGTGAATGGGAACAGGCTGAAGGCCTTCTATGAGAACCATGACGCCAGGTGGATGGACGAGCAGGAGTTTGGTGAGTATCCCCAGGTGGAAATCACGAAAGATTAAGCACAAACGCGTCGGGCTTGAGACGTTAAATGGGAGCGCTTGGCGAGAGGCAACTAGTCGTGTCAGGTCGTATTTTTCTTTTTGTTTTTTTTTAATCTTAAATTTTTTTTTTCACAAAACACTTCATTTACACTTAAACTTTTCGTAAAAGTTTAAGTGTGGTGAGGGTGGTTTTGCACTTAATTCTCTAATACTTCCAATTTACACAAATTCTTGAACTTATCTCTTGTATATATAAAAGTTTAAGTGTGGTGAGATTGATTTTGTGCAAAATCAAGTTTTGTAACCTTTTTTGTGTCAAAAAAGTAAAAATACAAAAAAAAATGAAAAATTTAAAAATACAAAAACATAAAAAACTCATAAATTCCATAAAAATTAAAATTTTTGTTTTCATTTTATTTTTATTATTTTTGAAAAATAAACTTATCTTTCTTGGATTTGTAAATAAATAAAAAGATTTTAAAAGAAAAAAAAATGAGAACAGGGTTTTGAAAGGAAATGTTTTTGAAACCGAGCCCTTCAAGCAAAAAGTTTTTGAAAAGTATAAGGTTTTGAAAAATGAGGATTAATTTTTGAAAACTTTTAAAGGATATTGAATTATTTGCCATAATATTCCCCATTCCATCTTATTCCATCTATACTATCCATATAAAGTCCATTAATGGTTTGAAAATTTCATAACGTGTTCATCTCCTCAATATTTTACGACAACATATAATATTTTCATCATCTAGTACCATATTAAATTTTTTCGAAATTATCCATACTTTTCAAACTATGGCCTCGTGAAATGTCTAATTTTTATCATCCCTTTGAAACTCGTTGAATACCTACCACCTAGTTTATAGTGCAAAAACGTATTATTTTTATATGATTTTTAAATAATCTGTTATACCTAATCTTATGGTGATCCTCAGGGGTGTACGGTGCGAGAGATAGTTCTTAACGCTCGGTTATAGGTAATCCAACTTGCATGGTACCAAGTAGCTGGGTATTAGTTGTGAATCAATGACTAATACACATGTAAAAGGGCTCGCTGCATGGTCTCGAATCCGAGTATGCTAGAAGTGACCAGAGGGAGATGATTCGCCACGGAGAGGCAAAGGCCGGGGTAGCAGGTTATTAAAGTATAATAAATAAAAATTAAAAAAAATAAAAATTAAATAAAAATAAAAATAATAAATAAAAATAAAAATAAAAATAATAAATAAATAATATATATATATATATATATATATATACATACATATTTTTTAATAAAGAAATTCATGATTTTTAGTATCATTAGACACAAATTTTGTGCTTGAAATCGGGTGTGTGAACTTTCAATATGTTTCAAAGGGCGAAATGAAATTTAGCTGAACTTTTTGTGCGAAACTTAGAGGGCTAAAGTAGAAATTTTTTCTTAGGGCACTAGTTTATGGAGAATGGATAATTGGGATAAAAGATTGACGTGTTGAAACAACTTTGAAGTTTTAAAATTATTAATGGACATTCACCAACATTCGTGAATCGATTAATAGTATGGCAATGATTTAATTTCTTTTCAAATGGATTTAAACTGATTCTAAAAAACCCTAAAACTTGATTTAATTCACGCTCGAGGGCAAGCTTGGTTTAAGTGTGGGAGATTTGTAATGTGTATTTTTATACACATTTTTAGGGTTTTTATCATATGAAATCACATATAATGTATGAAAAGTGTTTAAAATTAATAAAAAGTATTTTTGAAACTCTTAATACACTTTTGTGTGATTTTTCAGGTAAAAGAAAAAGAAAATGATATTTGGAGGATTTCATAAAAAGTCAATTCCAAATGAAGGAGCGATATGCAAATTCTGGGCTAAAGATGGCCGAATTCCTCACAAATCTCCGCAAAAACCCTACACGCCTCTCCTATTCTCTTACAACCCTTCTCCAACCAACCATCCAAACCACACGCTAAAAATTCCACAAAAAGACAAAAGTCAACCCTGAAAATTGCTTTTGACCAAAACGTCAACCATCCCGAAATGGGTCAAATATATGTCTAAGCGAAGATCTCGACGAGACGAATCCATTGGTACATGTCCTGCCACCAGAAACCTTCTAGAACTCTCAGAAAGGCTGGGTCAAAGTCTGGCCAAACTGGTCAAAAGACAACTCTGACTTTGACCAGTCAAAAACCGCTCGGAAAAATCGTTAAAATTTCGAATTCTCAGAATCGGGCATGTTTACTGTCAAACGGCTCATCTCAATGAACCAAAGCTTTCTGTGAGGTCCATTGGAGCCAAATCACTGGTGATCGCCGGGAAAAACACGAAAGACTCAAATTCAACCATTACCGTGAACTGAAAAAGGTATTCGAGCTACCATTTCCTCTACAGAGCTTCTTTCTTCTCCAAACCAACTCCATTGGATTCCTTAGTCTCTCTCCTTTCTGTCCATATGAAGAACTCATGAAATTATGGATTATCGAGCGAGATATGGCGATTTTCAAACCTGTTCGATGAAATATCTCTGAGGTAGAAAGTCAAAAATAAGATCCAACGGTCAGATTTTTCAAAATTTTGAGCTGAATATTCTCGAGCTTGTCATTTTCAACACATGGATCCTTTTCTGATTATTCCATCTCCATTATCTTCGTTTTTCTTTCCTCTTTCCAATGATACTAAGAACGCAGAAAATGATTGAGAATTGAGGGAGATATGTGGGTTTGAACTAGGTGTTCAACAAAAATGGTGGAGCTCGAATCTGGTTGTAACTCAAGCAAAATTCTTCGATTTTTATCGAATAAGGTGGGGATTTTTTCACTTCAGAGAGTTTATATGAGTTACTAAAAGGGTGTTTGAGGTTTAAATTTGAGTTGGAAACGATTCGAACATGGAGTTTGATTCATGAGTTTTTCATGTTCTTGGTTATTTCGAGTTTTTCAGAATTGAGTTGGTTAATGGTGAAATTGGATGTGATAGAAAGCTTTTCAAGTGTAGGGATTCAAGAAAAAGCTTATTTGGAAAGTTGAGAAGATTTCTCAAAAGTCGGGTTGAGTTTTCGTTCACTAAATCTCGAGTTTGAGCTTGGTTTCTTAACAATGACAGCAACAGCTCTAAAATGGAGTTTAATTTTTTATTTATTTATCATAACTCGATGATTCTTGATCATTTCCGATCATTAAAGTTGCTGTAGGTTCGTAAGAACAAGGAGAAGAGATGTGACTCGTAAATTCGTGCTAAGAGACAGTATATCATGAGTTTGAGATGGATGTTTGAAGAAAAACGAGTGCTGGAAAAACAGCATGAGTGTTGATCTTCAAAGGGGCATAACTCGAGCTTCGCTCAACGAAATCGCCCCGTTCAAAGTCCTGTGGGTTCATGAGAGAGTGTAGAACAGTTATAGATCAAGAGATTGAGTTGAGGTGCAAAGGAGATGAAGAAGGAAACTCGAGTTTGAACAGTTCGAAAATGGCAGAGAATTGAATCGATTTAAAAGCTGAAGGGAGATGACTCGTTTCATACAACTGACTCATTTCACAGAACCCACGATCATTGCGCCACAAACGTTTAAAAATGAGGGCCCACAATGCAGTTCAAACTCACCCAACAGATCGATAAATATCTCAACAAATTCCAAGCCATTGTTTCCATTCCAACATCAACCAGAGACTTCGTTTCCCTCTCAATATCTATATATATATACCTCTCTATCTTTTCAACCGGATCCTCTAGTTGCGTTTAAACTGAAGAACATATCTCATCTTCCCCAAATGCAGACTAAACAATGAACTTTCAGCGCCAAAACAGAGGGGCGAATTTCCGATCATATCTGGATCAAATCTCACCCAAATTCAACGAAATTTCGTCCTGATCTTCAGTACAATGTCCTTTATCTCGCTGGACCAATAGAATAACTTGGATCATACCCAATTTCATGCAGCAAATTGATCACATCAGTCCTTATAAGGTCTAAAAATCCTAAGCCAGCCATGATTCCACACAAAATTCGACCCATTTCACTCTCACAACCCTCCTTCATCTCATCCAATCTTCCACCTCCATTTTTGAGCTCTAATTTT
Organism: Juncus effusus; assembly: GCA_027726005.1. Lineage (NCBI taxonomy): Eukaryota > Viridiplantae > Streptophyta > Magnoliopsida > Poales > Juncaceae > Juncus > Juncus effusus. The sequence continues at coordinate 3,449,352 of CM050909.1, forward strand.
ACCTAATTTGAGTGAAAAAAACTGGAAAGGGTCTATTTTTACTGTTTCGGGCTGATTCGAGTTGCGACGCGTAATTCACCCTCTATCTTGAGTGTGAAGGTCCAAGGAGCTCCAGATCAACCCTATAGAGGCCCTATCTTGTGCTTCTACTTTTGGTTTTTCTTCTTTTAATCTATTTTTACTCGTTTTTCCGTGTTATTCACTGATGGACAGATTTCAGTTTTCCTTGTAAAAATGAATAAAATAGACTTGAATCTTGTTTGTTTGAGCATGAGTGAGTAGTTTATAGATAGGGTTTGGTATTTGTGAGTTTATGGCATGAAATCTTGTGTTTAAACTACTCAATTTGTTTGTTTTGTGATGTTTAGTACTTAATTCTCACTGTTTTGTGTTTTTGATTGAATTATGATTGGCTGAGTTGTTTTTATTGAAATTGGACATGAAAACCTGTTAATTAGGTGCTTGTTAATCATTACAATACTTTTATAAGTTTCTTGTTTGATTAAATTAGGTTTTGGATTGAATATTGTGATATAAACTTGAAATGGCTGTTTTAGGTTTTATTCTTGAGTTTGGTTCATTAATCAAGTAAATTCTTAGCTTAGATTGCTCAAACCTAACATCCAAATCTGTAAAATTATGTATTGAGTGATTAATGATTGCCTGGATACGCAAATTACCATTTAAACCCTGTTATTATCATCAAAAAGTCTTGTTGTTGAGTTTCAGTTTTTTTTTCTGCATTACTTTAGTTTCTGTCAGTCTTTTCCTGTTAAATTGAGTGTCAAAAAATCAAAATTTATAAAAATTGTTATTGTTCAATAAATTCACATTTAGCAGATCAAAATCAACCTAAACTTTGCCCAATTCTTGTTTATATTTTGTGAGATATAGTTATTTTAAGTTTGTTATTTCCTGCAGTCTAATTTTCTGTTCCAGATTTGTTTGTTCTCTTTGTTTGAATTTTTAAAAAAATATAAAGTTCAAAAATAAAAATCACAAATAGACCTACCTAAACTTTTTCGAAGCGTAAAATTTGATTCTGAATTTTAATCCTGGTATTCAAATCTTATATTTTGAGATATAGTACCGTTTTCAACTGTTGTTCTGTTTGTTGGAATTTTTAAACTGCTGTCTGTATTTTAATTAATTCTCTTAATCTGTTTAGTAAAATATTTTGAAAACTTTACAGCACTGTCTTGAGTGTATGATTGAATTACTGTACAAATTTGGTAATCTAAAGTTGCGGTGATTTTTCTATAATTTTCTGAATTTGACTGTTGTATTGTGTGAAATTGAAAAAGTTGCTGGATTAAACTGAAGTTTTCTGGAAATTTTTTGAATAAAACCCTAATACTAGTACGAAACCACTGAGAAGATCTCTTTTTTCTATTTCCGTAGACATATAATTTGCTGAATTTGAAGTTGGGTTAACCTAGTTTTGAGTTAAAATACAAAGTGTGTCAAAGCTGAAAATTTGAATTAAGGTTTCTAATTCATGAAATTTTGCAAATGTTGGTTTTCAAATTTTTTGGGTCCAAACTCATGTCAGTACGTAAAATGAAATTTTGGCATGTTCCGCCATAGGTAGTGGTGGAACAGAATAATTCTTCAATTTTTAGGCTAATTGCCCATCCATGAGACTTGTTTAACTGTTAGTCTGCTAAATAAAATTATTTAACCTGTTCCACCACTACCTATGACGGAACAAGGTTTTTTACACTAATTAACCTTATTTAGCCCGCCAAATGGGGTAATTTTGAAAAAAATTAAAATGGACGTGTTCCGCCACTGTTACTAGCGGATCAAAACCTGTTTGGCCACTGAGAGTGGCGGAAATTATAGATACCCTATTATTTTGAAATGAGTGGTATTTCCTGATTTATTTTTGAATAAAGTGATATATAAAAAACATCTGCTTATTCAGCTTAATACTTCCTGACAAATGTAAAATATAATATTTTTGAAGAAATATTTTTGTTATTTTGGACCAGATGACAATTGTCTGGGCCGTTTTATTAAAAGGAGTTAAAAAAGGGTACGGGCTTTATAAAAATATAACAAAAATTAAGAATTAACATAATGAGCCCAACATAATTCATTGAAGTGTTAGGCTGAAATTAAAATTTTGAGCCCAACATATCTCAAAATTGAAATAGATAGATGCATCTAGTATCTACAATCAGATGATGTATTTATAACGATTGTTGTTTTTTGGAGAAAAAAATTAGGAATTGCTAGGTTTGAAGACAAATACAAAAAAAAAAAAAAAAAAAAAACATTCCTCGCTGAGTACCTAAAAAAAAAAAGTCAAGTACAGAAATTAGATTTCATAATCATGATGGATGTTTTTGCAAAAGACAACCACACTGTAAAATCACATCCATGAGCTCTTTTCAGTTCATCGCTCCTCTTCTATGATTCAAACTTCATGGGAAGTGAATTGAGCGTTGTTGGTGAGTAAGCTTTGTTTGGACAAATTTCGGGAAGATTTCTCAAATGTTTGATCACAATCCATGTGTCTCTCTTGCAATAGTACCTTAAATCTTTTTTATAGGCAATTTGTCTTTTTAGACTTTACATCAATAAAATCGTTATAGAAATTTTTATTTACAAACAATTTTCTGAGCATGTAGTTAGCTCAAGAAGAAAAGATAAACCTTATGTTCTAATACATCTAGGCTAATCTCTCGACTGGCGGGTTATCTGATGAACGTTGGGTTTCTTGTCAGTCTTGAGTCTTGTCCTTCATTTTTTTTTCATTCTTGGACATTTTCGAAAATGTTGGGGGATACTTGTTCCTTGAAGCTTCTTTTGTTTTGGAAGATCTTGGCATTCATTTCTTTCCAGATTTCCCAACAGATTGCGCTCCAGATATTTTCCCATTTTTTTCTTTGCATTTTGTTGGTCCTCTTAAATTCTAAATCGGCAACGTCTAGAGCAGACAAAGGAGAGAAGTGACTAAAATATTGGACTTTAGATCTCTGCAACTACAATCTAATTAATGATTGATTAGATAAAATCAAGCTTAGCTTGACCTTATAATTAAGTAATAATTAACATTTGAGAGCTTTCAGCTAATAGCAAATTTTAACTGAAGCACATGTGCTTCATTTCTTAATTAAGCACTTATACAGTAAGTCTTCTAGACATCCAACACTACTTTGATTCTAACAAGTTTGCCCAATTGCATATTAAATTATCATATAGCTGGTGCATAATATACACCACCCCCCTAAAATTTTGATAGATCAATATATATGAATTGTATTTTAGTGAAATTTTTTTTGAATTATATGTATTTCTATATATTTACTTTCCTTCTTTCTTCATCTAAAATTTTTGTCCAGTGTTAATAAATAGAAAGAAATTTTTCTGCCCCTCCTTTCAAATTTTTTTGTCAAGCTCTTTCACTGATTTATTCTCTTCAGTCGTTACCTTGCTGTACATCGAAGGCAATTTCAATATGGGCCGCATAAACAGGAGACTTTTTGATATCCCGTTATTTTTTTCAAATTTCTGATACTCAACTGTCTGTAATTAGTAAATTGTGTCAGAAAGGAGTGAATGGGAATATTGGATCTTGAACCTCAACGGCTCAGACTCGACATCTATAGTCAACTAATGACACCACCTGACTTCAAAGTTTAAATTACAAGTACCTAATATCATTTTTTTTAGTGGACTTAAAAAAAAGTGTTTTAAGGGAGCTAACATTGCAGAACGCCTCGTTGCACTCTGCTCCAAGGTTTTCTTTAAGATAAATATGCAAAAATAATATATACACACAGTATAAAAAATTTGAAAAAAAAAAATTTTAAGATAAAAAACTGTATGTAAGTAGTGTCTAACAATATACAAACAGTATATATATGCTGCAAAACAATATTAATTAATATATTTGAAATTTTTGGTTTTTAAAGTGAGTTAATATATTTTTTTGAGAAATTTAAAGTGAGTTAATATATTCAAATTACCTAAACATTATCATATAAAATAATACAAAAAGAACACAGATACACAAACGGGGGCATATTTAAGGTTATTCTAGTAGAACCCAAAAATAAATGTCATGAATATAATACAGTTAAAACAATATACAAAACACATATCAATGAACTCAAAACAACACATATGATGGGTTCGAGTTCGACAAGATTATCAGAGTCAACCTACGCCATCTCTCATTCTCCTGCCACTTTTCGCTTCTCCATTGGCCCATCCAATTTCCCATTTTGTAACTTAACCACACATGCTTCTTTTTTAAGCAGTCCAGGTATCTAGATTCTAGACATCACCGCTAATTCAAAATCACAACGTGGCCCAACTGCAATATAAAACCTTTCTTACACAGTTGCTGCATTAATTATTGAGGAGTAATTTATTAATATTTCGAACATATATTTTATTAACTAATTAATATTTTTTGTTGTGATCCGATGATTGTATTTGGTAAATTATATTTTTTGCAACACAATTTTCCAGTTGTCCAATTATTGTGGTGTTTAATAATGGAAAATGTGAAATCACGATGGCCTAGAGCACGACCAAATCACGATGAAATTTTTGTATACTGTTTTTCCGCTTTTCAATATATATATATTTTTCTATATACTGTTTTCACTGTTTTATACATATTTTTATATTTTGTCATTATTTATTTTTTAAATTTTTATATATTATTTTTCCGATTTTTAATATACTATGTCTTTTTTATATATTGTTTTCACTATTTACGTATACACTGTTTACAAATATGAATTATATGTACTTTTTTTTTCAATTTTATTCATTGTTTATTACCCGTATATATTGTCGTCGCGAATTATATGTACTATATGTCCTTTTTATATATTGTTTTTACTATTTACGTATACATTGTTTTTTAATACATTGTTTATTGCACAATGGAAAACTCTCGTCGCGATATATTCGGTCCTTAATAATTACAATTTCATGTGTTCACCCGCAAAATCTCAAAATGTCACGAATATACCTACAAAATTGGAAAAAAAACATCTTTGTAAACTTTAGAAAATGTCAAGGACAGCACTAAAAATAATCATATATAACCCTTCTTTTGAAAAAATAGATGAGGATGAATATTGATAATATTTTTCATATTTTATTGGGGGTATAGATGACATTTCATGTTTTAAAGGGAATATACGTGATATTTCAAGGTTTTGGAAGGGCTCACAAATTCTGCCATTACGGGCGACAAAAACCAGTAATAAAACCTAACCGCATTACTACAATGGAAAGGGACTTCGTGTAAAGAAATCAGACAGTCACACAAGGACTGAACCAGATAACCGCGTCGCTAACAGAGAAACAGAACAATAGTGACTGCGCAGTAACACGACAGAACTAAACCAACAACGACCTTGTGATTATCAGCAGCGGAAATAATAGTGCAGCAATACGCTCACACTAGCCCAAGAAAGAACAATAATAGAAGAAGAAAGGATTGAACAATGGAACTTGAAAAATAAGATAAATTTCTTATTATAAGAGAAAGAAAGAGATACAAAATATTGTTGTTGTTGGAATGAATAAAACTTTACCCCTACCCATTTATTTATAGGATAGTCATATCTAATATAAAGAAATAACCCAAAGAATTATTTTCCCAATTAACACCTATACATGGAAATACTAAACCTCCTTGTCAAGAAATCTAATTCATGGTAATACCAAACTTCATTGTCAAGAAATCTAATTTCCAAGAAACATCTTTCCTAATTTGTTAACTGCCTTCATAACATACAAATGCATCTTTATATTTTAACACTCCCCCTTAAAGTACATTTGGCCACGAGCCCCAACTTGACTCGCAATAACTCGAATGATCCCTTGGAGAGAGACTTGGTGAAGATATCAGCCACGTTGTCAACGCTTCTCACCTCCTCAACTCTAATAATTCCATCAAGCACCTTTTCACGAATGAAGTGATGCTCGATCTCAATGTGCTTGGTTCTCGCCTGACAAACAGGATTGGTCGCCAACTTCAACGCACTTTGATTGTCATCTCGAATAACCGTAGGACCATTCCGCATTGTAAACATCCTCGACCAACCTCCGCAACCAAACACACTCTTGTGCCGCAAGTGATGACGCCTTGTAGTCCGCCTCAGTACTAGAAAGAGAGACCGAATCTTTCTTCTTACTACACCAAGAAACACTTGCAGAACCACAAGAGAAAACATAACCGGATGTCGATCTCCGATCATCCAAATCACCGCCCATGTCAGCATCGGTATATCCATGCAAAACGAACTCGGAACTCTTCTTATAAAATAACCCGAGATCAAGAGTCGAACTCACATACTTGAGAATTCTCTTCACTGCATCCAGATGCGACTTTGTCGGAGCTTGCATAAACCGACTCACCAGGTCGACTGCGAAGGCAATATCCGGTCTAGTAATCGTAAGATAAATCAGGCTTCCAACAAGAGCACGAAACTTCCGAGGATCCGGAAGTACCTTTCCATCATCACGTCTCAATTTGAAATTTGCATCCAGCAGTGTCGAACAATGCTTACCTTCTTTTACGCCAAATTTCTCAATGAGCTTCCCAGCATAGCCCGTTTGAGAGACAAAATACCCGTCTTTCAAACATTCCACTTCCAATCCCAGGAAGTGACTAAGCTCTCCAAGATCCTTCATCTCAAATCGAATCGAGAGCTCGCCCCGAAGTCTTGCAACTTCGCCTTCATCATTGCCGGTGATGATCATATCGTCCACGTATAAAAGAACGACCACGTGTAGATCCGCCTTCCTTTTCACAAATAAACTGTGATCCGAACTCGAAGAAAAATAACCACAAAATTGCAAATATTCCGCAATCTTGTCATACCAAGCTCGAGGTGCCTGCTTCAAACCATAAAGCACCTTCTTCAGCTTGAACACATATTCATGACGCACCTTGGAAATATATCCAACCGGTTGCTCCATATAAATCTCCTTGTCGAGTTCACCATACAGGAAAGCATTCTTCACATCCAGCTGCCACAGCTTCCAACCTAGCGAAGCAGCCATTGAAATCACAACTCGCACGGATGTCATCTTGGCGACAGGACTAAAAGTCTCTTCATAATCCTCGCCATACCGTTGAGAAACTCCTCTCGCTACAAGTCTCGTTTTATAGCGCTCAACACTCCCATCCGCCTTGCGTTTCAACTTGTAGACCCATTTGCAAGTAACCGGGTCTACTCCCTTGGGCTTCGGAACAAGATCCCAAGTTTCATTTTTCCGAAGAGCTTGCATCTCCTCGTCCATAGCATCTTCCCATGACTTGTTACCTTTTGCCTCCTCAAAGCATGAAGGTTCACCATCCGTCAATCCTGAAAAGAAGCACGAATACGTCGACACGAAGTTTTCATCTCTATATCTAGCCGGCCGAGTAACCGTCCTTGTCGACTTCCTTAGAGCTTGTGCATTTCCCTCTTCTTGCGATTGCACTTTGTTGCTCCCCCTGTTACCTTGATTCATCTCACTTGAACTCGTGACAGTCGACGTAGGCGACGAGAATCTCGGATCTTCACTCGGTTTACCCATGTCATCAACACCCGGGTTTCCCATGTGAACAACAGGTTGCGTCGGCAGATTCGAAACCACCGCTTGGAAATCACCATCACCATATAGAGAGGACGCTTCATCAAACACCACGTCTCGAGAGACAATGAATTTATGAGTTGTCGGATCCATGCATTTCCATCACTTCTTTCTTTGATCATAACCAATGAAAACACACTTCCGAGCCTTAGCGTCTAACTTCGTCCTCTTCTCATTCGGTACGTGAACTAAACACGTACAACCAAACACCTTCAAATGGTTCACACTTGGCTTCTCATCGAACATCAACTCGTGAGGTGACTTTATGTTAATCGGATTGCAGGGAAGCCGAATAACTATATAGGTAGCACATGCCATACCTTCTGCCCATAAGGCCTTCGGTAAATTCTTCGCATACACCCAACTCCTGCATACCTCCACCAGATGCCGAATTTTCCGTTCTGCCACACCATTTTGTTGCGGTGTATAAGCACAAGTCAACTCCTTCTTGATGCCATGCCTCTCGCAAAATGAGAGTAAATCCTTGGATACAAACTTGCCTCCATTGTCGGTTTGAAACTTCTTAATCCTTTTACCGAGCCTTCCCTCAATCATTGTTCTAAATTCTCGAAATTTAGAAAATGCCTCTCGTTTCTCCTTCAGAAAATAAACCCAAGTGTACCGTGTAAAATTGTCGACGAGTACCAACATATACCGAGCACCCCCGTACGACGCGTTTTGCGTAGGACCCATCAAATCACCATGAATAAGTTCTAACGCACCTTTACACCTTGACTGAGACTTCTCGAAAGGCAACCGATGAGATTTACCATATTGACAATCCTCACACACCTCAACACCACTTGCAAAAGAAAGAGACGGAAGCCCGTTGACAAGATTTCTCGAAACCATCGCCTTCAACTTGTCAATACCCACATGGCCGAGCCTAGCATGCCAAACCGACACGCCATCATTGTTGCTCATCTTGTCAACATACGAGGAAGAAGACGAAAGAACATACAAGTCTTTTACCCTCATACCGACGTGAGTAACATCACCCTTCACCTCCTCCACATTCCGGAGGAACTTCACATCCTTTGGGCCAAACAACACATAGTGACCAGCATCAACCGCATTCACCACCGACAGAAGATTCTTCTTCATACCAGGCACGTGATAAACACTGTCGATAGTTATCGACCTGTTGTTTTTATCAGAAACAACAACCGCACCCTCATTCACCACATGGTGAACACTGTTGTCGGCAGTAACAAAGGCAGTCTTGCCTTTATACCCGCGAAGTGAAGAAAACTTGGAATCGTCACCAGTCAGATGATGACCACAACCGGAATCGATGATCCAGTTGTCCTCGTAGTTAACAGAAGCACACACGTCTAACGAAACTCCTTCTGCTACGAAACCCGTATCCTAAATTTCACACTTCACAATATCCTCTTTACCCGTGGTATTTCCTTCTCTCAACTTAACACGACAATTTTTCCTTATATGACCGAGTTTCCCACATCGGTAACACTTGATAGTCGACCGAAAACCACTATTTGATGAAGACTCCCCCTTCTTCGTAACCTCCTTCTTCCGTTCCTCTTGGTCATACCGAGTTTTTACTTTGTTAGACACAAAAGCGTGACCTTCGTCTTCAGAAACCGAAACACCCGCCATTTGTCGAGGCAACGATTCTTGAGAAGCGAGCAAATTTTCAAACTCCGTCAAGGATGGTTATTGCGCCCACCCTTGTATTGAGGTAACGAACGGGACATAGTCTCTTCGAAGACCGCGAATATTATACCGCTTCATCGTCGCCTCCGAAATAGCCTCCTCCGGTTCCAAGATAGAAATTTCAGAACATAAACCCTTTACTCTCAAGAAATATTGAGAGATAGATAATTCACCTTGTGTGCAACCCGCCAACTCATTCTCTAGAAATTGTAATCGTGCCGTGTTCTTCTTGTTGAGCAACTCGTCAAAAGTTCTCCAAATCTCAGCCGCCGATTTGCACCCCTTAATATGCTCGAATAGATCGCGTGATATCGACCTCTTCAACAAGAACTCCGCCTTAGCATTCATTTTCGACCACTCCTTTACTGCGTCTGCATTCGTCACCGTACCATCCGTACTGGTGACAGGCGTCGGTGCAACCTCCATACCAACAATGATCTCCCATGACCCCTCACTCTTAATACAAGACTCCATACAACTCTTCCACATAGAATAATTCGAAAGATTTAGAGCCTCAATACCAAGTCCACTAACCCGACCTCCAAACTCCATGGATGTCGTAATAAACAATCCTCTTCTTCACCAAGGGACGAGAACAACACTGTCTATTGCCAACGTCGTCGTCCACCACCCTTGAAGCTTTGATACCATGTAAAGAAACCAGACAGTCACACAAGGACTGAACCAAATAACCGCGTCGCTAACAGAGAAACAGAACAATAGTGACTGCGTAGTAATACGACAGCACTAAACCAGCAGCGATCTTGTGATTATCAGCAGTGGAAATAATAGTGCAGCAATACGCTCACACTAGCCCAAGAAAGAACAATAATAGAAGAAGAAAGGATTGAACAATGTAACTTGAAAAATAAGATAAATTTCTTATTACAAGAGAAAGAAAGAGATACAAAATGTTGTTGTTGTTGGAATGAATAAAACTCTACCCCTACCCATTTATTTATAGGATAGTCATATTTAATATAAGGAAATAACCCAAAGAATTATTTTCCCAATTAACACCTATACATGGAAATACTAAACCTCCTTGTCAAGAAATCTAATTCATGGTAATACCAAACTTCATTGTCAAGAAATCTTACTTCCAAAAAACATCTTTCCTAATTTGTTAACTGCCTTCATAACATATAAATACATCTTTATATTTTAACACTTGGGACTACCACTCACACACAACCTAAAATCGGATCCAAATTTCTTCCATTATGGAGAATGCTATATTACATTCAGGGCGAAAGGAAACTGTTCTTTCATCTTTCTAGTAAAGTTTCCTACACTTCCAATAATAAGCCGTCTAAAATATTTTTTTTTCCTACAAAATTACATAATGATCGTCAAATTATTGTCTACACCAGCTGACTCATTTTAAAAATTACCAATAAAAGCCGGCCGAATTTTGTGCCATCATCAGGGAAATGTTAGAAAAGAATCTGACCATTTCACACTATGTTGTTTTTTGCTCAAAAAAACACTATATACAAGTTTTTATTTAATTATATACAAAAATTAGAAATGCATTTTTCTTGTATAAATCGTTTAAAGCTTATTTATAGTGTCTGTTATACTAATTTAGTGTAAATAGGTTTTTTTTGTTCTAAGTTATTATAATATTCTGTGAATACTAATCCATTATTGTATATTTTTACATCCGTGAACCTGAATAATTCCAAACTTAATGGCTATGTAGGCCTAAAATTTGGCCATAGATTTAAAGAGATAACCGCCAAAGAAGTTCGCTGTCGGCCAATAACTTTGGAGACCTAACTATATACTATATAGAGGGTAGATATAAAGGGTCTTTTCCCTACAAAAGCTCGATTTATTATATGCAACAACAAAAAATTGACAGGAGTTTTACTGAAAATTTTCCCTTTCAAATTTAAGCAAGAGAAATTTGAAAAGGAGCCCGTGTATAAAAAAATATGTTACAAATAAACACTGTTAGTTTCCTTACTTTAATCATTTAAACATATTTGTTAAAATTTATTTAATAGTTAATAAATATGTCTTTCATTAAACCTCCATTCATGTCTATAGAGATGTTAATTAAGCTTCAAAAAGAGTGCAAACTAGAAGAAAGATGTTAATTTATCTTTAAAAAACTTCAAATAATTGAAGACATCGATGGTACCCTCAAATCCTAGCAACGCTTTTCACCCACCCAGCCAATAACATCGTCACTCTTCACCATCTGGAGGCGAAGCAACCCTTGTAAGATCGACGAAGAGTTCTATTTGCACGATGATTTGGAAAGTCAATGTAAATTAAGCATAACAAAATATTTTTTTTATTTTATTGATTAGAAGTAACATTTGAACTTTTTTAAAAGGTGTTATTTGTAAATTTTTAATTTATAACAATTTTTTTTCTTTAGTAAAAATCTTAAGTAGTCTTTTTGACTATAATTCAACAAACAAAAGTTCAAATAATTAGAGCGAAAACTAAAAACACGACTTTTTTGCAATTTCTTAATATTACAATGACTTGTGCAAAATTTCCTTTAAACAACAATGATTATATTTTCGTTTAACAATGAATTGTTTAATTGTATATAATTCAACGAAAGTGGATCAGGATCACATGTGCGGAAGAAAATATCTTTTTGTCCCAACTATTGGGCTCATTATAAGTCATGACGAGACGAGATATTTGCAATTTTGCATATATAATTTGTGCATATTTAATGCAATTCGTGCATATTTAATGCAAGGATTAAAAATGAACAAGGAAGGTCCCTATCACTTTCCCTCTAGCCTGGCCAAAACAGATCTAAAATTCCCTGAAATAAGGGCAACAAATTATTATTCGTAATATATATTAAGGTAATAATTAAATTGTTTCATTTACAATAATAAAAAAAATCTTAAGATAAAAAACAATTCTTGAAAAGATTCAATATCATTAATCACAATACTTTACATCATGTCCGCACAAAAGGCCAAAACGCAAAAGAAGAAAATACACCAAATAAAGCCAGACAACAAGAAATCACAACACTTGATATTTTTTTAGTAGTTAATTTTCTAATTTTCTTTAGTACTAGTACTAGGACTATAATGGTTGGACTCCTCGGTCAAAATCAAGCTCCTTATTTATTCTCCATGTTCCCATCAGTCTTCACCTTGTCTTCTCCATTCTCTCCAGCTCTTTTCTCCATTTTGTCCACATTGGAAGTGGAACCTTCCATTGCAATCCCAGCAGACCTCGGGCCCGTCTCTGACGATTCTCTAAACCTTGCGTAAATATCACCCCTATAAAATTTTCTAGTTCTCCAAACAAGAATCAGAGACACGGCTGCGCCAAGCATGGTCGCAGCCGTGATAATAATAAATGACAGCTTGAAACATTGCACACCCATACAAATCTTATCACTGCCTCCATTTTGCTTCCTCGCTTCTATGTCATACAAATGACCGGCAACTCTTACGTTAAGTATATATGCCCCAATTGGGCTAGCGACTGAACCAAAATTGTAAAGGGTAGAATAGTATTTGAGACCGAATATTTCGGAGATAATGGCGTATAATAGTGGCCATTGAGCCCCAAAACAAAATCCAATTATAACAGATGCGAGATAAAGAGATTGCGGTACTCCGAAAGCTATGAGGAGGTGGCCTACGCACGATAGAAGAAGCACTAGAGTTAGAACCAAGGGCCTAGGGAACTTGTATTTGGAGAGCACGATTTCAGAGGCAAAACCGGACGTGACTCGGCCGGCATAGTTCCATATACTAATGAGAGATACGAACGTGTTGATGCTTTTCTTAGGGTAGCCTAATGATTGCCCGATTTGCCCCATGTTGTCTATAGCAGTAAGTGTACCCCCCACACCGCAAACCGTTGCAAAGAAGAGAATTAGCATATCTGTGCTTACTAATGTTTGGAGGATTGAATAGTCATCGCCACGCGCGGGTGGTTTGAACATGTTGGTTATACATGAGAATGGTTTTGAAGACGAGTTCGTTTCGGGACTTGAAGAGGGTAATGGTGGAGAAATTGGTTTGGGGGCCAGAGAGGGTTTTTGGATGGTTATAGTTGGGGGGATTTCTAGAGATTGGTTTCTTTCTGTTAGGATCTTAACTTCTTCTTTTATGACTACGACAAGAGGAAGGAAGAGGATAAGGACGAGGATTGATGCGCTAATTGCAAAAGCTGAACTAGAGAAGGAAACCACTTGTTGCACGACTATCATGATTAGCAGATATGTTGCAAGAGCGATCGAGATATAGAGAAAGCAAAAGAATGGATCGATTTTCGTCCCTTGTGACGAGTTGTATGGAATGATACGGATTGTATGAACAAAAACAATGGAGACTGCTGCTGGGAGCCACGCAATAAGTAAAACAAGAGATTTTGAATCATCACCATAGATGGCCAAATAGAGTTGTGTGAAAATCGCGCCGCTTAGCCCAACAAAGCCCTTAAGCAATCCTAGCACAACCCCCCGGCTCCCTGGAAAGTTCTTAACGCATGTGACTAACGCTCCTGTATTAGCAAAGGACTGAGAATTCGCTCCTACACATATGTAGAAACACATAAGCCATGGATGTGGCCGTGCGGTTCGGCGAGTGATGGCCAAATATATCATGAGATAACCAAATAAGTTCATGACCGCGCCCATTGAAAGCACTACCCAAGGCGGAGTCACTTCATTGATTAGTCCCGACAAGATACCGACATTTGCGCCAAGGTCTTTGAAGAAACTTAAGGTGTTTAGGGTTTGTTGGTTGTAGCCAAGGGAGGATTTGATGTCCTTTGAATAAATCCCGAATATATAGGTGGCGCCTGACGCTGATAGGATGACCAGGCAGGCGAAAACCATAAACCATCGGCCACGTACAACTTGTGTGGCGAACCGCATGTTGAGGAGTTGGTTTATGGAGAGACCTCCATCAGTGGATCCACCAAACAACATTTTTGGGTTTGGTTGTATGGAGAATGAAGAGGGAGAGGAATTAAGGGGGTTATATAGTGGGATGGGGGAGACGGAAAGGAAAAAAGTGTGTGGATTAAGATAGAGAGAGAGAGAGGAGTTAATCTACATTTGTATAGGGATCAAATGTGTTGACTATAAGGAAGGGAGAATGGAATTAGTTTGGACTAGAATTTTGTTTTTTATTTTTCTGTTTGAACTTAAATGATTGATGTGCCGTGATAATTTAAAGCGAAATTTAATTTGATATATACGTTTAGAAAACAAATACTGGCCACGCACATCATATCATAAAGATTTTTCCTTGCATTATGTATTTCATTTGTTTTTTTAATTAAAAAAAAATCAAAATTTTATATTCATTATTGGAGATTTTCTAATCTCCAGATCAAATTCAAACGGTATTAAATCATGTGAATGCTTCCTACTTGGTTGCTTCATGGATTTAATTTGTAATTCTGTATATGAAATTAATATTTGGGGATAATTGATGAGTTCATAGTATCATCTTGATGATTAATAATGAATATGGCAAGATCAATTATTAAAATTTACCCAGTAATAGGGAATCTTTCTGCAATAAATTTACCCAGTAATTTGATACTATTAATTTATATAGAAAATTAGTTATATTATTTTTATATAAATTATAGAACACTTTAATCTCATTAACTATCAAATAACCTTAATAATAGTACATAAAATTTAAATATAATATATTAAACTATTTATATAAATAATTAAACAATACTATATTTTACTAAAATAATAAAATGATTCGTTGGGCTCAAGGACTCCCAAGCATGCTTACTTGCTTAGCGTGCACAAAGATGGGCGTGATGTATGTTAACCTTTGTTAATAAATTATGGGAAACTATAAACCACCTTGAGTTTCTCCACAAAAATGGATATTACTATTCATTTTTTTGATGAGTAGTGGTCATCCAAATAAGTATTTATTAAAAATTAATGGTTAATTGAAATTACTTTAAAAATTAGATGATTATTAAAAACAAAAAAATTAAAAAAAAATAATATAAATAACTATATTATGGGGTAGTTGACCATGTTGACCACAAACTTGGTGGAGAAACTATGGGTTGGCTATATAAGTCCATATATAGTTACTATAATATATAGTTTGTTAATATAATATACACACAAATTTTGTTAATATATATAAAGTTGTTTTTTTGTAATCATCAAGGATCTTCAATTAAATATGTACTGTTTGGTTTTTTTCTATTATATCAGGACAAATTTTGATGTTTTTTGGGGCTTGTAAGTTCAACGATCATCTCATTCATTCAACTTTTTTTTTGTGGTCCAAAGTTTGGACTTAATTTTTGGTACATGTGAAGTCAACTCAGCTCTGGGTCTTCACATCTTTGGAAAAAATATTAGATCAATATTTTAGTGAAATTTGCATGATATATCCTTTTGTTCAAAATGAAGTGTTGAAAGAACTTATTATATATTTTTTTTAATACCTAGTGGGTATCAGAAGAGTAGTTTATCAATCATAACTATATTTGTTTGTGAACATTAAACTTACTAAAGTGAAATTATTAGTTTTCAACATTTGCTGAAAAATTTATTTGTTATTTATTTTTCTTAAGACATTTAGGCAAATGTTGGATGCTGGAAAGTCGAACTCAATGCCATTTCAAGACGGAGTAATTATAAACGGAGCTCAATCAAATTATTTAATCCCCAATATTTAATTTTAAAACCCAAACAAACTCCCTTCTTTCCTTTCACAGGAAAAACATACAAGTTCAGTGACTCTGAATTAACCCCTGAGCTTGTGGCGACTGAAGTTGTATGGGATCTAGTTTTAAATGGTTTCTGAACCCGTGACGCCGGGCCCAACTGCCTTGGTTGACTGGTTAATGGATCAAGCCAGATCCATCAGGTATTAAATTATTAATTTATTTAGTTGTTTTGTAAGATTTTATTGTATCTGTTTATGGTAATGCTCTCCAACGAGCTTGCTTTACTTAACTAAGAGCAACTTTGAATTTTTTTATGACAAATTCCGATTATACCCCTTTTTAATGATGTTTTCTATTTATTACCTTAATTTATTGACTATAATTATTTCCTCAATATGTATTAACTACTAATTGAATCAATTGAAATCTTTCATATATGGAAACATAAAATCACACTTCATCTTCTTCCTTGATTTTTTATTAGGGATCGGCTAATTACCTCTCATAAATGGTGGCTCCCTGACTGCCGTCCAAGAAGAAGCCGTCATGTGTCCACAAAATTGGGAGTCATTTAAAATCTTTGGAGCTGCAATCCCGAGCTCCCATATTTTGTTGACAATATTAGAAGCTCCAAAATGACTCACACGAAATTTAACTTCTAATTGTTTTGTTTAGTAACTCCTTATGTCTCCCAGTGAATTTCTCATATAAAATATATTGTTGAGAATATAAAAGTATAATATTTGAATATAAGGTATATTATTGTGATATAAAAATATATTGTCTCTTTTTGGCGGAGATGTTTCTTTATTAGTCTCATTCTCTAGAATAGTATGATCATGAGACTTATATATTCAACTATTTTAGTATTCTTTTTCTGTTGTTTAGAATATAAGATATATTGCAGTGAATATAATAAATGTATAATGTTTAGAAAATAAGGTATATTGATGGGGATATAAAGGTATCACGTTTATAATCTAAGATATATTATTTAAATATAAATGTATAAATAAAAATAAAAATAAAACTATAAAACTTTTGCCTGAAAGATACGGGAGTCCAAGAGACAACAATATGGGCCGATTGAAATTTTGGGCTAAAATATATTGGAGCCAATAGGAATTAATAAAAAAAATTCAGGGTATGCGCCAACTCCCAATTTGGGCTCCTATCTTATTGGGAGGAGCTAAGATATGAGGTTCAAATCTTTTTCATTTTTATTATCACGCTAAAAATTAGGTGATTTGATTATTCTTATTTGATTAATACACAAGCATGTTATTCATTTCGTATGTTCTTAGGTTTTGAAAAGAAAATCATTAGAACAAAGAAAAAGAAAAATAACAATCCGTTTCTAGGATTGTTCTTTCGGATTGATGCCAAGAGAATCAAGAAACAAAAAATTAGGAACTAATTTTATATTTTCATTTCTGAAAGATTTTAATTAATTTAATACCTTATATTGAGGAGTATTATAGTCAATAAACAAAGATAATAGATGAGAATTATCATTAATAAGAGGTATAATAAGTATTTGATATAAAAAATTCAATATTGCACTTTGTTAAGCAAAGTGAGCTCTTTAGGTAGCACCATCCATTAATTATCTAGTTATTTCCGTACTGCCAATGTATTTAAATACAAATAGATAATTAATTAGTTAATTAAATAAACAAATACTAAATATTTTTATATTTTTAGAAATGTATTTTGAAAATAAATAGATAATTGATTAACTAAACAAAATCAAATACACTATATTGTTTATTTAACAAAAGAGCCAATTATTCAATCAAATAAACAATTATGTTAACTATAATTCATCTGTTCAATAAACAAAAAGAAATTATTTTTGAAAAATATTTATATTTTATACAATTTTCAATTAGATCCCAAAGACATCTTTGAAAAAAATTCTTGCTTAATCATAATCAGCATTTAGTTCTGGATTTAACAAACCATCATTTAAAATTTCGGATTTAACAAACCAACATTTGAAATTCTGGATTTACCAAAATCAGCATTTGGAATACCTGATTTAAAATATCCTCTCCTCATCCGCCCCATTAATCAACTTGAAACAACCATACACGACAAACATAATCTCTTTCGTCCAGCCAGAAAGCCCCTCAATCTAAACACATATCCCAATTACATCCTGAAACATTCATATTCATATGAATGTATCTGGAGGTCAATGTTATTTTTTTTTTGAAGCAGTAGGCGGTTGTCTATTTAAGACTTTATATTAAATAATAATAATTGTTTATAAGTGTGACGCTAAATGCGTTACACAAGAAAAGCTCTATTATAAGGCTATTTCCTTTATCCGATACACAAGTCTAGGGTCTATGCAGTTTGAGACCACTCAATCCAGCTCAGACGGGCTAGATTGAAAACTCTCGAGTGTGACATGATCGTTGATTTAAAGACCCGTCTTTTGTGCTCTTTTCATATTTCCCAGCAGAATTCGAGCCAAAGCTATCCTCATGTCTTCCTTCCTTCTTTTGAGGTATCCTTCAATGGGAATGCCCACCTGACTGTAATATTGTCCATTGTTTGTTGTGTTGGATCATTAATCCAACGTTAGATTTATATGTAAAATAATTTTATGTATTTATTTTTCTCATAAATGTTTAAAATAAATTGATCAATTTGGTTAATAATATATAAGCAATAATGTGTCAAATTAGGGTGTGGTCTTTGGTATATAGAAATATTGTGCAGTAATTTCTATATTTTATGATGAACTAAAATAGAAACTGTTGGAGAAATAAAGAATATTGAGAATTAAAAACTCAAAATTTACATTTCATATTTAATATGGACAACTTATCATAATATTCTCCATTTCGTATTTGACAGATCTCTCAATTTTGTAACTTATCTTCTCATTAAGATCGTGAATATTTGGTCATTGAATCCATTTGTAACATATCCTAATTGAATCTAATTTCTTACCGTTTGACTCAATCTAAATACAAATTTGATATTCCAGATGGTTCTTGGTTTTGTAACCTATTCTCTCATTAAAATGAATATTTGAATTGATTATCATTTGAAATGTAATAGACCATTGCAGCATTGATACTCTACCAACTCATTATTCTTTAATGCCATAATCATCATTTTCCGTTATGTTAATCTAGTCCCTCACTCACATATAAATAGAGACTCCTTCTGTCATTTGAATAAATACGAAATCATAAGCTATCAAAACATCTTTCACACAATCCCCCAATACTCACTATTCTATTTTCCAAATAATTTTATAAAATGTTTTCCGCCGAATATCTAAGGAGCCTGCCATCAACACTCCCAAGGTCGTGCCCCCAAAGAGTGTGATCTACCGGATTATCTTGGGACGATTCCTCGGTCCGCACGTTTGGACGGAATACGTCTTAGGACAGCATCTTTCGCGATCTGGTAACCCTTTTCAATTTATACTTGTTTTATTATTTTATTTTACAAAATATATATTTTATTATTTATACAACAATCTGTTTGGGATAGTATATCATAATAAAACAAGAAAAATAAAATAAAATAAATAAGTACAGAATAAAATATTCATACACACTTTATACTTGGACTATATAAGACTGGCCTTGACAGTTTTGTTTCGATCGAATAGGATTTAGTCAATTTTCTGAACACTACTATATCTCAAACTGTAAGTCTGATCTATGATGATTTTATTGGCCTTGATATTTTATCAATTAAAATATTAATATTTGAATATCTCAAACTTACATTTCCAGTACTTTTGAAGCTATTTATTTTCATTTCTGCTTCTTTCAAAATGGGTCTAGATGATATCCTTGCTTTAAAACCCGAAAAATTTACTGGATCTGGATTTAATTGATGGCATGAACAAATGCAAGCTTGGTTAATAACTTTAGGATTAATATCAGCTTTAGGAATAAAAGAACCAAACACTAAGAAACCAACAGAAAGTGGTGAAGAAAAGAGTCCTGAGGAAATTGAATATCATTGTAGGTTTAGGATATTAAGTTGTCTTTCAGATGAACTTTATGAAACATATAGAAAATATGACGAAGCTAAGGACTTATGGGCAGCTCTTGACGACTGTTATAGTAAAGAGAATGAAGGTGTCATTAGATTTACTATTTCCGATTTTAATAAATATGAGATGGTTGATAATTTACCTATTAATGATCAAATACACAAGTTTCAAAATATGATTCAAGAAATACATAAAATAGGAGAAACCAAATTAGATGAAAACTATCAAGTATCTTGTCTAATAGATAAATTACCACCGTCTTGGTCAGCGTTTGCACAAGGTCTTAGAAGAACACAAACTAAGTTAAATTTAAAATCTGTCATTCAATCAATCCGAATAGAAGATCAGTTCAGGCATCCTCAAAATGAAGAAAATCGAATGTCCGCAAAAGTTAATTTAACTGAAAATAAAAATAATAATCATAATCATAACTTTAAAAATAAAAGAAACAAATACTTAAAACCTAATGGAAGGAACTTTAAGAAGAAAGGAAATTTTATCAAAAATAAATTTCAAAATAATAAACCTAAAGGATCGTTTAGACCCTTTCTTGAAAAGAAGAAGGATGAAGATAGATTTTGCTTCGTGTGCGGCCAAGACAATCATGATGCCCGAGAATGCTACTACAGGAAGAAAGCGAAGGTCGTATGCAAGAAGAAAGATGCCTCTAATAAAACTAAGGGTCAAGTGAATATGGTGGAAAATGAACCATCTGGATCCTCCTTTAGGTCAGTTTCTTTTGTTCCTTCCATTAATCTCACTTATCAAAATGCCGAGTGGTGGTTAGATAGCGGCGCAAATACACATGTATGTGCTGATAGGTCTTGGTTTTCATCTTATCAGATCACAAGTGGAGGATGTGTAAGCGTTGCAAATGGAACATCAATTAGAGTGCTAGGTGTTGGAGACATCAAGTTAAAATTCACTTCTGGCAAAATAATAATTCTTCGTGATGTGCAACATGTTCCAGACATTAGAAAAAATTTAATTAGTGCTTCTTTACTAGTTCAGTTAGGTTATCGAGTTGTTTTAGAATCGAATAAAGTTGTCATTTCTAGAGGGGATAATTTTGTAGGGAAAGGTTATGTATCAGATGGATTATTTAAGTTGAATATTATTTCTCATTCAGTTAATGAAGTTTCTACAATTACCAATAATTCATCTTCATCTCAAATAATTATAAATCCTGATTCTTGTGATATGTGGCATGGTGGTTTAGGTCACATTAATCTGAAAAAGCTTACAAAATTAACTTATCTTAATTTAATACCAAAATTTAAAATAAATCTTAATTCTCAATGTGAAATTTGTAGTCAATCAAAACAGCCAAGAAAACCTTTCAAGACAGTTGAATTTAGAGACACTAAAAAATTAGAACTTATTCATAGTGATGTATGTGGTTCTAATAGAGGTTATACAAGAGGAGGAAGTCGATATTTCGTAACATTCATAGACGATTTCTCTAGATTTTGCTCTACGTATCTTATGAAAACTAAAGATAAGTGATTAGGAAATTAAAAACATTCAAAGCAGAAGTAGAAAACCAACAAGAAGAACGAATTAAAATTCTAAGATCTGATCGAGGTGGAGAGTACACGTCAAATGAAGTGGCTTCATTTTGTGAATAGCATGGAATAATACATCAAGTTACTGCTCCCTACTCTCCTCAATCCAATGGTGTTGCCGAGCGTAAAAATCGAACTTTGCTGGATATGGTCAATGCAATGATCATTAGTTCCGGAGTACCCCAAAATTTGTGGGGGGAAGCACTTTTATCTGCATGCTACATCTTAAATAGGATACCCGTCAATGATAATAATAAAACTCCATATGAGCTTTGGAAGGGACATCAACCTAGGCTTAGTTATTTCCGAGTGTGGGGGTGCTTAGCAAAAGTAGGTATTCCAGAACCTAAAAGAAAGAAAATTGGACCCAAAACGGTCGATGCAGTATTTATAGGATATTCTTTAAATAGTAACACTTATAGGTTTTTAGTCGTCAAATCAGAAATTGCAAATGATACTATTCTAGAGTCTAGAGATGCAACTTTCTTCGAGAATATATTTCCATTCAAAAATCACGTTTCCTCAAATCTTGTTTCCTCAAGTACTTCTAATTCTGATTCTATTCCTTTTCATGATTATTCATTAGAACCTAGAAGAAGCAAAAGAGCAAGAACAGAAAAGAATTTTGGTGAAGATTTCTTAACTTATTTAGTTGACAACACTCCTTCGAATTTTCAGGATGCTATGCATTCGTCTGAATCTATTTTCTGGAAAGAAGCAATTAAAAGTGAAATTGAATCAATAATAGGTAACAACACGTGGATTCTCACTGATTTACCTCCTGGTACAAAACTTTTAGGTTGTGGGTGGATTTTTAGAAAGAAACTTAGAACAGATGGTACTGTAGAAAGATACAAGGCTAGATTAGAAGTTCAAGGTTTTGGACAAAAGAAGGGTCTAGACTATTTTGACACATATGCACCTGTCACACGCATAACTACAATTAGAGTTTTACTAGCATTAGCTTCCGTACATAAATTATTAGTGCATCAAATGGATGTCAAAACGGCGTTTTTACATGGCGATCTCGAAGAAGAAATTTATATGAAGCAACCAGAAGGCTACGTAGTTAAAGGGAAAGAAGACAAAGTCTGTAGACTAGTACGATCCTTATATGGTCTAAAACAAGCACCTAAACAATGGCACGAAAAATTTGATAGTGTAATTTTATCACATAATTTTCAAACTAATGAATCTGATAATTGCTTATATTACAAGCAAGAAAATGATGGTTGCATTATCTTATGTCTTTATGTAGATGATATTTGAATTCTTGCTCCAAATATAAAATTAATAAATAAAGCAAAATCAATATTATCAAATAATTTCGACATGAAAGATCTAGGAGAGGCAGATGTGATTTTAGGCATGAAAATTATTAGAACTTCTAACTCAATTTTATTATCTCAATCACATTATACTAAATCTATAATTGATAAATTTGGTTTCTCGGATTGTACTCCAGTGTCTACACCATACAATCCAAACTTGCATCTTTACAAAAATAATGGAAATTCTATAGATCAAGAAAAATATGCACAAATCATAGGATCTCTCATGTATTTAACTAACAGAACAAGACCTGATATAGCGTACGCAATATCTAGATTAAGTAGATACACAAATAATCCTAGTGAGAGCCATTGGATGGCATTAGAAAGAGTTTTCAAGTACCTTAAGGGCACCATATCATATGGTCTTAGTTTCACAGGTTATCCATCAGTATTAGAAGGGTTTAGCGACTCAAATTGGATCTCAGATTCATTAGATATTAAATCAACAACAGGCTATGTTTTCCTTTTAGGAGGTAGTGCTATATCGTGGCAATCAACTAAAAAAACTATAGTTGCCAAACGTACCATGGAAGCAGAATTAATAGCTCTAGATACCACTTGTACAAAACCGGAGTGGCTAAAAGAATTATTGTCAGATATACTGTTAGTTCCTAAACCAATACCATCTATTTTTAATAAATTGCGATTCTAGAGCTGTAATTGATTTTTGTAAAAAGAAACTTATAAATTCAAAGTTGAATAGACATATTAAAAGACGACAAAAATCAGTTAAGCAACACATTAAAAATGAAATTGTAAATATTCAGTATGTAAAATTAGACAACAATTTAGCTGATAGCCTTACAAAAGGCCTTGACCAGAATAAGCTCCTTAAATCATCGAGGGGGATGGGTTTATGCCCACAATCAGCCTTCTTGCGGTGGTAACCCAACCTTTGTGATAGGAGATCACTTGAATAAGGTTCAATGGGTAATAACAAACTGATAAGTTGGCCAAAAGAGCGCACACTTTATTTAGGAGCTTTAACTCCAAGCTCGTCCCTATGGTGAGTGTGCTCTATGTAGTGGTATAGGATGAGTATTGTAGCTCTCAATGAGAAACCGAGGCGGTAATTTTTGCGAGATGTGACTCTACCAGGGATGTGTAGGGGATTGTTGGAGAAATAAAGAATATTGAGAATTAAAAACTCAAATTTTACATTTCATATTTAATATGGACAACTTATCATAATATTCTCCATTTCGCATTTGACAGATCTCTCAATTTTGTAACTTATCTTCTCATTAAGATAGTGAATATTTGGTCATTGAATTCATTTGTAACATATCCTAATTGAATCCAATTTTCTTCCCTTTGACTCAATCTAAATACAAATTTGATATTCCAGATGGTTCTTGATTTTGTAATTCTCTCATTAAAATGAATATTTGAATTGATTATCATTTGAAATGTAACAGACCATTGCAGCATTGATACTCTACCAACTCATTATTCTTTAATGCCATAATCATCATTTTCCGTTATGTTAATCTAGTCCGTCATTCACATATAAATAGAGACTCCTTCTGTCATTTGAATAAATACGAAATCATAAGCAATCAAAACATCTTTCACACAATCCTCCAATACTCACTATTCTATTTTCCAAATAATTTTATAAAACGTTTTACGCCGGATATCTAAGGAGCCTGCCATCAACACTCCCAAGGTCGTGCCCCCAAGGAGTGTGATCTACCGGATTATCTTGGGACGATTTCTCAGTCCGCACGTTTGGATGGAATACGTCTTAGGACAGCATCTTTCACGATCCGGTAACCCGTTTTCAATTTATACTTGTTTTATTATTTTATTTTACAAAATATATATTTTATTATTTATACAACAGAAACAACCGATTAAGAGCCAAAATATGTCTATAGGTCAAAGTATCTTTTGGCCAAATATTGTCACTTAGCTATATAAATAATCTGATCCCTAGAATTACAGAATCAATGAAACATTCTCTCTTATCCCATCAAGTTTAGAGAAAAGAAACCAAAAGAAAAAATTCAAAGGGTTCTCTTATGGGATTATGAATATTCTAAAACACATTCTTTGTAACTAAGGACGTCATCTCTGATTCAGCATGCAAACTGGAATAAGGTACACTTTCGCTATTACAGTTTTTATTCACGTAGTTCGATATATAGTTTGACGGTACTGGACCGTACCGTCATAACAATTGGCATCAGAGCGGGACTATGTTGAACCAAAGAAATTTAATTTTGTTTTAAATCAGTTTTTAGATTTAAATGTTTAAAACGAACAAAAAGATGGTAAATTTAATGAAGAATAAGGGGGCATAAGATCTGGTGGAAATGTTTGGCCTAAATAATTTTGCAAATTGTTTCGGAAAGGTTTTAGCACAATTTGTACTTCTCTCGATCTCTCCTCTCATTTTCGTGGGTCACGCGCTCCTGCGTAAGGTTGCCGGCCATCAAATCGACTTAGCGTCGATCAAGTGAGATGAAAACGCAAGAGACATCAAACGGACGCCATGATTGCTGAGATCTGAACAATACGATGCGAGTGGGTAGACTCACGACGAGTCGTGATCAAACGCATTGGAGAGACACCAGATCGTCTGACAATGCATGTGAAGGGGCTGCCATTGGACCGACGTGATTTGTGTCTGATTTGGGGCATTGTTGTGAAGAGATGCTATGAGAAGTGGCGTAAAAGGAACGTCTGGTGAAGGGATGCGTAGAAGGCGTCGCCGGCAGATGCAAACACCAATGGAAAAGTCGCCATTAGTAGACGCGAAAGACATCTCATTCTCGTGTATAAAGGTGTCTTTTGGGAGAGGTGAAATTCTAGTTCTCGCATTTTTTTCATTAAAAAACTGGGAAACGAAAATCGGGTTATAGAAACTTGGATTTTTTGAAGAATCTGGATTTAAATATAAGGTTTTATATTGGGCTGGGCCAAATTAAAAAAAAATATGTTTTAATTTCGTGGGCTTTCGGACCTTAAAAAAAAAAAAAATATATATATATATATATATATATATATATATATATATATATATATATATAACCTAATCTAAAAAGAAAAAAAAGAAGTAAATAAATTGATTTGGATTTTTTTAATAAAATAAATATTGAAGGTTTTATTATATAATTTTTATTTATTTAAACGTAATAAGTTTTATTGGCCAATAAGGACAACCTTGGGTTTGTATGTTTTAAATAAAATAAAATATTTTAGTAAGATTTGAAATATATCTTATTTTAATTAAACCCATTCGATATAAATGACTCGTAACGTTTAAAATAACTCGTTCAAGCAAATTAAGGCATTTAATTGCAAAATTAAAGTGTTAATTGGGTTATTAAATGATTATTGTTATTATTATTATTATTATTATTATTATTATTATTATTATTATTATTATTATTGCAAATCATGCTATAAATGGACAATTTTATAAATCGACCATAAAGGCTTTTAAATAAAACTAGATTAAAAACATTTATTATTTAATAAGGTTTAGTTGCTGTAATAATAATAATAATATTATTATTTCGAAATATAAAAAGTTTTATTTATTTATTATTGAATAAATATTAATCGGCCCAAAGGAAGGTGATACTTATTTGAATAATATTTACATCTGTGGTAATAAGTATGTGATGATTATTTAGTCTTATGTGTGGCATATTTAATCGGCCTAGAGGAAGATAAATTTGTTGACACATTATTTTATAATTAAAACTTGATTACTACACCAAAATATCAATCATAAGTTAATATTGTTATACAAAGATAAGATATTAATGGAAACCGATATTTTATGATGGGGTTTACCTTTATCGAAATTATTATTATTTAGTTATTTTGATGAGCTAATAAGTGTAATTTTTATTATTCTTTGTTTATCAGCAAATAATATCATCACTAGTATCAATTTATTTTCAATGCTGATTGGCACTATTTTGGAAAATAAAGGTAAGGATAAAGAAATCCTTAATAAGATAGCTGCAAATATAGAGTTACCAAAGAAACAAGTTATGTTTCTTAATATGGTTTGTTCGGAGGTCAATTTAACATCGGTAAATGGACACACATGGTGGATAGATACTGCTGCAACAACTCACATTAGTGTGTGTAAGGAAGGTTGTCTGCATCTCCGAAAATCTAATGATAGTGAAAAATACATCAATGTAGGTGATGGTAAAATGGTAAAAGTTGAAGTAATTGGAAAATTTAGATTATTATCAAAGACCAGATTTTATTTGGATCTAAATGAATTTTTGTTGTTCCGTCTTTTAGGCATAGCTTGAGTTCTATTTCCATTTTAGATAAAGCGGATTTTGCTTCTTCGTATAGAAATAGAAAATTTAGTTTGTTTCTTTATTCAAAATTAGTCGCCTCCAGATCTTTATCGGCTTATGATAATCTTTATTCTTTGGATACACTTGCTTCATATAAAGAAACCTTACAATTAAGTACACATGATATTAAGCGTAAATTAACCTATGAGAATTCAGCAATAATATTATGGCACGAAAGATTGGGATATCTCCAAGAGGAGAACAGAGAGACTTGTGTCAAATAAAATTGTCAATCCTTTAGATTTCACATACTTAGATGTTTGTGTTGATTGTATAATGGAAAAAGAAACCAATAAAAAGAGATTTGAAGCTAATAAGTCCCAAGATGTCTTAGAACTGATACATAAGAATATATGCAAGCCATTTCCTATGGTTGCTAGGAATGATCAATATTATTATATCAAATTCATAGATGATTTTTCTAGATACGGCTATATTTATCTCATTCATGAAAAGGCACAGGCATTGGACGCGTTCAAAATTTTTAAAGATGAAGTTAAGAATCAACTGAACAAAAAGATTAAAAGTGTTAGATCTGACTGGTGGTGAAAGCTATGGTCGATATGACGGTTCAAGTGAACAGCATGTTGGGTTTCACACTTTAACGCAGCAGAAAAATAAAATCATGTTCGAAACCCAAAAGAAAGATCCGTAAATTACAATTAAGTCAAAGAAAACTTCATAAGTTTATACCTTCAGATTGTGCTTAATCCATATCGCAAATATCAAACTCAGTTGAACGTGTCTCTTGACCAAATCCAAATAGGTTTCCAAACCGATTCCTTTGATTGCTTCACCTAACCGATTTCTCAAACTCGAATTCTCAAACCGACACACAGTTTCAACACCGAATCACAAGACACCGCGTACTGCTTCATCCTCTACCGGTATCCACACAAACAACCCCTTTAAATGGATGAAGAACGAAATATGCTAGTATCCGTTCTTCACTTTCTTCTCAGACAAAAATTTCAAGAGAGATGAATTTTCGGATTCTCTCTTTCTCTCTTTCTTTTGTCTCACAAAAGGTGTATGATTATAATGAAGAATATAACCAGAATTTTGGGTTTCTATTGTGCTTATATAGTCTCATCCCTCCAAGAATTGCCATCAGTTATTAAATCCTTTGTTCATGGTATATATATAATCATATATGCAGCACACCTTATTTATAAGATGCAAGATTATATGTGGCACTTTACTATATAGTTTTTCAAACAACTTATCACATAAGTTATGATTTTTTGTCTACGTTTTAATAATTGTTCTTTGTGTGTGACCTTCTAGGTTTACTTAATGTTAGCAATAATCACAACAGACTATAAATCATGAGCGGCCTCTAGCAAGACATCATGATTACCCAACTTAAGCAAATATCGATAGTTCGATCAAACCTAATTTATGTTGATGTATGGTATCCTTTTGTTACACGATATGCATATCGACCGAAAGGCATGATACGTGTCAACCTTATGTTGGTCGATAAATATTTCTTGATATCGAATTTGATTGAAGATGAAATAACATTAATCGGTCTAAAGATATCTCTCTTATTAATTCACTCGAGTACTACGGATGTGTCCTTCTTCATTCAAATTCATCAAGAGGTCTAAAGATATCTCTCTTATTATATGAGAGAAACAAATCATATCTTGGTTAAACTCTTAGCTCTGCATGATTCATTATATATAGTCATAATCTTTATTCTCACCCGGTTAGATTATATTAAAGTATAAAAGTTCTCATGTAGGAAACTGAGAAATTCTCAAGTCAAAGGACTACAAATACTTTCTTTTATTGAGAATAACTAATGAAAAGAACCATGTAGTATTCTCATGGTGGGTGATGATCGGTGTTGTATAGGTTAATTTTAGGTCCAATTCAAATTTGCAGAACTCATTTTACTGCACGGTCGCCCTCACAACCTTGTGTTGTAGTAAGCTGGGGTGTCGATCCACATGGAGGCCAAAGGTAGAGTACCAGATTAGAGTTTGTTATGTCATCAAAAATGAATCTATTAGGTTGATTGTTGTACAGAGAAAGTAAAAAAAAGAGAGAGTAAATAATAAAGGAAAAAGGGCCACACTCACATTGCCATTGCTCGTGCAGGGTGGGGTTGGGAGGGAGGGGGTTGGATCTGGTGTTGTTCTTGTAGAGAGTAGTTTAAGACTTGGTGGTTTCATTATCTCCTTAGTCTTTCTCTTGGGTTGTCTCTTCTCTACTTGTTGCTGCTTCCTGTGAGCGGGATCCAACATGGTATCGCGAAACCGGCCGTTGAATCGATGTGTTTGCGCCCTCGGGTAATAGCCTGATCAAGATGCGAACCCTTTGAGATCTGTGATGATCCTTGCTCTCCTCAGACTTCCTGGCTACTATCGTGCCTCGTCGGTCTAAGTCATGCTCATGGATCTGGCTTTACATTTCTCCTGTCTGTACTTTGTCTACTTGCCCGAGTATCAGAGTTGTGGCACGCTTCACACTTTAAGATAAGAATTAAAACGCACAAACAAAATCACAGCAATAGCAATAGATAATGGAGAAAATAATTTAATGAAAAACAAGATTGATAAGACTACTAACACCGCACCCTAGGGGGCGGGTTAGTTATAGTACATAGTACGTAAAATCATGATACATAGAGAAAGTAACACTCCCTAATACTAATCTAAAATCGTGCGTTATCACGCCGCAATCGTAACAAATCTCTCTCTCTCTCTCTCTCTCTCTCTCTATATATATATATATATATATATATATATATATATATATATATATATATATCTGTGTGTGTGTGTGTGTGTGTGTTTTCTCTCTCTGAATCATCCCCCCTTTAGCAGTCCCACGAATGGTCCTTTTATAGAGAGTACACCTCTAGGGTTTCCAACGTCCATAGATGGCGGGAGGCATCTCCAGAGATTCTTGCAAATCTTCATGCAATAATCCTTGATTGATCTTTTGCCGATCTTCTCCTTCCTGATCGCGCCCGCCTTGGGTTGATGGACTTCCCTTGTTAATTAACAATCAAATCTTCAATCTGTCCAAGATTCCAGCATTGGCATTTCTTCCTTGTTTGGATTCCATCGAGCCTCTCCACTTGAGTTGCGATTCCTTACGATCCGTGCTGCCGTGGTGTGATGCTTGCTCCAATTGCACTCCAGCTTCCTTGCACCTCTTTTGTCCACCTTATGGCAGTTTTGCTCCAATTTCTGCAATCACACATGATCTTGGCAGTAACTTGATTCTTGGACTAAAACATAAATAATACATTAAAATAACAACTAAAAATGCAGAAAGTAAGATATAAGATAGGCGGTAAACATCTATATGAAATACCCCTCTATTAGTGGGTCAATTCAGTATATGGTCTCTAACATATACTTATATTTAATAACTTAATAACTCTTATTCATAATCAGTAAAATGTGATCATCACCTTGAGTTACATTAGATGGATTTAAATAAGACGTTTCTCAATGGCGATATTGATGAGATGATTTATATGGTGCAACCAAAAAATGTTGTATCGGGAGATTCAAAGAACATGGTTTGCAAACTTAATAGGTCAATCTACGGACTCAAGCAAGCATGTCGACAATGGCATTTTAAATTTCATCAAAAAAAAATCATCCTGTTTGGTATGAGATGAATTTGGAGGCAAATATATTTTCTGATTTTATATGTCGATGACATATTTCTTGCTACTAACGATATAGATTTATGAAATGACACCAAGAGATTTCTATTTAGTAATTTTGAGATGAAAGATCTTGGTGATGCTTCTTTTGTATTGGGTTTACAAATACTACGAGATCATTCTCTTGATATTCTTAGTTTATCACAAAAGAACTACATCGAAAAAGTTCTCAGAAGATAGAGAATGCATAATTGTAAACCAGGACAAACCCCCGTGGTTAAGGGAGACAAATTTAGCCTCCAACAATGCCCTAATAATGCGTTATAAAAATATGAAATGCAGAAAATTTCTTATGCTTCAGTAGTAGGGAATCTAAATTATGCTCACGTATGTATGCTTCCAGATATCGCATACATTACAGGGATGGTAGGATGATGATTGAGCAAGCCGGGTATAGATAATTGGAAAGCAGGCAAAGATGATTTTGTGATACTTGCATAGAACAAAAGACTTACATGCTCACATATCGGAGGTCGAATAATCTTGAGATGATTGGGTATGCCGACTCTGATTTGGTCGGATGCTAAGATATCAACAAGTCAACTACTGGATGCATTCTTATATTAGCAGGAGGAGCTATTTCATGGAAGAGTTCTTACCAACTGCTTATAGAATCTTCTACCATGACCGCAGAGTTTATAGCTTGTTTTGAGGCATCTGATCATGGGATATGGCTGCAGAATTTTATCACAGGGCTGAGCATAGTGGACATTAT
This sequence comes from Juncus effusus, assembly GCA_027726005.1. Taxonomy (NCBI): domain Eukaryota; kingdom Viridiplantae; phylum Streptophyta; class Magnoliopsida; order Poales; family Juncaceae; genus Juncus; species Juncus effusus. The sequence goes on from CM050909.1 coordinate 3,480,984, forward strand.
CAAATGACCACTCAAGATATTTTATGACAATCGATCAGTTGTGTTATATGCCAACAACAATAGAAACTCAACAAAGACAAAATTTATTGATGTTAGATTCCTCGTTGTGAAAGAAGGGGTTCAGAGCAAAGAGGTGTTTATTGAGGAAATCGGTGCAGACTCAATTTTTGCGGATCCGCTCACTAAGGGGCTATCTCCCAAGCAGTTTCTCAAGCATGTTGCTCATATGGTGGTTCTTTCATTGAGGATATTCAGTTTTAGTGGGAGTTTGTATTTTGTATCTTTATGGTATAAACATATGACTTAGACATATGAGATAGACATATGATATTTTTAATTATGCTTTCGACTTTATTCGATGTTTATGATTATTTCTATTGAAAAAAATTAGGTTTATTTTTCTATACTCTACATTTTTGCATGTTCGTCTCATTATGATTACAAGGGAGACTAGTTTGTCTCATTAAGGTTATAAAAAATATCTCGTTCAGGAAGACGATTTTGTCTTAATAAAGTTATAAATGAGACGATTGGTCTCACTAAGGAGGACCTTGTTGCAAATAGGTATGTTACGATCAACTTTCTTGAAAGTTTCATGCTACACATCCACATCATGATTCATGTCATTCAATTATATTGATGTATGTGACCACTGAATTAGTTACGCGAAAAGTAATGAAAACTGCTTTGATCCTATATTGGTATGACTGATGGACAGAATTGTTCGGGGACACATAAAGATAGTTGGGACAGAAAGGTTGCATGCCTTATGGTTATTTTTATAATACACTATTGTAAAATAATTATATGTATTGTATTATTATCATATATACTTAAAATAAAGTGATCAATTTGGTTAATAATATATAAGCATTAACGCGCCAAATTAGCGTGTGGCCTTTGGTGTGTAGAAATATTGTGGGGTTATTTCTATATTTTATAATGGGCTAAAATAGAAATAACCAATTAAGAGCCAAAAGGTGTCTGTATGTCAAAGTATCTTTTGGCCAAAGGTTATCACTCGGCTATATAAACAATTTGGTCCCTAGAATAACAGAATCAATGAACCATTCTCTCATATCCCATTAAGTTGAGAAACCACGAGAAGAAATTCAAAGGGCTCTCTCAGGAGACTCAAGATATTCTAGAAGATCTTCTTTGCAACTAAGGACATCATCTCCGATTTTATACACAAACTGGAATAATGTATGCTTTCGCTATTACAATTTTTATTCACGTAGTTCGATCTAGAGTTTGATGGTATCGGACTGATAGGGGTAACTCATATAGATATTCACCCACTATCTTGTATCATATTTTCTGCACTTTAGTTAGTATTTTATTTATGTTTTAGTTAAATAACCAATTACTGTCTAGATCATATGTGAATGCAGGAATTGGTGCAAAAATGCCAAAAATGATGCAAAAGAGGCCCAAGGAGTCTAGGGAGCAATTGGGCAGTCATCGCAGAGCGGTCCCACCCGCGGGCACGGTATTACCCGCCCCAGCAGCACATATCACAAGAAATCGTGACTCAAGAGGAGCGGCTCAAAAGCATCCAAACAGGGAAAGAAATACAGGCCGGAATCACTGACTGGTTGATTGGCATTCAAGAGGATATATGACAACTCCAGGCAGGCACTCTAAGGAAGGAGAAGATCGGGAAGGAGCTATCAATGGTCAATCATCGTTCATGGCGAGAAGATCTGCAAGGATATTCGAGAGATGCTACTTGCCGTCCGGAGACGCTCGAAACCCTAGAGGTCTCTCCCCTATAAAAGATCCTTAGATGAGATGGCAAAAGGGGGATCAATCGGAAGATAAAATTCAGATAGAAATACTCAGAGAGAGAGAGAGAGAGAGAGAGAGAGAGAGAGAGGGGGGGGGGGGCGGGGGAGAGAGAGAGAGAGAGAGAGAGAGAGAGAGAGAGAGAAGGGGAGAGAGAGAGTTATTATGTTAATCGCGTGTGGTTATAGCCCATGACTACGGACCCAGCTTTAGGGAGAGAAAGAGTTTCATTCTGATCCTCTATGTATCTTGGATATAGTTATTTTATGGATTTAGTTATTTTACTATGTACTGTTACTAACTTTGCCCCCTAAGGCGCAGTGCTAGTAATTTAATCAATCTAGTTTTCTATTAAGTTGTTTTCCCTTATTCTTTATTCGTTATTTGCTGTGATGTTGTTTATGAATTATTAACTCTTATCTTGAAGTGTGTACAGCACCACATCTCTAGATACTTAGGCAAGTAGGTGAAGGACCGACATGAGAAGTCGAAAGCCAGACCCGTGATTAGCACTTGGACCGATGAGGCATGACGGTAGCCGGGAAATCCGTGGGAGCAAGGAACTCCACAGACCTCAAAGGGCAAGCAACTTGGTCGGGCATCCCGGGAGAGCGAGCACAATGATTCACTGCGACGGCCGGTTTCGCAATAACAGGATGGATCCCCCTCATCAGCATTAATAAGAAGAATAAGGATAAGCAACCCAAAGGAGTAACTAGAGGGATAAACGAAACCACCAAGCCGTAGACTGCTCTCTACAAGACAACTATGAGATCACCCCTGCACGATCACTAACAACACGAGCGCGGTCATTTTACTTTCTTTACTTTATTTTATTTTATTTTATTTACTTTCTCTCAACCAACCAACCTAGTCCGATACTCCAACTTAGCCTCCATGCGGATCGACACCCCAGCTTGCTACAACGAACAGTCGTGAGGGTGACCAACCAAGCAAACCGAGGTCTATAAATATCGAATAGGGACCTGGTTTATATCTCTATATGTCGCGGCCAACACCCTTTTTTGGTGCCATTACCAGAGAGGCACGAATATTGAAAATCTAGTTTCTGGTCGTAAGACCAAACCATTTTAATATTTAACCTATTCTCCCAAGCTTAGTTGAGCGGCATGCATACCCTAATCGTGAGTCGTTCGGCTTTCAATTTTCCTCTTTTCTCATAGACATTTTTAGTACGACTTAAAAAATCCTTCTTTTTCCCACTTCTAGGCTTTATTCTGGTAGACCATTATTAATTCTTTTTCTTCTTTATCTATCTCGAGCAAATTCAAGATTTTTTTTTGTGTGTATAACCTGAGATTTTGTTGATTTGAACCGCGATGGTCAGTTCCTTTCGTGGAGAGCGGGAGCCAATAAAAGACTGTTGTAGCCATCAAGGTTGATGTTTCTCTGGTCGAGGTAGATGCTCCCGCAGTTGCTGTCAAATTGCTTCGGTCAGGTTTTCTGCAATCTGGGTCTGGTGCGGTCCTGGTCAAGTAAGGTGCAGTCGCGGCTACCCCTATGCGGTATGGGTCTCTGTCCCCTCATTAGCGGGTTTCTCTTAATGATTTTGTAAATAATGCACATTTTCCCCTACTTCTCGGAACAACCTATCCTTCTTCTTCAAAACCGTGCCAATATCCACTCTTAGGTTGCTAACAGGTTATGAATATATATATAATAATAGATGAGATTATGGTTCGGTTTATATTATGAGCTTGAGATAGGGTCCGGGTCTAGAGGTTGAGGTCAGTCCCTGTAATTGCCCCTGAACCCTTGGCCAAGCATTAGGCATTGGGAAATCAGACTTTTTTCGCACAAGGAAGGAACTTCTCCTGACTATAAACTCGGTTTATACTAATGATCCTAGGTTAATGTAAGGTATGTGCACCATGCAAGTTTGGTCAGTAGGTTTTTACTATTATTATTATTTTTATTTTTAGGGATTTTTCGGATTTTTTTTAAATCCATGCAATAGTAAACTAACCTACATGCAATAAAAAAAAACTAGAAAACTCTCCCCAAATTAAGAATTTGTCCCATCCTCGGGACATGCAAAATAAAAGGGAGAGCGAGAAAGAAAAGGCTCACTTAGTTGCCGCCAGGAGGCGGCGGCGGGAAGTGCCCTCTCCTTATGTGCCAGTCGTGAATCTGGTAGATCATCTGCTCTGTTTGGTCTACCCACTCCATCATCAGTTGCTGCACTGTCCCGAGTTGGGTCAATAGTGTTATTGCCTGATCCACCTTCTGTTCGCAACTCTTGATTCACCCCTCTTTTCTTCTCCCGTGCTTCTCTGTGAGTGGCGGTTTCCACTGCCTCCGCTTTCCTCGATTTCTTCGGTGGGCGGGCTCAGTCTCCAATTCCGCTTGTCGGAAACCTCGGCCTTTCTCGGATTTGGGAGTATCAAATCATCGGCATCGGTCGTCATCCATCTGAAACCTCACGATCGATCTCCAAGAATTGGTATCTCACAATCAATCAAATGTCTAACGCTTCGTCTCCCCTTTCGGTCTCGTTAATGCTCATATCCCTTTGTGAGAACATCCATGATCTGATCTTTGGTGCTCATGAATTTGACAAGAATTTGTTTTGAAGTTGTGAGCTCTCGAATGAAATGAAAATCAATGCTGATGTGTTTAGTGCCGGAATGAAATAACGGGATCGAGGTAGGTGGCACCAATGTTATCGCACCATAGGATGGGTGTTGTGTTTGAGGGATGTGAAGTTTGAAGAAAAGGGTTTGGAGCCACATGATTTCTTGAGTAGACTATGATACTCAGCCTCAGTACTGGAGCGAGGGACTGTCCCTTATTTCTGAAAACTCCACGAGATTAGATTTGGGCCAAGGAAGATAGAATAGTCTGTGGTAGATCGCCGGTCATCCGGACCTGTCTAATCAGCATCCGGGATGTAGTTGGAGCCAAAGATTGATCGTTCCTTTGAGATAGCGAATAATTCGCTTAACTGCGGTCCAATGTGTGGTGGTTGGGGAATGCATGAATTGGGAAACCTTGTTAACGGTGAATGAGATTCCAAGACATGTGATTGTGGCATATTGAAGGGCCCCAACAATACTTTCATAGAGAGTATGGTTGTCCATGTGTTTGCCATCAAGTATTGGACAATTCTTTCCTACAAGAATAGCCAGGGAGCAGGGTTTCGAGCCATCCATTTTTACTTTTTGGAGAAGTTTGAGGATGTATTGAGGTCGTGAAAGGTGAATGCCATCAGGAAAAGATTAGGCTTTAATGCCTAGAAAATAATGAAGTCGGCCGAGATCTTTGAGCGAGAATTGAGAATGATGATAATTGATGAGAGTTTGAATAAGCGAGTCGTTGTTCCCGGCGATAAGAATATCATCAACATATACAAGAATGAAGGTCAGGTCATTATAATTCTTGCTAATGAAAAGAGAGTGGTCGGAAATTCAGCTTGTGATATTAAATCTAGTGAGAGTAGTTTTCAGTTTGTGAAACCAGGCGCGAGGAGCTTTTTTAAGGCCGTAAAGCACTTTGTGAAGTTGGCACACATATTGTGGCCTAGTAGGGTCAAAGAAGCCTGGTGGTTGTTGCATGAAAACCGTATCTTCGAGATCGCCATTGAGAAAGGCATTGGTGACATCAAGTTGCTGGATAGGCCAGGAATGAGAGAGAGAAATGATAAGAAGAACATGAATGGTTGTTGGTTTAACAACGGGTCTGAATGTTTTAGTATAGTCGATACCTTCTTCTTGATGGTACCACTTGGCAACAAGTTGAGCTTTGTAGCGCTGAATGGAGCCATTAGAGTGTTTCTTGATCGTAATACCCATTTACATCCGACAAGATTTTGAGAGGAGTTGGGTGGAACTAGGCTCCAGGTCTTATTTTAAAAAAGTGCATTAAATTCTTTTCTCCATTACATTGCGCCATTTAGGTTCTTTGTTCGTGTTTGTGAAGCACGTTCAATCTCATCGGGAAGTCGAAATGGAGAGTTGGGATGTTTGGTGGAGATGTAGGCGATAAAATTAGTGTGTTTCTTGGCTTTACGAGTGTTATCGCGTGTTCGAGTAATCATTGGATGAGTTGATGGTCGTTGATTAGGAAGAGAGGATGCAGAAGAGTGTGGTGATGTGTTGTTGAAAGATGATATTATGATGGGAGGGTTATTGGCAAGAGGGTTGTTTTCAAGAAATGATAGATTAGCATGTTATGAGGTATGTGGAGTGGAGGATGTCGAGTTTGTCGAGAGATGTTGAAAGAGAAAGTGGGTTTCATCAAACACAATATGTAGACTAATGTATAGGCAATTTGTGAGAAGATAAAACATTCGTATCCCTTATGAGAAGGAGAGTAGCCATGAAAGGCACACAACATAGAGCGGAGTTTGAGCTTATGCGAGTTGTAGGACCATGTGTAGGGAAAGTAACGGCATCTACGAATTTGAAAGAGGGAATAATCAGTTTCTTTGTGAAAAAGACTCTGGTATGGAGAGGATTGCGAGGAGTTTGTGTTTGCAATGTTGTTGATTAGGTTTGTTGATTAGGTGAACAATATTATAGAAGATATCATCCCAAAAGATTTCCGGAATTAAAGCGAATACCATGGTGGAGAGGGAGAGGTTATGATGTGACGGTGTTTATGTTTAGCATGCTCATTCTGCTCGGGGGTATGCGAGCAAGAAGTGATGTGTGTGATGGAGGGAAACATTCATCTAATTAGCAAGAACTCGGTGCCATCATCTGTTTGATGCGTCTTAATTGATCGAGAGAAAAGGTTCTCAATCCATTCTTTGAAGAGAGCGAAATTTTGTGGTACCTGTGATTTAGAAGAGAAGAAATATATCCAAGTAAAACGTGAAAAAACATCAATAAAAAATATAAATTATCGAGCACCAGAATTTGAATTAATAAGGGAAGGCCTCATACATCAGAATGTACCAACTCTAAAGGTTCGCTAGAGTGAATGTCTACATGATTAAAACATACTTTATGCATTTTGCCAACACAACAAGCATCACACAAAGATATTTTATTAGAGGATACACTAAGTTTATTTTGTGAAATTAAATTCCTAATAACACTAGATGAAATATGATCTAATCGTTGGTGCCAAATTTCGGCTGACGCCTTGACTCCAAAGAAGACAGAGGGTTGCTTATGAAGGGAAGATGGTAGTCGATATAATCCGTTAACCAAGGAAGTCTTGAGAAGGGGGATTCCAGTTACTAGGTGCTTAATAAGACAAGAAGATTGATTAAATTCAATAATAACTTAATTATCTTTTGTGAATTGAGAAATGCTTATGAGATTCTTGGTTATTTGTGGGACACGTAAGGAATTATTAAAATCACGTGTAGAAGTAAAATAAGTTTGGCGAAGATTTTGAAACCTGTTCCATTCCCGACACGAATTTGATCAGTACAAAGGTATGGAGTGTGCGAGTCGAGGTTGGCGCTGTAAGAAGTCACATGATTGGTGGCGCCTAAGTCTAGATTCCATCCATCAGTGACGGTTAGTGGAGCGTTGACCATGTTGGCTTGAGGTTGGTTGTTTTTGTTGCGCCAGCGATATATATCTGCAGTGTGACCTGGAAGTTCGCAAATTTGACATTACATCTTTTTGCGATAATAATAATAATAATAATAATAATAATAATAATAATAATAATAATAATAATAATAATAATTATTATTATTATTATTATTATTATTATTATTATTATTATTATTATTATTATTATTACATTATCGTTTCCCTGATTATTAGAAAACTGAGTGTTGATAAATTGGGTGACGAGTGCTTCAAGAAGAAATTGATTTGGGGCCGGGCCCAAGCTAGAATTTTGAGATGGGCCAACTTGAAAATTGGGCTGATATGAGCCAGTTTGGAAACTAATGTTGATTTGGGCTATTTAAAAAGGACCCATTATAACACAGTAAATTAGCCGGCCCATTAGTAAAATAAGACGACCCAGATTGAGTATAAAACCGTTCGGCCCACAAGATACGTGTGAATTGCTCCCATTCATTAGCGAACCAGTCGAGGAGAAGCATTGAGAAGAAGAGAAAAAGCCACTGTTCGAGTTTGATTGCTGAGAGAGATTAATGGCGATTGATCGATTTCGCGCTAGAACTTGTTCCTGGTTGTTCAAGCTTCCAGAAAATTCTGGAAACGATACCTCATCTTTGCATTGATTCACTGCCGTAACGAAACTCTCGTATTATGGCCCTAAGCCATTCAGGCAGAAATCGACGATATCAGTTTCATCGACAGGGCAGTCAATCGTGGCCAATTGATCAGCTAGATACTTTATTTTGCTCAAATATTTAGAGCAAGATAATCCACCCCGTTTGTAAAGAACTGAATTTTAGTGAAAGAATGTTCCTTTGTGAGTTTATAATAGAAAGATTGAGAAGGTTGTGGAAAAGAAAGAAGATTTCATAAGGAAATTTAGTTTGTAAGGAACTAAATTTACGAAATAATGTTTATCGTGAGAAATTGAATGTAGTGGAAAAGAAAGAAGTTTTCTTGAGGGATATATTTTAAGGGAAAAAAAGCAAAAAATAAATTAGAAAGAGATATAAGAAACACTTACGATACTAGAGAATCTATGTAGCTTGCGGTTGAAGAATCAGACCGAGCAGATTTAAAAGGACTGTTGGTGTTAATCCTGCAAAAAAACTAATGAATTTCAATATTTGATATTTAAATAGACAAAATCTGGTTTAAAAAATATTAATATATATTATAATTGCCTTGTTTTGATTGAAGTCGGTCTAATCTGAACTAGAATCCTCCTAGCCCAAAAGTAAAATGCAATACAATAAAATAAACATTAACTTATTTTTCATTTTAAAAGACAGAATTGTATAAAATGATAGATAAAAAAAAGAAAAATTCATACTTTAATTTTTTATCCATTCCAGCTCAGAAAGGAGAGTAACATATCTTTCCATTACAATTTCAGCATTCATATCTCCAAGTTTTTGTGAAGCATTCCTATTAAATAAAAAATGAAAAATAATTACATATTTTTTTGTGATATAATTGATGATTAAACAACAATTATTAAATCAACTCAATATTAACATATTAAACAATCTCTTTACAAGTACATAATCATCTACCAGAGCATTTTAGAAAAGCAACATGAAAATAGATGATTCTTGAAAAAAAATTATACAAATCATGCAAAAAAAAAATACCTGACATTGTTGAAGAGATGTGAGAAAATGTTTTTATTCAGAGGCTCTTGTATCAGAAGATAAAATGGTTGTTGGTTTATGCATCCATATCTGTTTTCAGAAAGAGGACAAAATGAATAAAAAGATAAAAGACGGGGATTCAGCTTTACAGACCGTAATTATGGAAAAGACTGAGGGTAAAAGATGAAAACAAAGAAAAAAGACAGATAATTATCCAAACACTTAAAAAACCACTCCCGCGTTTCATTTTTCTCCCTCTCAACCAAAGCAAAAACTACAGGAAATAATTGACCATTTGGGTCTTTAGCGATTGCCGTTAGTAAGGTTCCTAAATATTTTTCAGTTAGAAATATTCCATCTACTGTTGAAACGGGTTTACAAAACTTAAAACCATGAAGTGATGGGCCAAATGCCCAAAACAATCCTTCAAACTCGGTCTCGCCATTACTATTTATAGCACCAAGTTTAAAAGAGTAACGAGTACTGTCATTTGCTGCTTTTATTGCCGCCATATATTAAGGGAGCAAATTGTAAGCCTCTTTCCAACACCTGAATAAGAATCTTAGCGCGTGTTGCTTCACGAGCCAAGCCTTCCAATACGATATGCTATATTCATACTTCGTTTTAACAGTTTCTATTTTTGTTACGACGGCTGACACCTTAGCCAAAACGCGACGGCGACATGACGTATCTCCACCCCGGTGACTTCCTTCTGAGCAGGCGACGACGGCAGCACGACGGGATGAAGGTTGCTGTCGAGATCTGAAAACAGAGGCGTGATGACGAAAACATTATATAGATGATGATATAACAGTATATAATTCAAACAAACTGTATATATATAGTAATATATAATTCAGACAAAAACACATTATATATATAGTATAACTTTATGATATAAACAATATATAGATATAATATAACAATATATAATTCAGACAAAACAGTATATATATATATTATAAGGTTCTTATATAACAGTATATAGATATGATATATTCAGATAAAACAGTATATATAAAGCGATATATAATTCAGACAAAAAACAATATATATAACAGTACAAGATGTAATATAACCGTAAATATATATATATATATATAACAATTTTTTCAGCCGATAAAACAGTAAATATCAGCCTTTCGTGTTAGAGAAAAAGAGAATGACGGGAAGAAAGACAGGAGGCGCCGGCGGCTGAGAAGCACGTCGCCACACGGGTCGTTAACAAACCCGTCGTGATATCCAATTTCCCCATCTCATAAAGCCTGTTTTCGCGGATAGATGGTGCCAAATTCTACATAGAAGACAATTTGATAATTATGTACCTACCATTAGTATAACTATATGATATATCTCAAAATTTGCATTTAATTATTAGTTAATGTTTTTTTTAATTTTAAGAAAAGTTTGCCAATGCCACTCTTTGGGGCCTTCGAGTCACGGATGCTCCATGTCAACCTGATGAGACAATTGTGTTTGAAGCAGTCCCAATCTGTTATACCGACGATAGCTACCATTAATGCGTTATAAACAAGTCTCAAATAGAACACTCTGCAAAAAGAGCCACTTGACGCTGAAATGTCAAATGGCATAGCTCAATATTGTGGAGTGGACATCGAAAAAATATGTAATTTCAAAATCAAAGAACAATCCCTCCAGCTTGCAACGTGCATGGAAAAGAAGAATGAAGAGCTGAAGATGATGATGATCATCATCATCTACTAAGTGATGATGGACGATTCTGATGACTAATTACGGTCTAGAGGGATAATTAGGCCTAAATCGTGCGGAAGCGTAATTTTAAAATTCTTTTGCAAATTGCAACTTTTGGTTTGTTTGACTTTTAATTGATGGTTGTATTAATACAAATTAATAATAGCAATTACAATCAAACAATAGAAAAGTAAAAAGATCAATACCAAACACGCGAACTTATTTACGAAGTTCGGCTAAGTGGTTGCGTGAGCGTTAATCACCCGTTTCTTGCTAGCGAACCTATCCGCTTTCACAAGTGCCTACTCCTCTAGGTCTTGCCTTTCGGCTCCGTGTTCACTAATTCAAATAGCGTTTCTTTACAAAACTCGAATCACCGATCGATTTACAATATGTAGCGAATCGATGAACCAAAACTTGGACCGGACTTCTTTCAATCCAAACCAAACCGGATTTCTTTCAATCCAAACCAAAAAACCAGATTTCTTTCAATCCAAACTAATAACAAAGCTCTAACAAAATAGCTTGCAAAGTTTCTCTCAAATCTCACAAGATTTTGAGTAAATTATTATCAATACCAAAAGAGAGAAAATATTGCTTTTTGAGTTTTGAAAATGGAGGAATTGATGAAGAAAAAGAAATTGGGTTTTTGTGTTTTAAAGGTGTGAGAAAAACTATGTCAAAGAGAATCTTTTACAGGATATTCCGTTCAGAACGGAATAACAACGGTTAGAATAACTCAGACATTCAAATATTATGTTCAGGACGGAATTATTCCGTTCTGGACGGAATAAACAACATTCCACAGATTTTTTGACAGAGACATTCCGTTCTGGACGGAATATTCCGTTCATAACTGAATTATTTGATCCAGAACTAAATAGGACTGATTTTTCAGGTTTTGCAATATAACTTCTCTCAATTTTCTATATAAATAATATAACTCAAAAAAGAGATAAATCTAGTAAACTTAAGGCTAAAGAAGTGCTCCAACGCTTGATAATTTAAGAGATATGTGGCGCCTTCTTATATTCCAAAAATTGAGACATTGCATTCTTTCGCGACTAATTCGAACCTGAAAAACCAGTCCTATTCAGTTCTAGACGGAATATTCAGTTCTGGACGGAATAATTCAGTTCTGAACGGAATACCTCTGTCAAAAATCTGTGGAATGCTGTTTATTCCGTTCAACGGAATATTCAGTCCATTACAGAATATTTGAATGTTTGAGTTATTCTAAGTATTGTTATTCCGTTCTGAACGGAATAATTCCATCTAGAATGGAATAGCCTATATGTGTTCAATTTGCGGTACTCAATGCATACTCGCCATCCATTTTGTGCTCTCGTACGAACTTTTTCACTATCCTGATTCTCAATTATCGTAATACCAGTTTTCTTGGGTACCGCATGGATTGGTGATACCCACTATGAATCAGAGATAGGGTATATGATTCCTGCATCAAGGAGCTTGATGATTTCCTTCTTGACCACTTCCATCATTCGAGAATTCAGCCTACGCTGAGGCTCACGGGATGGTTTAGACCCATCCTCCAATAATATCCGATGCATACACGTAGAGGGGCTGATTCCCTTAATATCAGCCAGAGTCCATCCAATAGCAGTCTGGTGGTCCCTCAAAATATTAACTAATTTCTCTTCCTGAGTAGCAGTGAGGCTACTAGAGATGATCACTGGAAGAGTGTCTCCTTTACCCAAGTATGCATACTTGAGATGAACTGGTAGAGGTTTTAGGTCAAGAGAGGGGGGACTCACAATGTAAGGTTTGGTGGGCTCAAGAGAAGGTTTTATCAAGGGAGGAGGAGAAGCAGAAGAAGAAGAAGTAGTAGAAGCATCTGCAATGGCCAAGGCAGATAGACTCTGAAGAAGGATCTACTCATCTGGAGAGAGATCAAGAATGGTCTCGAGCAGATCGATGAACTCGAAAGAGAAGAAGTTGTCGACGCACTCATCAACTGGGTCGGTGGTGCAAATAACGGAGACATGCCTGTCAGAAGGATGCTTGATAGCATTAAAGATATTGAAAGAGATGTTCTCTCCGTCAAACTCCATAGAAAGGGTTCCATTGTGCACATCAATCTTGGTTCGGGCAGTTTTAAGGAAGGGTCTTCCCAGAAGAATGGGAGTTAAGCTCGGCGAGCTATCAGACTCATCCATACGCAGAATATAGAAATTTGCGGGAAAGACAAGGTCATTGAGCTTAACAAGGACATCCTCTATAACTCCTTCTGTCACAGTAGTAGAACGATCGGCCAATTGGATGATCACCCCGGTCTTTTTCAAAAGTCCTAAACCGAGGGAAGAATAGATAGAGAAGGGCATGACACTGATAGATGCCCCAAGATCAAGCATGCACCAAGCAAATTCATGGTGCCCAATGCTGCAAGGAATGGCAAATATGCCAGGGTCTTTTTGCTTCTCTGGAAGCTTCTTGAGGATAACCGCAGAGACATTCTCACTCATTGTCACCCTCTCATGGCCATTTAACTTTATCTTGTTCGTACACAAGTCCTTGAGAAATTTCACATAGCGAGGAACTTGACGAATGGCCTCGAGTAATAGAATGTTCACTTCCACCTTCTTTAAAACCTCTAGGATATCTCTCTCTGCTTCATCCTTTTTGGTGTTAACCGCTAGCCGGCTAGGAAAAGGTACTCTAGGTTTATAAGGTGGTGTTTCCTTGGGCTTTTCTTTCATCTTCTCGGATTCCGGCTTAATCACTTCAATCTCTCCTTCACCTTTCATGTTTCCTTTACTCCCTTCTATTTCTTTACCACTTCTTAAGGTGATAGCACATGCATTCTCACGGGGGTTGAGAGTTTGAGAAGGAAGTTGTGAGGACCCCTGAGTCTTTAACTGGTTTAATTCAGAGGATAGTTGAGCGATTTGGGTGTCCAGATGTGTTAGGACACTCTTCGTATCCTTCTGAAAAGAAGTGGTTGATGTGGCCAAAGAAGTCACAATGTTAGAAAGACTTTTTAGAGCAGGGTCAATCGGAGGAGAGGAAGAAGAAGAATTTTGATTATGGTTTTGAGGAGGTTGTTGCTGGTTTCCTGGGTCACGCCATCTAAAATTTGGGTGGTCACGCCATCCAGGGTTGTATGTTTTGGAATAGGGATCATAATTATGGTGTTGACCCCCATTTGAATTTCCGTGTTGGTTTAGCTTGAAGATGCCTCAAGCTGTGGTTGTGACTTTCTCCTCATCATGGAGTGTTGGGCACGCATCAGTGGTGTGTCCTGTCTGAGTGCAGACACCGCTTGCTTTCACTTCCACTTTGGTTCCCATGAATGACGCCATCATATTAGCCAGGCTGTTTAATTTGGCATCCATACAATTCACTCGCTTCTCCAAATCGCAGTCTCTAATCTCGCTAACTCCCCTAATTCTAGATCTGGTTCTGCTAGATTGGGCGTTTTTCTCCATAGTTTCTATCAAGGTACGTGCTTGCCTAACGGTTTTATCTATGAAAGCACCCGCACTAGTAGAATCTACATTATCCCTAGTCTCTTGAAGCATCCCATCATACAAGTGTTGAATCAAGAGATTCTTTGGGACTTGATGGTTGGGACATTTTGCACACAACTTCTGGAAGCGATCATAGTATTCGTAGAGAGTTTCCCCTACTTCTTGTTGAATACTACAAATATGCTTCCTAATAGAAGTGGTAAGAGAGACGGGAAAGTACTTGTCTAGAAATAACTTCTGAAGTTCTACCCAAGTTGTTGAAAAAGGTGCCAAATGGTAGTACCGGTCCTTTGCTGGTCCTCGAAGACTATATGAAAACAGTCGCAGCTTGTAAGGACCTTCATCTTCAATCTCCGCCGGTATCATTGTTGCGGTGATATGGTTGAACTCACGCATGTGAGAGTGCGGATCCTCTCCGGCGCTCCCATTGAAGGTCGTTAATAATTGAAGAAGACCCATATGGATCTTAAAATTCGGGACTGATGGTAATACAATACCATACTGGTTGGTAGTAAAATCAAAGGTACACAGGTCCTTAAGTTTTCTATCCTCAAAATTAGTCATGACTGTATTGTTACCTTTTGTAGCGTGAGGAAGAGCTGGTGGAGTAGGAGGGTCACTTTCGCAGTCCGAGTTCTTCACCTTTTCCGTTTCTTCAACTGCTTCCGGTGTTACCGGAATTACTCTTCTTCGCTCCAGGTGTGTTATCTCGATCTCCGGATCTAGTGGTGTAAGTGGAAGATTAGAACTACGAGTAGCTTTCATGAACTGGAACCAAGTGTAAAAGAGAGAATTAGTGAATGCAAGTAATGCAGACTCAAAGTAAAAGATAACAAAGGTAAGGAAAGTGTGACTCTGACAAAAAGTCAAAAAGGTATGACTGACAAAAAGTAAAACGAATTTGGTTTACTCTGACACAAATGCAGACTACCGTACTACACAGGAGAAGTGTGAATATTGACCTAGAATAGTCGCGTTGCTAGCTCCCCGGCAACGGCACCATTTTGATAAGAGGAATTTTTGCAGTTGTTTTACACTTACCAAAAGAAATTTATAACCCTAGACTTAACTACACTAAAGTAGACAGTGGAAGTAGGGGTCGAACCACACAGAGCTATTTAGACTAAACTAGATAAAAAAGAGTACCTCTGTAATGAAACTGACTCGAAACAAAGTTAAAATAAAGAAAAGCCATGACCATAAATAAAACCAAACACAAGACCTAAAACAAGACACACAATTAGGGGGGAGGGGGGGTTGTTGATTGGTTGATTGCAACAAAATAAAAGTAACAAGTAAAGAGAAAACTTAAAGTAAAGATTAAGAGATGTGGTGGTTTTGTGAAATGAGGCATAGTTTTGTGTAGTGAATTTGTGTCTAACTTTATCCTTGACTATAATAATGAATTTGGAATTAATCTCTTAAGTGCAGTAAGATGAGCTCTAACCGATAAATCACCTATTCTCTAATTGCGCATTTCCTTAGAGTCGGTTCGGTCGACTTGGCACAAAAAACTTTTGAGAGTGAAGATGTATTTAATTTTGAAGAATTATTTGGTTTTGCAAAATTGTTTAGGTTTGAATTTTTTTTCTTTTGGTGTTTATTAGTATAAGGTTTGGGAGCCATATTTTGCGATTCATTATATTGAATCTTTCTTGGAATGTGTGTATTAATTATTTCATAAAAATAACCATTTGAAGCTCGTTTATAAAGTCGTTCGGTTGTGACACCATAGTTATTTTCATGAGTTTTTTGTACACATATCTGTTAGTTTCTCTCCTAAAACGTTGTATCCGTTTCGGATATGTGACATTCTAGTGTACATATCCTCAACGAATTCATCTTCAATCATTTGAAAATAATCAAATTATTGTTCTAGACCTATTAATTTTGTTCTTTTCATTTGATTGTTTCCATCAAATCGATTTAGGAGAGCACTCCATATTTATTTTGAACTAGGACAACCATCAACTATAACGGACAAAGAATTTATCATGCTTGTGAGAATAAGATTTTGTGTCATTATGTCGTGTGTCAAATTGAGTTTTGTGTTTGCACTAAGATTTACGGTGTTATTGGTTTCGTAAGTTACGGTATACCATTTTTCTACTACCTCTTGAAGACTATGTAAAAAGAAGCCGTTCGTCGTGTACTTCTTACATATATTCCAATACCAAACACGCGAACTTGTTTATGAAGTTCAGCTAAGTGGTTGCATGAGCGTTAACCACCCGTTTCTTGCTAGTGGACCTTTCCGCTTTCACAAGTGCCTACTCTCCGGGTCTTGCCTTTCGGTTTCGTGTTCACTACTCTAAATAGCATTTCTTTACAAGACTCGAATCATTGATCGCTTTACAACACGTTGCAAATCGATGAAACAAAACTTCAACCGGATTTCTTTCAATCCAAACTAACAAACCGAATTTCTTTCAATCCAAACTAAAAAACCGAATTTCTTTCAATCGAAACTAACAACAAAACTCTAACAAAATAGCTTACAAAGTTTCTCTCAAATCTCAAAAGATTTTGAGTATATTACTTTTTGAGTTTTAAAAATGGAGGAATTGATGAAGAAAAAGGAATTGAATTTTTCCTTTTAAAGATGGGAGAAAAACCAAGTCAAAGAGAGCCGAGTTTTCATTCCACTATAAAAATCATTTTGTGAAAGATACTAAAGAGACTTCGAACCCCACTTGTACGTTTTGTAATTATTGTTGTAAAATAGGTCATATTTCCTTGGAGTGTCCTTTGCGCAAAACAAGTACTTCACCAAAGTACATGTGGTTGTGGAAATATAGGAATGTTGATAGTAACTCCTAATTAAATGAGGAGAAATCGAATTCTACCTATACACTTCGATTTTGCCCCCAATTTTAATTAATCATATTCTAAAGGGGAGTTGTGATTAAGTTTTGCCTTGACAGATCTAACTTGTAGGTCGAGAATTTTTGTTTGTTTTAGATTCAGAAAGATTGGATATCTTGACGGGAACCAATCGAAAAATATGGACAATCGACGTGACTTTTATCTTCTTGCAAATAAAAGACAAGTGAAGAACTGGTCGAGTCGGCTTACTGGATTGAAGTCAACGATATTTTCGCCAAGTCACGAGCACCCTTACATATTATCCGACACTTGTCGAGGTTATGAAATTCTTTTCAAAGCATAGTTTTCAATTACTCATTATAAATTATATTTCAGTGCTTTATGTCTTCCCCTCGATTTTCTTTTAGAAACTATCATTTTTGAACTTCATTTAAAAGATTATATGTATATTTCAATAATATAAAAGAGATTTTTCACAATGTAAAATTTTGACTTTATTAAAATTTGTTGTAAAAATATCTAGTTGTATTAGAGTTTTTACTTACAAACATTAATTATTGTGAATTTTTTTTTACGGATTATTGAACTTAGGGGGAATATCTATTTAGGGGGAGCTTTGTTCTCTCTCATTTGATGATCCCTTTTGAATATTTTTCAAAAAGGGGAGAAAAAATAAAATATTCCATATTCTTGGAATAGTTTTTAAAAATCATCAAAAATGGGAGTTTGTTGTTCTCAGTTTCATGATATTTAAAACTTTCCGAGCTATGATTTTCAAAGCTAGAAGAATTCACGTCAAGAAATCGGATATGAAGAATCAGTCGCAAAAGAACGCAACGTCTTAATTCTCGGAAAGACAAGAAGGCGCCTCATATATCTCAAGTTATCAAGCGTTGGAACACTTCTTTATTCTTAAGTTTGCTAGGTAGATCTCTTTTTAAGTTATATTATTTATATAAAAAATTGAGAGAAGTTATATTCCGAAACCTGAAAAACTAGTCTTATTCAGTTCTGGACGGAATATTCAGTTCTGGACGGAATAATTCAGTTATGAACGGAATGCCTCTGTCAAAAATCTGTGGAATGTTGTTTATTCCATCCAGAACAGAATATTTGAATGTCTGAGTTATTCTAACCGTTGCTATTCCGTTCTGGACGGAACCAAAATGGAATAGCCTGTAAAAGACTCTCTTTGACTTGGTTTTTCTCCCACCTTTAGAAGTAAAAACCCAATTCCTTTTTATTCATCAATTCTTCCATTTTCAAAACCCAAAAAGCAATATTTTCTCTCTTTTGATATTGATAATAATTTACTCAAAATCTTGTGAGATTTGAGAGAAACTTTGTAAGCTATTTTGTTAGAGCTTTGTTGTTAATTTGGATTGAAAAAATCCGGTTTGTTGCTTTGGATTGCAAGAAATCCGGTTGAAGTTTTGTTTCATCGATTCGCTAAGTGTTGTAAAGCGATCAGTGATTCGACTCTTGTAAAGAAATGATATTTGGATTTGTGAACACAGAGCCGAAAGGCAAGACCCGGAGAGTAAGCACTTGTGAAAGCGGAAATGTTCGCTAGCAAGAAACAGGTGGTTAACGTTCACGCAACCACTTAGCCGAACTTCGTAAACAAGTTCTGTGTTTGATATTGATCCATTTTACTTTTCTATTGTTTAATTTTAATTGCTATTATTAATTTGTATTAACACATCCATCAATTAAAGTCAAGCAAACCAAAAGTTGTAATTTGCAAAAGAATTTTAAAATCACAATTCAACACGATTTAGGAATATTTACCTTCCCATAAGCCGTAATTAGTCAAAAATTGGTATCAGAGCAGGTATACTAACTTTTTCAAATCAAAATTTTAATTAACCGGTATTTCGATTCATAGCGAACCTTACTCAAGACAACCGAGTCCAAATCGCTAACCCGACAAGATTGACGGTAAAAAATGGAATATATGGAAGAAGTGCATGACGAACGGCTTCTTTTTACATAGTCTTCAAGAGGTAGTGGAAAAATAGTATACCGTAACTTACGAAACCAATAGCACTGTAAAGCTTAGTACAAACACAAAACTCAATTTGACACATGACATAATGGCACAAAATCTTATTTTTACAATCATGATAAATTCTTTGTCCGTTATAGTTGATGGTTGTCTTAATTCAAAACAAATGTGGAGTGCTCTCTAAACTGGACTAACCACACTATGAGAATATGCATGGTATATATCATTAGTGATTCTCATATGAATAGTGTTTTTGTTCCTACGACCTGAGGTCACCATGGATTCCTGTTTGTGGAACTGCATACTTTAATATGATCCTACGTCATCCGTATTGGGATGATCATTAGGGTCATCATTAGGTATGCACTGAATCATGACGAAGAATGTGAGTGCACCAAGATGAGATTTGTTCCTCTCGTCAAGAGGGAGATATCTCTGGGCCCCATGATGAACTAGGACTGAAGGAAATGCATGGCCATGCTCAAAATGGATTAACATGTGTTGTTAGTATCATTTTGTATTTACTCAGTCTAATTCTCGATCAGGAAAAAGACTTTGATCAAACTCAAGGATGACATACTTCTATGCCTTGTGATCAAGATATATATCGTAGAACAAAAGGAATAAGCAAACGACTATTCAGATAGGTTTATGATCGCTGATCATTTCATTTAACATGGGTAGTCATGACATCAGTCTAGAGGTTACTCATGACTTACGATCTTTAGAAGATCGTTGCCAGCGTTAAATGGAACCTACACGGTCACACAATGAACTCCATTCGTACGGGATGAATATGCCTCAAAACAGTTATACATATAATGTATAAATTGGTGAACGAAATAAACAATTATTGGATAATTGATTGGACAAAACAGTATCATTCCGTTGGCAACGGAATAGTTCCGTTCCCAACGGAATAGATATGGAAACTGTAATAACCTTAGCTGCCAAGTATTCCGTTATGGAAATACCTATTCTGTTGGCAACGGAATAGTTCCGTTGGCAACAGAATAGGCACATATTAGGGTTTTTAGTTATGGTAACTGAGCAATCGTTCGCCTCTCTCTCTAGTATAAATAGAAGGGCATAGTCTCTCTATTAGACACACAATTCAGAAGCCTTAGAGGCCGTCTAATACATAGAAATGGAGAGAGTGTTTTGAATTATTTTCGGAAAGTATTTCCGGACTCGTCTAGCCGAGTCCGGTTATTCCGTGCGTCTGAAGTTCGACGTGGATACGAGTAGAGGTTTTCTGCCTTGAAGACTAGCGAGCGATCAGTTTCTTTACCCTAGGAGAAACAAGGAGTTCGTTCGAGTCGAGTATCAGGAAGGAGAAGGTTGCACGTCAGAAAAGTTCAGACCTACATCCGTTCTTCGTCTCGCGGATCAGGAAGATCCGAGATATAAATTTTAATAGCTAATCTCGTACTTTTATTCCCTTAATGATGATCCTAAGGCGGTTTGAATCCATAGGTTCCGCTGCGCATATAACGTGCATGGCTATAGATTCCCCAACAGTGTTTAGTGCGACGATAAGGTGATTTACGAGCACATGAGAAACGGTTTAACGATAACTGTCGACGCAACAACAAGAAATCATAATGCTTCGAATGCAACAAGATGGGACATACGATTGACAACTGTTACATATTTCATCCCGAGCTTGCAACTTGGAATAAGAAAGAAGACGAGTGAAGGGAAGAACGATACGATGATAGACGTGAGAATAGAACGCTAGAAGAGACGTGATGACAAGGAAAAAGACAAGAAGAAGAATTCAATGAGCTACTCGAGCGACTCCTCCAACTCTGTCGAATCGGAATCCGAATCCGACCTAAAAACAGCGTTGCTCTCATGGATCTCGACGATGTAAATGAGGTATGTGAGCGGACGATTCAAGAAATGCTCCGCAAGCAAGGATGACTACCACTTTCTCCTCCTCTTCCCGCGACATCCTCACTTGCCACAACATCTTTAGGCTCTTCCCGCGACATGAGTCGTGAGGTATATTTAGATCTCACTCTTAATTTTATTTTACATGAGGTAGAAGGTCCAAGATCATTTAATTAAAAATATAGAACATGAAAACCAAGATGAACTAGAACAAGAAGTAGAAAGACTTCGGAAGTCTCTTATCAATACCTAAGAAATACTAATCATTTCCGAAGTCTTGGTAAGGTCGTATAAGGCATAACTTAAAGAATTTAAAAAATTAAATTTATTAAATAATAATGATTTAAATAAAAATAACATTTTAAATAATAATAATAATACTTGTGATTTTGAAAAATTAAAAAATAAAATAAATAATTTAAAAGTTGAAATAGTAAGTTTGAAAAATGAAAACAGATCCCTCAAATCCGTTTGTGCCAGAAATGTCATAACTAGAATTGATTTAGACAAAATTTTAAAAGGACAAAAACCAAATGACAAATCGGGTCTAGGACTCAAGAAGAAAATCGGATCCAAACCCATTTCTTCAAGACCCAAAGATCATACATCAAAAATGGAGCTCATTCAACCTAAGAATAGTCGAAGAAATGCATTTATGTATGGAGACTACTCTAAGGGTAAAAATGTTAAAAATTAACCTTTCAAAATTTTTAATAACAATAATAAATACAATAAAATAGATTTAATTATTTTAATAATTTACAAAAAACTCATGAAGATAACCATGGTGTCACAACCGAACGACTTTATAAACGAGGTTCAAATGGTTATTTTTTATGAAATAATTAATACACACGTCCCGAGACAAATTCAATATAATGAATCGTAATATAGGGCTCCCAACACCAAAAGCAAAAAATTTCAAACCTAAATAATTTTGCAAAACCAAACAATTCTTCAAAATCAAATACATTTTCACTCTCACAAGTTTTTTGTGCCAAGTAGACCGGACTGAACTTAAGGAAAGCCGAGTTTTCATTCCGTTATAAAAATCATTTTGTGAAAGGTACTGAAGAGACTTCGAGCCCCACTTGAACGTTTTGTAACTATTGTTGAACATATGTCATATTTTCTTGGAGCGCCCTTTGCACAAAATAAGTACTTCACCGAAGTACATGTGGTTGCGGAAAGATAGGAATGTTGATTGAAACCCTCATTAAATGAGGAGAAATCGAAGTCCACCTATACGCTTCGACCCCCCCCCCCCCCCTTCCTACAATTTTAATTGGCCATATTTTAAAGGGGAGTTGTGGTCAAGTTTGCTTTGACAGATCTAACTTATAGGTCGAGAATTTTTATTTGTTTTAGATTCAGGAAAATTACATATCTTGACGGGAACCAACCGAGAAATATGGACAATCGATGCGACTTTTATCTTCTTGCAAATAAAAGACAAGTGGAGAATTAGTCGAGTCGGCTTATTGGATTGAAGTCAATGATATTTTCGCCAAGTCACGAGCACCCTCACATATTATCCGACACTTGTCGAGGTTATGAAATTCTTTTCAAAGCTTAGTTTTCATTTACTCATTATAATTATATTTCGGTGCTTTATGTCTTCCCCTCAATTTTCTTTAGAAACTATCATTTTTGAACTTTATTTAAAAGATTATATTTATATTTCAATAATATAAAAGAGATTTTTCAAAATGTAAAACTTTGTCTTTATGAAAATTTGTTGTAAAAACATCTATTTGTATTAAAGTTTTTACTTACAAACATTAATTATTGTGAATTTTTTTTTACGGATTATTGAACTCAGGGGGAGCATCTATTTAGGGGGAACTTTGTTCTCTCTCATTTGATGATCCCTTTTGAATATTTTTCAAAAAAGGGGAGAAGAAATAAAATTTGTCATATTCTCAGAATAGTTTTTGAAAATCATCAAAATGGGAGTTTGTTATTTTGTATATAAATAATATAACTCAAAAAGAGATAAACCTAACAAACTTAAGACTAAAGAAGTTCTCCAACGCTTGATAACTTGAGAGATATGAGGCGCCTTTTTATGTTTCCGAGAATTGAGACGTTGCGTCCTTTCACGACTGATTCTTCATATCCGATTTCTTAACGTGAATTCTTCTAGGTTCGAAAATCATTCTCAACATTATATTAATAGCTCATAATAGTTTTAAATAATATCAAACTGAGAACAACACATTCAACTTTGGTCCATCACAAGCACTTAAAGAGGCAGATAAATATTAGGATTTACTAGACTATGATGATGAAGAGTGGCTAGAAGAAGAAGATTTATCCCAAGAAGAAGACATGGAGTACGAAGAGGAGTGGCATAAAAATGAAGACATGGATGATAATACATAATAAAAGGACTATTGGCTCCTTAAATTATGTAACAAACAAACAGTAATTATATTTGATCTAGCAGATTATTGTAGCTCGATTAAGATGGTAGCTCCGAATCGCAAAATTTGGACAACTTCCTTTTAGTTTAACACTAGGATTAATTTTCCTATGTAATTTGAGTTGATTTTTCTTTATGAAGTTGTACCAAAATTTGAGGGTTGATGAACCCAAAACTTTGTAGCTTATTTAATTTAATTTAATTAATTAAAGTTTTTAGTAGGCAAATTGACTACTATTTCAAAAAAAAAAAAATCTTCTATCGTGGTCGCTGCTGCGAAAAGATAAATAACATAGAGAATTCATAAGAACTAGATTTAAACTAAAATAAAAGAAGTGTTGTGGATTGATAAATAAGTAGAAATTAACCAATATAATAGATCTTCATTTCATGTGATTTGTTAACACAGAAATTAGGGATTTTGCAAGATTAATTAATGAAAAGTTCCTTTTTCTTCAGTGTTTACTTATTAATGATAAGTTGGGCCTAGGTAAAAAGAATCATAAGGTAGGCATAGAAAGAAAAAACTCACCATCCAGATAGCCATAGAAATCCGCATAACCGTATCCGAGCGAGTCCTTGGTGTGCACATCCATGACACACCTTAATCGACACGATATTCAGACCGACCGCTTGAAAGAACTCGTAAAGATTCACGTCCTTTGCTCAGACCTCCGACATGTAATGCCACATATTCCTTGTGCAACTCTTCCCAACTCATACGCATCACATTCGCGTCTGGACTGTTGGATTCGGCCAGGCTGAGGATTATGTTGGTCTGGCTTACATACATTGATGAGTACATGTTGGAGCTCGATTGAGAAATGTAGATCATTTTGAACGTTCGACATTTTTTGTGTGGGTGAGAGATTTAAAAGAGGAAAGTATTTGAGTTAGGTTATTTTATCGTTTTGAGATGTCGAGAGGATGTTCGTTTTGCTTTCGTGTTGGAGGGTTTGAGATGTGTATTTATTTTTTTTTGAGAGAACAGCAGGCAATAGCCTGTTCCTGTTCTTTTTCATTAACAAAATAAAAGAGTTACGGAATTACATGAGGATTACGTGATGACATCTAATATCATCGCATTTGCATTACATGAAAGATGGGGGGGCCTATCGTATACAATAGCTAGGAATCTAAAGCTAAAGTAGTCGAAGTAGTCGGCTGTGGTTGAAGATGCGCGCTCCAGAATGAAGCTAACTCGTTCACTTCCTTCATGATGACTTTGTGGGATCTTGATTTCATGGAGAAAATTTTGCGAACCGTTCGCGCCAGATTGACCACCAGACGGAACAAGTTGCATCTAATCGATGTTTTTTTGTGGATGGACGTCGTCTCGGCTTGATTAGCCAGAATTCTATCATGTTTGATGGGAGCTGTTGGAATTCCCATTAAGCTTCTGAGTGAATCCGAATTGCCTCTAGCATAGATACAATCTGCTAAGATGTGGATGTTGGCGGAAACGTAAGAAACGAAGGTGCTAGGGTTTTGTCTAGCAACCCACTTGAGACAGATGAGATGTGTATTTATGAGGGAGGGGGGCTTTACTTGATTTGAATTGGACATGTGTTGACATTCAGGTTACGAAATTTAGAATGTTAGAGCTGTTAAAGAAGTTGGTGATGTTTTTCAGTTTATTTTTTTGTAACAAACTGGTTTTTCGGATAGATTTAATTTTGTCTAATTTGAGATTAAAAAAAAAGGAAAATGCAGTTGATTGAATTATTTGGTTATGATCATTTTTCATAATACTATATTATTGTGTAATTTCTTATGTTAATTGAATAAAATATAAAGTAATACATAATAGATTTTTAAAATAACATATCAATTAGTAAATTATGCATTCGAAATACAATGTCATATTAATTAGTAAATTATGCATTTGAAATCATATGGAAGTATTGAAAATCATTTTATGTTCACGGTTCACCCTTCTCTTGTCTTAGCATCAAACTACAACTTAATTATGAAGTTAAAAAGTGAATGGACAAACTTCTTATATTTATTTATCCTTCAAAGTTTTGTTTAAAAATATATCTTTGGTATTTATATTTAAAGTTTCAAGTTTCTTTTTTTCTTATTCAGAGTTCATTTGGTTATCAATTTTTATTTAATATGTTTTGAGATTTTTACCCTTCTAGATAGTATGTTTATTTAAATTTAAGAGATGATAGAATTCGAAAATCTATAATCACTAATCAGTGACTTGTTTTATCACTATTGAGTCTTTGATGTATATTGAGAAGAAAGGCAGTTTGGACAAATGGAATTATTATACTAGTATAATAAAAGTGGGCCGAACACTGGGTACGGTGAGCGTTTTAGACCTTAGGATGATAATCTGACAACAGATCCAACGGCATGAATAGAATCGCATGGCTCCAATTCACTTCTTTGAGCACGTTGGGCCAAAGTGGCCAAGATTCACCGTGGAAATGTGTGTACATACTTCATGTATTGAATCACTACTAATCCTTAAAACTAATGTTATCAGAACCGGACCGGACGTCAACCCGGAATAGTCACGGATCACCGGTTCATTGGTTGAACTAGTGGGTCAACCGGTTAAGCTGTTGGTTTTTCATAAATTGAACTAAAATATACTAAATTAAATAACCATGTTTGTGATATTAAATATTCCTTCAATTGTTAATTTAGGATTAAATTATCTAATTTTATACTAAGATAAAAATGCTTTTACTTATTGAGTGTGATAATTTCTTAAGAAAAATATTGTTTGTATATTATGTTTATTTAAGTGCATCTACAACAAATACTCGATATTCCTCAAATTAAATTTTGCGCATTTTTTACTGGAAGCATGTACCACATCAGTGTATGCAATCTTAACCCTTATTAAATTAAAATGTAAAAGAAATTCAAATTTGAAAGAAGAAAATGTATGACATTAAGAGATTGAAGATATTTAATATCTTCAATTAAACAAGATATTTAATATTTGAAGGCATGTCAGATTTCATTATAGCATGAATCAAATTAGAGCTTGGATTTTAGGTCTAAACACAAACAGATTCAATTAAAGTTTTGCCAAAAATTCAAAGATTAAGATAACAATTTCTGTGCACAAAATTATCAAGCTTAGTTTCCCCAAAATTTAAAGCTTTAAAATTCGCCCAAAGCTTTAAAAATGCCCATGAATGGCTTCACAACCCTTAATTGATCCAGAACTCTAATATATATCCATTAGATTAGAATTTGTTGATTGTTTTCATAAGCAATCGAGAGAGAGAGAAGGAAAGAATGGACATGAAAGAGAAAATGACGTAAGAAAGAGAAAAGACCACGAACCAAGATAAAAATGTTGAATCAGCAAAAAACCGGGTTTATAGACAGGTTTATTCAGACCCGGCCCCAGCTTTCAGGGGGTCCAAGTCCAACTTTGCAAAGATGTCCTTAGACAAAATATTAATTAGGAAATCATAAAAATACAAAATCGGAAACTCAATCTGACAATCAAATTCTAATGAAAAATAGAAGAAAAAATAAAACGAGTCTATTTGTTCCACTGTTATTTCTACAATTAACCATCCAATCTGACAAGCATCAAGATCGAAGAGAAATAAAAAATTCAAATTGAATGAAAAGAAAATAATGAAAATAAAATTAAGTTTCTCTCTACTGCTATTGTCCAAACCAAATAGAAGGAGCAGAGTGTGGGGTCCATTTAAGTGAAATAAAGACAAAAAAAAGAGAATCATATGGTCCATTTAATAAACATAATAAACAAATGGGTCATTTAATTCCCGTGCGTGGGCTGATGGAATTATACTTCAAATATTATTCTCAAATCTTATTACTAATAGAGTAAAATTTACTAATTTGGGGGCTCAGAGAACTTGGGGCCCTGGTCCCAGGCCTTGTGGGTCTTGCCTGGGGCCAGGCCTGGGTTTATTTTGCGGTTTTTGTTAAACTCGGACGGTTCAATTAAATTTAACCGAGTTAATTGCATATCCGACCCTATAAACTGACCGAACCGGAAATAGTTTTGGGTCCGGTCCACCTACTGGTCCGATCCGATTCTGATAACACTGCTCAAAACTCTTTATACAGACTCATCCCACAGGATACGACTTGCTATCTTCATAGCAAAGCTCTTTACATGAAAATTGCATTTTCATTAGATGGGTAAATAATTATGACCAAAAGTCTTCATATTAAGACCAAAAAGTCTTTACGCGGATGAGTCTTCATATATCATATATGCAGATACCAAGTTGTGTAATATAGATTTAATATTACAACTAGGTATCTTCGTCGTATTATGACCAAAAATCTTTACATGAAAATTGTCTTTTCATTAGATGTGCTAATGTGCAAATATTAAATCTATCATATAAAGTATACTTTTAAGGTTTTACCTATTATCTCATAATACTTCAAAATATCGTTTAATTATAGTATACATCAACCATGAAAAAAGGCCTTCCAATAAACCTGTCTCTTCAAAGAATAATTGGTCATAAGTCATAATTTGACCTATACATTTTAGCCCAGCAAAAATGAAAGTCACATGTATATTTATATATAAACATGTCTCTAAAGAATAATTGGTCATAATATCACCTATACATTATAGGCTTATAGCCCAGCAAAAGTAAAAGTTACATGTATAAGACTCAAAAATATTGGAGTGAGTTTATGGTATATCTTTCTATGTTTTGAAACAGAGGATGTGGAATAATACAATATTCAACAAGAACTCTCTGTAATTATTTATGTTCGGATAAATACTAGCGGATACAAAAAAGATTTGGAATTTTATGGACTTCTATAGAACTAAAAATATAACAAGGGCCAGAAAGCATAATAAATGCTTGTTTTATTTTAATAATAAAACTCTCTTGTAAGTATAATCTGATTTTTTTTTCAAAATGGCACTGTTCACGGAAATAATTAAACAGTTAGCCCTCGTTTGGAAAAATTTTGGAAACTAGCACTTCCGCCATCACTGTTGGCGGAACCAAAGTTAGTTCCGCCATCAGCGATGGCGGAACCCATTATTCCCCTGTTTGGCGCCCTAAAACCCATTAATTAGCTAATTAACTGGTTCCGCCATCACCGATGGCGGAACCAGTGCCAGAGATTTTTCGAACAATTTTCCTGCGCGAGAAGTTACTGACATTGGTTCCGCCATCACCGATGGCGGAACTAATGTGGCATTTTTGCAATTAACGCTAGGGTTCAGCAGTTTTTTAGCAAAAAAAAAAGAAAAATAAAAAAAGAAAAACACGGGTTCCAACCAGTGTTAAA
This sequence comes from Juncus effusus, assembly GCA_027726005.1. NCBI lineage: Eukaryota > Viridiplantae > Streptophyta > Magnoliopsida > Poales > Juncaceae > Juncus > Juncus effusus. The sequence goes on from CM050909.1 coordinate 3,509,588, forward strand.
AACGCGGCCGCTCTTTTTTTTTTTTAATTTTTTTTATACGCAAAACTGCCGAACCCTAGAAATTTTTGCGAAATTGCCACGCTGGTTCCGCCATCGGTTAGCTTTGCTAAACTGTTCGTTGTTCTCGCGCAGGAAAATTGTTCGAAAAATCTCTGGCACCGGTTCCGCCATCGGTGATGGCGGAACCAGTTAATTAGCTAATTAATAGGGTTTTAGGGCGTCAAACAGGGGTATAATGGGTTCCGCCATCACTGATGGCGGAACCAACTTTGGTTCCGCCAACAGTGATGGCGGAAGTGCTAGTTTCCAAAAATTTTCTAAACGAGTGCTAACTGTTTAATTATTTCCGTGAACAGTGTCATTTTGAAAAAAAAATCGTATAATCTTTGGGGTTTTCACAAGTATTGAAAATATAATATAATATAAAAATTAAAATTCACATTCACATTCACATTCACATTCATATCATACTTTTCAAGATAAAACTAATGATTTTAGTTCATTCTAGTTCAACAAGTAGCACTTATTCACGCATTCAAACTATTTAAAAAAAAAATAACTCTTCTACGATAGAAAAAAATCATCTAACTTTAAACAAACAAAAAAGAATCCAAATGAATTTCCAAGCTATCCAAAAAAATATCAAGAAGATTTTTCAACATTCTATAATTTCATAAGCCTCAATCTTTTGTGATAAATGGATAAATACATTCCCCTTCAAATGGAGAAGATAAGCCCTCTCTTCATGCCTTCTTCCCCACGGAAACCGGTGAAGGGAATAACAATCATTTCACCTCTAAACGGCTATACTGACATTTCGTTCTTCGTTTAGTCCCCTGACAAACAAAACAACTCTTGCAGTCTTTCTCCAGTTTCCTTTTACATGTATTAATAAATCCAAATTTTTCATGCACCTGGACTACGATTACAGAAGCAAAAACCGTTCGGGAATAAACTTGGGTCCATATACACTGGGTTTGTTTAGATATTTACTGCGAGATCACGCTTCCAGTGTCCTTTTACCTGTAGTAATAAATTCAACTTTGTATACATCTGGACTACAACACCAAGGAAAGATCAGTTCATAAATGAACTAAAGGTTGTTTACACCGGGTCTGTTTAGATGTTTTCCGTGAGATCTGGCTTCTGAGCCAGTAGCCACCTCGTTCCTTACGATATATTTCTTTTGAATATGTTTTTTTTAAGGATTGAATAAATATGTTTACCATTATATTACTTTACATTTTAGCATACAATGAATTAGCATTTTCTGAATAAATATATTTTTTTTACTATTTACCATTATATTACTTAGAAAAAAAATTATATTTCGTTTACAAAAAATGTTGATTCTTACAAACAAAATTTTAATATTTTCAAGTATTTACCATTAAATGATAATTCATTGTATATTCTTAATGTTAACAAAAATTTGTTACAAAAATATTTATTTGACTACCGACAATATCATGAAATTATTTTTCACAAAGCATATCAAAATTCTTAATTTTAACATTTAGTTGCTTATAATGCATGAAAGATTGTGTCAAGATTTTTTTTAGTTATATTTACTTGATATATTTCACACATGCATTGTTTTAATACTTAATTGGGAAATTTAAAAAAAAAAACTATCTTTTCTGCATTTGAAATAACCCCCTATATTTTATATGAGATTTTGAATTTCGAAAAAACTAAAAATTGACCTGTGTATTAAAATACTTTTTAGCCAATATCTGTTTAATTTCTCATCCATCATAATAAAATTATCACTTTATATTTATAAATTTATTATAACAACAGATTAGCCTTATTGCTTGAGATAGAACTGACATTTTACCTTTGAAACGGCTTAATGTGTTTTAGTTAATATTTACTTTGATTTATTTCATACACATTTATTATTTTAATACTTAATTTTATTAAACACTAAAAAATTATTTATGTATTAAAATTAATTTTATTAAACACTAAAAAATTATTTTGTATTAAAATTCTTTTTAGCCAATATTTGTTTTATATTTTATATTTGTCAATTGTCATACATTAGAATAAACCTTTTATTTTATATTTGTGGCCTCTTTCTCAAGGAACTGTTGGAGGTAGAAATCAGAAATGTCATCTCATCTTGAAACGGCTTAATGATCATATACATTGTTTTCTTCGTTAATCTTCTGACAAACAACAGCGCTCTCTTCCGGTGTCCTTTTACAAGCAATAAATTCATTTCAACTTTGAATACACCCGGACTACACTAGCAAAAACAACATCTGGTAAGAAATGAACTCCAGTCCATATACACCGGGTCTGTTCAGAAATGTCCTGTGAGATCGGCCATAGCTACATCCTTTCTTTCATTTGGTTTACAAAATTGTCCGATTGTACCGGGATAGTTTACGCATGTCTACGAATAACAGCCTCCCGAGGAGTACCTGACCTGCAAGTACTTCACTTGTGAAATGATGGCAATTTATCCTTCTTTTTAACCTAGGAAATGAATAATATCCAGAAATATTTTCTTTTGATTGTTAGCACGAAAAATAAATATTTCGCTCACAAATAGTGGTATTCTTATAAATAAAAATTTACTATTTTCAAATATTTTCCATTAAATGCTAAATCATTGTATATTCTTAATATTAACAAAAAAAATTGTTAATAAATAAACTTATTATTTTACATTTCTAGGCTTGAGGGTAGAAACGTCATTTTACCTTGAAACGGGCTTAACAGATTACACATTTATTATTTTAATACTTAATTTTATATGCGAATTTGAAACACTAAATATGGACCTTTGTATTAATTAAAATTCATTTTAGCCAATATTTCTTAAATTTCACATTCATCAGAATACACTTATTATTATTATTATTATTATTATTATTATTATTATTATTATTATTATTATATATTTGTAGTCTCATTGCATGGGGGTAGAACTGTAATTTCACCTTGAAAGGGATTAACGATTACAGTGCAGAGTCTCCAGACATTCTTTTCTTCGCTAATTTTCTGACAAGCAACAACTCTCTTCCAGTGTCCTTTTCCATGCAATAAATTCCCACTTTGAATACACCCTTCCTACACTGGCAACAAAAACAATATCTGGTAAGAAATGAACATCCGTCCATATACACCTGGTCTATTCAAAACTTTCTTTGAGATCACACTTCCGGTGTCCTTTTACATGAAATAAATTCCAATTTGAATGCACTCGGACTACGAAAACAGAAACAACATCCGTTCAGGAATAAACGTAAGCCCATGTACACCGGGTCTATTCAAAATTTTCCTTAGAGTAGTTACCTCGTTTTTTGCAGTTGGCTGGAAAAGTCGTTCGTTCGTTTGCACCGAGGGAGTTTACGCACGTCTACGGATCTGTTCAGTACAGTAGTTGTAACAGCCTTCTGAGTTTGCAATTACTTCACTTATCAAATGATGGTAAACTTTATCCTTTTTTAACTAGAGAAATAGAATTTTATAATTGGAAAATAATATTTAGAAATATTTTGTTTTATGTTCAGCGCTACTCTAAAAATGTATAATTTGCTCATAAACAGAGATCCTTACAAGCAAAAATTACTATTTTCAAGTATTTACTCTTAAATGTGAATTCATTGATGTTAACAAAAAATATGTTGGTAATACATTTATTTTGACTACCTCATAAGGATTATGATACTATTGTCAACAAATAAATTATCTTTAAGCATATCTCAATTCTTAATTTTTAACATTTACTTGCTTAAATGCGAAAAAAAAAAAACTTGATTGTGTCAAGATTTTCGTACTTGATATTTACTTGATTTATTGCATACATTTTAATTTGCCATCCATTAGCATGAACTTATTATTTACATATTTGTGGGCTTATTATTATAACAGCAACATATATTATATTATATTATATTATATTATATTATATTATATTATATTATATTATATTATATTATTTATTTATTTATTTATTTATTTTATATTATTTATTTTATACTATATTATATTATACTATACTATGTTATATTATATTATGTTATGTTATGTTATGTTATATTATATTATATTATATTATATTATGTTATATTATATTATATTATGTTATATTAATTTGTTTTATTATATATTATTTATGTTATATGTTTTATTCTATATTATTTATGTTATATGTTATATATTTTATTTTATATTATTTTATATTACTTTATATTATATTATTCCATATTTTATATTACTAATTATATAATCATAACATAATTCCAGATTTTTACAAATTATTTTTCATAATTTTCTTAAAATTCAATCCCACTTTCTAATTTCACTTGCCAGAGGGGCCCTTGCGTAACCTTCCTGTTTGAATTTGAAAAACTCCTTTCAGATTTACGAAATAATACTAAATAAGGATGACTAAAAGATGAAGTATTTAAGAAATACATATTTATAACTTATTATTTTTTTTAAATATCATGATCGGTACCTATAATAAATATTGACACTTTTTCTCCTTGGAAAAAGTGAAATTCATCATTTTATGGTCTATTTCTCACTGTATACAAGTTTTAAATTGAAATTTCCAAAAATATCAAGTTTTCAAACTATTTTCACTATTTCGGACTCCCCAAGTCCGACTCTTGAGTAAATTTTGCAAATAAGACCCTACCGTGATATTCATCTCCAAAATGCACACAATATATTATTTTTCATAGTAATTTGGAAAATAATTTTTTACAAAAATGTATTTATATAATATTTAAATTCACATACAACTATGATTAAAATTTAATTTTATCATTAATATTTTTAAAAAATTTATACACAAATAAATTATTCTATTATATTAAATATTTTAAACATTTTGAATTTTATTATGCAATAAGGTTCTCAACATGTTATTGATGTGAATAGTTCCGTTTCCATTTTATTGAAAATAAATATCTTTTTTTTGTTGAAAAAATAACATGTCGCGTGAAATTTGCTGTAAAATTATTATTTTCTTATGTTGAGAACCTTATTGCAAAATAAAATGCAAAATATTTAAAATATTTAATATAATAGAATATTTTATTTATGTATAAAATTTTAAAGAATATAAATTTTTATGATAGTTTTATGTGAAGTTAAATATTATATAAATATATTTTTGTAACAAAATTACTTTACAAATTACTATGAAAAATAATATATTGTGTGTAATTTGGAGACGGTAAATTTCACTCAAAATCGGAGTTTCAAAGTCCGAAAGTGTTAAAATGGGAAATAGTTTGAAAGCTTGATCTTTTTGGGAATTTCAATTTGAAACATTTATATACTGGGAACTATACCTCATTTTATTAGATAGTACAGATTTTGAATTTTTTTATGCATATTTAATGAATAATAATTTCAACACTTAATTAAATATTTTAACCATTCCATATAAAAATATTCTTTATTAGTTGTGTTTATTTGATTTTGACATACATCACTCATGTCAAATACAATGAAACTTAAAAAGTCATAAAACTGCGTGGGTGGACACAGGGGCGTAAATTCTCCTGGTGAATTTACTATTTTGTATTTCAAAGAGTGAATTATCTTGCTGCCACGCCAACCCAAATTGTACCCATTATTATAATTAATGTTGTGTCCTTTTGTTAAGATTATATAGTTTAGTATAATTTTTAAATTATTTTTGTAAGAAAGGAAATATATAGAAATTTAACTCACTTTTTATGTTATAATTGAGATTAAACATTAGTCGAAATACTTTCTATTATAATTTAAAAAAAAATAAAAAAAAATTTGAAATCAATTTTACTTATGAACTATGTTACGCATACACGTTATAAAATTCAACGTACACGTGTCTCACATGTACATGCCTTTGAGATATGTCAGACACTCCACCTGACGTGTCAAATTATTTTATTATAAATATTAGGCAAATGTCTGATCACGCTTAATTGACTCATGGACATAGCTGCTCCATAAGGTATTGCACTAATTTGAAGTACTTCAAACATCAGGAGATGCCCAAATTATTTGTAAGCGAAGAGGATTCATCCAAAGATGTTTCTTGCATTGTGAGACAATTTATCTGATTTTCTGATTTCTTATAATTTTTCTTATGTTTTACTTTTGGGTTAGCATTTTTTGGTCCAAATTTGCTTTCATGTAGTGTGTCAGTGCATAATTCATTCATGTTAAAGTGAAAATTATATATATAATCATATAAATCATCAAAATATTATATCTATATCTTTGAAGAACTGTAAACACATTTAAATACTTTAAAAATAGCAAACATATCAATATCAAAATGAAACATATGAGACATAATCTTCTTGAAAATAATTTTCAAATGGTATATATAAAATTACTAACTTATATATTATTATATTATAAATGTGTTGTGTCCTACTCATTTTTCAGAATTACTGTATCCGCATTATGTCAGATAAACACATATGTTCATGTCCATATAACATTATTTTATGAGTTAGTAAACTTTTATCTATTGAGCGGTACAAAATTCACACTTCATATTTTCCATAATAAGTTTAGGAATATTTCTTAGGAGACAACACGTTCAATTTCAATAATAATTATATTCATATTCATTCCGAAAAATTAATAGATAGCCTATTATATCATTTTCAATATAAATTGTAAGACACATATACATGCATGCAGCAAACGAATTAAAACAATTAAAACATCTAAAATCAATGTCTAAAAATAATAATTATCAAATCAAATCATATTAAATATTATTTTTCATAAACAACAATTTCAAAAAACTCTTATTCTTCTTTCAATATACTAACTACCACAAAATTAATTCTACAAATTATATTTTACCCACAAATGACATTTTACAAACTTAAACATAACAACGTTCCTTACGATCCTTATAATTTCATTAAAATAAAAAATTTCGCACGACTTCTAATAACAATTACATAATTTGATCACCCGTTTGATATTTTACCAATTATCCGCCCTAAACAGTCTAACCTGGGTGCACAAAACGGAGATTGATAAGATAGCCCATATTCTGTCCAAAACCCGAAACTAACCCAATCAGAGAAGGAGGGTAACCTTACCCTCCTTCCAGCCTATAAATACCCATCCGTCTCGCTTCACTTCTTCATTCCAACGCCCTTTTCTGCACTAAAACCCTCTCTGATCTCTTCCTTTCCAACTTCGGAGAGTCCGTTCCTCTTCCTCGTAATGCAGAGAGGAGGTCGTGGTGGGGGTGGTTATGGGGGCCGTGGCGGGGGAAGGGGCGGCGATGGCGGGTATGGCGGGAGGGGTAGGGGAAGGGATGGGGGGTATGGGGGGAGGGGTGGCGGAAGAGGCGGAGATGGAGGTGGGTATGGCGGGGGAAGGGCTGGAGGTGGCGGGTATGAACAAAGGGGTGGCGGAAGAGGTGGAGATGGAGGTGGTTATGGGGGAAGGGGTGGTGCAAGGGGCGGAGATGGCGGGGGTTATGGCGGTGGAAGGGGTGGAGATGGCGGATATGGTGGAAGGGGTGAGGGAAGGGGATCTGGCTCTGGTGCGCCGCCTTTAGAGTATCCGGCGGCGGACGTGGCTTCTCTGGCAGCTGAGATAAAGAGGGGTTTGTTCTTGAATGATCAGCCTGAGATGGCGGAGGCTGATGTGAAGGCTGAGGCGGTGAAGGCGGCGGCGCCGGTCATGATGCTGTCCGGTAAGGCGATTGAGCATGCTCCCAGGCCGGGTTTTGGTACCGTGGGGAATCGGTGCCGTGTCAAGGCGAATCACTTCCTCGTTCAGGTGGCTGAGAACAACCTCTACCATTATGATGTGAGTTAACTTTAGAATTAGTTTCTTTCATTTTCTCTGTTTTTAGTTATGTTATTGTACGATTTTCTTTTTTGTTTAAGCTTTGTTTGACATGGCTGTGGTTTTTGTGCGTTTGATTTGTTGAGATCTGGATTTTTGAGGATTTCTGTTGATTTTTTGTGATATTTTGAGGCATTTTTAGAGAATGAAAAGGCTCACTAGGGTTATTAGTAGAGAAATCTGCTTGCCGATGATGTGAGTTATTTCTCTTAACAATTTTGTTTCTTACTGAGCTGATTTTGATAGTTTTTCTTGTTTCTTATTTTATTTACTGTATGCGTTGAGTTGAGAGAACAATCGCTCACTGTAATGTGAGTTTATACCTCCTGAAATGAGGTCAGCGTTCTGTCTTAAGTGACATGATAAGATCATATATATATATTTTTTGTTCTGTCTTTTGCTGATCTTGTTAATATGATATGACTTGACTTAGTTTGTATAAGATTACTTTTCTTGTTTATCTTAGAAATTCATTCTCTGGATTTTTGATAAGATCACTGTAATGTGAGTTTATACCTCGTGAAATGAGGTCAGCGTTCTGTCTTAAGTGACATGATAAGATCATATATCTTTTTTTTTGTTCTCTTTTGCTGATCTTGTTAATATGATATGACTTGACTTAGTTTTTATAAGATTACTTTTCTTGTTTATCTTAGGAATTCATTCTCTGGATTTTTGATGATTTCTGTTGATTTTTTGTGATATTTTGAGATATTTTTGGAGAATGAAAAAGGCTCACTAGGGTTAATAGTAGAGAAATCTGCTTGCCGATGATGTGAGTTGATTCTCTTAACGTTTCTTATTTAATATGCTTTGTGTGCGTTGAATTGAGAGAACAATTGCTCACTATAAATGTGAGTTTTATACCTCCTGAAATGAGGTCAGCGTTCTCTGTTTTGACATCATAAGATCATATATCTTGTTCTTTTCTTCTATCTTATGCTGATCTTGTTAATAGGGTATGAATATGATAGTATATTAACTTAGTTTTTATATGATCATTTTGTTTTTTGTATAGGAAATAGATTCTCTGTTTTTGATTTTTTTTCTTTGTGTATGTTTCTCTGTTCATAGAGCATACATATTGTTTTACTTTTTTTCTTTACAAAATACAGTCTGTTTTATTTTTAGGAGATTATATGTAGATTTTTTTTTTCCCTTCGCTGATTTTTTTTTCGTTTTTCGTTACAAATATTTCTGTCTGAAAAGACACTAAACAGACAGTGATATTCTGTTCTCTTGTGATGTTTACACATGTTTTTGGTGCCCTTTATTAATACGAATTTCTTATGGCTTGTAATTCAATTTTCTTGTATTTAATTAATTTCCTGATTTTAATTTTGGTGTATGTTCTATTTCATAGATTTTTCGGTTAATGAATTTTCAGTCTGATTTTGTTTGTTAAAAGTTAATAGAACATATAGATATGCTTTTAATAGTGTCTAATAGTATAACAGTTTAATTAAACAAAATATCAGTCTAGAATTACTGTCATTTATGAAATGTAAACTGCTTGCTCTGTTTTCACTTATAAAACACGCCTATTCTGCAATCTGTTAGTTACTTAGTTGATCATTTTGACATTTGAACTTAAAAAGGTCTGCACAATTTGTTATTAGATCTGTTTGATTCCATTCTGTGCATTCTATTCTTTCATTACATGCAAATGTCATGTCCAGTCTAAAGTTTAAACACAACCTTTTTCTCTGTTTTCACTTCTAATATCTAATACTGTGTATTCTGTTGGTTACTTAAATCTGTTTGTTACTTCATTGATGATTTCTCTCAACAATTGTGCCTGCACAAACTGTTATTAAACCTGTCTGATAATTGATGATTCCTTTCTGTTCATTTTATTCTATCATTACTTGCAATATCATTTTATTCTATCATAACTTAATTGATGTTTTAACACACATTTACTTTTTATTCTTAGGTTGCAATCAACCCTGAAGCGAAATCAAGAGGCACAAACAGGGCGATAATGGCTGAGCTGTTAGGAGCTCACAAGGAAGCCTTCTTTGGCGGGAAACTTCCTGCCTATGATGGCCGCAAGAGCATTTACACAGCCGGAGCCCTACCTTTTGAGTCTAAAGACTTTGTCGTCAAGCTGGGTGACAAAGAGAAGAAAAACCCCAAGTAAGTTATTTAATTCTATCAGCTGTAATTTATAAAGATTTTGTTTCTTTTTATATTGATTTGTAATTTGGTTTTTGAATTGTTTAGGGATGATAGGGAATATAAAGTCACTATTAGGCTGGCTGGCAGAGCCGATCTGCGAAGCTTGCAGAGTTTCTTACGTGGGAAGATGAAGGACTTGCCTCAAGAGGCCATTCAGGCACTTGATGTCGTTCTTAGAGAGTCCCCTTCTCTCAAGTAATTATTATTTTTATGGTTTCTCTTAAAAATGTTTAATTAACTTCAATTTTGATAACTAATGTGATGGTTTTGTGTTTTTTACAGCTACACCATTGTGTCAAGGTCTTTCTTCTCTCCCCAGTTGGGACGGCCTAGTGATATTGGTGATGGGATGGAGTGCTGGAAAGGATACTATCAGAGCATCCGCCCTGTCCAGATGGGTTTATCTCTCAATATTGGTAATTCATTCTTTGAACAGTATATTATTTTCTTTATATGTTAATTATCAATATATTATAATTTATATATCTTTTTTATGTGTAGATATTTCTGCCACGGCTTTCTACAAGCCGATTCCTGTGATGGAATTTGTCATGGAGTTCCTCAACCTGCGCGATGCAATCAGGCCTCTGAGTGACAAGGATCGCATCAAGGTAAAACCTCATTTAAGATATAATTAACATTTTGAATTGAATCTTTGTGTTGAATTTACAGCTGAAGAAATGCCTGAGAGGAATCCGTGTTGAGGCCACTCACAGGCCAGAAAAGGTGCAGCGGTACAAAATCACAGGAATTTCACAAGTTCCTATGAACCAACTCATGTATATTATAATTATACCTTCTGTTTTCTCAATCCTTCACTAATATTCAACTTAATTCTAATACATATATTTATTTATTTGTTCAAAATTCCAGGTTTCCAGTAGATGAAGAGGGAAAGAGGATCTCTGTTGTGGAGTATTTCAGGCAGCGTTACAAATTGAATCTGCAATACATCACACTGCCTTGTCTCCAGTCTGGAAACGATTCTAGGCCTACCTATTTGCCTATGGAGGTAAAAACATGCATAAAAATCCTATAATTTATTTCTAATTTCTTTAGAACCTTAAAAAACATAGTTTTATTTTGTCATTTTTAGGTTTGTAAGATCATTGAAGGCCAGAAATATTCCAAGAAGCTCAATGAGAGGCAGGTGACTGGACTGTTAAGAGCGACCTGCCAGAGACCTTCTGCTAGGGAGAGAAGCATTGCTGAGGTAAAATTATATATATTTTTTAGTGGGTTTGTATGTTATGTTTATTATACTTTTATTATGAGGTTATAATAATTTATTTATTTATTTTTCAGATGGTTTACCATAATAACTACAACAACGACAAGTACGCGAATGAGTTTGGGGTTAGAGTGACCAGCCAGCTCGTCACCGTTGATGCCCGTGTCTTACCTCCACCAACTGTAATTATCTTTTTTATTTAAATTAATTTTTCCTTTTGTTATTTGTGTTTGATTTGAACTTATGGAGAATTTCAATTTGTTTTTAGCTCAAATATCATGACACTGGAAAAGAAAAATCATGCGCTCCATCTGTCGGACAGTGGAATATGATTGGCAAGGTAATTTCTTAATCCTTTTTTAAGTATTTCATACAGATAATTTGCTTGTCAACAATAATTAACATATTATATTATTTAATAATTTCAGAAAATGGTCAAGGGTGGATCTGTTCAAAACTGGGCTTGCATGAGCTTTGCCTCGCGATTGCGTCCACACGAAGTGGGGAGGTTCTGCGATGACCTGGCGATGATGTGTAACGCCATTGGCATGGTAATTAAAAAAAACAATTTCAATTTCAAGCCCTAATTTCTTTACACTAACAAGGACTAATGTGTAATTATTTTATTTTAAAGACTTTTAACCGAAGGCCGGTTGTGGAGACTCGAGTGGAGCGTCCAGACAGGATCGAGAGCTCTTTGAGGAACCTTTACAAGGACATGAGAGCTCCATTACAGATGCTTATCATAATTTTACCTGATATCAGTGGATCATACGGTAATTATTCTTTGTTAATTTATTCATATTGTTTAATTTATGATTTGTTTGGCTGTGATTTATGACCTTTTTGTTGATTTTGGAATTTTTTAGGTAAAATCAAGAGAATTTGCGAGACAGAACTGGGAATCGTGACGCAATGCTGCCTGCCTAAGAACATCATCAAAGGCAGCAAGCAGTACATGGAAAATGTTGCATTGAAGATCAACGTGAAGGTAACTTTCTTACAAATAAATCAACAGGTAGGTAAATATTTCTGGAAATCTGAATGAAATGTAATCTTTAATCAGGTTGGGGGAACCAATACTCTGCTGGAAAGTACTCTTGGTGGAGCTGGACCGAGTAACAATCCATACTTGACTGACAAGCCGACCATAATATTTGGCGCTGACGTCACCCACCCGCCACCTGGCGAGGACTCTTCTCCTTCCATCGCTGCTGTAAGTTCATTTTCCACCCTCATTATTCCAATTTACAAAGAAATATTAACTGAATTTATATATTGTATTTGTATTTTTGTGTAAAGGTTGTGGCCTCGATGGATTGGCCGAGCGCTACAAAATACAAGGGGCTGATTTCCGCTCAACAACACAGGCAGGAAATTATCAGCGATTTATTCACTGAGACTACTGATCCTCAGAGAGGTATTGTGTATGGTGGCATGATCAGGTAATAAACAACCACTATTTCCCTTCATTAATTATTTCATTTTTCATGGTTTAATTTAACGCATCTTTTTTCTTTGCTTGGTCTTTAATTTCCAGGGAGCTGCTAATCGCTTATCTGAAGGCAACTAATGTGAAACCATCAAGGATAATCTTTTATAGAGATGGTGTGAGTGAGGGACAGTTCGCTCAAGTGTTGCTTCATGAGATAGATTCTATCAGAAAGGCATGTTTCTTTCTCAATATTCCATTTTTTACATTTTCCTTTAATCCATTTCATCTTGATCAATTAATTACTTAATTTATATTCCTTTGTGTTTGTAGGCATGTCAGTCTTTAGAAGAAGGATATTTGCCACGTATCACATTTGTGGTGGTGCAAAAGAGGCACCACACTCGCCTCTTCCCCGAATCGCACGGCCGGCGCGACATGACTGACAAGAGCGGCAACATTTTGCCTGGTAATTAATATAACTAATCCCTTGTAAAACAAAATATTATATCAATTTTCTGTTTTAATAATGTTCTCAACTCTTCATTTTAGGTACTGTGGTTGACCATGATATCTGCCACCCGTCGGAGTTCGATTTCTACCTCTGCAGCCATGCTGGCATACAGGTAATTAATCTCTCTTAATCTCAATAATAAATAAATAATCATAATATTTCTATTTGTAGAAAAAATAATCTCATTTTTTCCTTATTATTTGTATTTTTTAGGGGACAAGCAGGCCGACCCATTACCACGTGCTATTCGACGAAAATGGATATTCTGCTGATGCGCTTCAAGTCATGACCAACAACCTGTGCTACACCTACGCTCGCTGCACCCGTTCCGTCTCTGTTGGTACGTTAATTACATACTTTTTATTCAACATTTTTATATTCAAAATCTACAAAAATAATAACCATAACTACATAATAACATTATCATTCTTTCTTTTATTTAGTTCCGCCAGCGTATTATGCGCATCTGGCAGCGTTCAGAGCGAGGTACTATTTGGAAGGTGATGCCACAGATGGTGGGTCCGGCTCGTCAGTGGCTGGCGGACCAGGTCCGGGGTCCGGATCGAGCGGGCCCGGCGCGAAGACTAGAGAGAAGCCCTTGGAGGTCAAGCCGCTGCCCAAAGTGAAGGACAATGTCAAGGAGGTTATGTTTTATTGTTAGAAGATGGTTTGAGTTGGTTTGGGAGTTTGAGTTGGGTTTTGTTTTGATGGAATAATAGTGGTGAAAGTTTGAGTCTGGTTTGTTTGCTTTGTTAGCTTTTTGGGGTATTTTGGTGTGTTTGTTGTTTGAACATGAGTGGGGTTTGTTAGCTTTTGGTTATATTGTGTTGTTTGAACATGAGTCTTTACTTTGATATGAATTTAGCTTTCGAAATTTCAGTTCAATTTTTGTACTTTTTATTTTTCAAAGTAGGAATGTGTCATAATCACTTGATTATAACAGGCCTGGCCCAGCCTTTTGCAAAAAGAAAAGGTTATGTTTCATTCTGTTTAAAATGTGATCTACAAAAGCTCATCACGTCCACATAATTGGATTTCATTTCATTCTACATTTACCAAAATGAACAAATTATCTCATAAAAATAATAGAAGGAGAAATTAAAAGCAGCTGTGTGACCTTCAATGGAGCTCTCCCTCCTTCACACCAATCCTTCCATTCCGTTTTCAAATTCTAGTAAAATTTCCTTATCATCTCTTTTGGGAATTTCACATTGTTTCATTTTAATCATTATTGTTGAAATTTTAACATTTTAAGATAGGGGGCTGTGTAAGAAGCAAAAGCCAGTATCTTTTCGGTGCCATTGCTCAAATAGTTCAAGCACAGAAAAGAAGGATTTGAGCTTGGTGGTTTCTAATGGGGCTTCGGTTTCTTCTGATAGAAGGAGATTGTTCATCGGCTTTCTCCTTTCTACTGGTTAGTCTCTCTCTCTCTCTCTCTCTCTCACAAAATGGTATATTCATAAGATGTACTGGAAATTATATTTTTCCCATTTATGCCAGATTTGTTTATGGCTGTTGACAATCTTCTCTGAGTTAATAGTTAAGAGATTTAGTACTTTGTTTAATTGAGCTTAATATCTTGCATAAGTTGCTTAAAACTCAGTTTATTAATCTGATACCTCAATTATGGTCATAAAATTGATTTTGAAGGGTTAGTACTTAATAGTAACAGACATATTGACTGGTACAGAAATCAACAGTCTTAAGCTGAAATAAACATTTATTTATTAAAAATTGATTTTGAAGGGTTAGTACTTAATAGTAACAGACATATTGACTGGTACAGAAATCAACAGTCTTAAGCTGAAATAAACATTTATTTATTATTATTATTATATTACTTCTATTAATATTATTTATTTATTTAATTTATTTACTTTTAGGACTTGCTGTGAGTGGGAAAGCTGATGCAGCTTCGACAAGTAGACGAGCTGTAAGAAATATATTTAACAACTCGTTGGCTAATCATATTATAAATTTATAATCAATTAACAAATTACGCACCAAATTAAATAAATCTGATTATATTTCCTAACTTATTTTTCCAGCTGAGGGCTTCCAAGATTCCTGAAAGTGAATTCACAACCCTTCCGAACGGTCTGAAGTTAGTGCATATTTTCTCCGAATTATTGGTTAATATTTTCTTAAAATTGTTTATTAAAATTTTCTTAAAATAATTATATAAGATTTTCTATAGTTATTTTCGTATTAATTACTTATTAAAATCTACAAATTATTGATTAATTATTTTCTTAAAATCTACAAATTATTGGTTAATATTTTACTAAAATTCGCATTTTTATGAATATTTGATGAAGTCAGATTTCCAATTTGTATCCTATAAAAAAAATCCATATCAGTATCCATACTATCAATGAAAATTAATTAGCAAAAATCTAGGATTAAACTATGTTATAGTATCAATTTTGAGTATGTACATGTAAAATCTTATTAGGTATTTTAATAATTTGTAGGTACTATGATATAAAGGTGGGAGGAGGGGCTAGAGCAGTTAAAGGATCTCGCGTTGCAGTATGATTTTTTCCAATTTATACAAAATTATCTTTTTTTTTCAAAAATTAAAGATTTATTAAGTTAATAATAAATTGGATTAATTTTATTTTAGGTACATTATGTGGCCAAATGGAAGGGTATAACATTCATGACTAGTCGCCAAGGTCTCGGTGTTGGAGGTGGAACTGTATGTCACATATTTTCATTTATTTTTTATTATTTATTTTGATACTTGTATGTTACTGGATTTTAATCTTTTTTGTAAGGTTTCTGATAACTTTTTTTTGTTCTTTTAGTCTTTTTCATTTTTTTAGGGTAAATTTGGAGTCTCAAATCAAATCAGAGGGACAATAATGCAATTTACATTTAACTGAGGATTAAATTGAAAATTGATTGTTTTAAATTCTATACTCATTTTCAATTTCATTGGAAAGCCTTATATTAACAAAATCACAATTAGGCATCTAACAATCAATTACGGAGCTTTAAAATTTATTGACTAAAATCACATTTAACAATAAAATTAATTGTTTTTTTCTTGCAGCCTTATGGATTTGATGTGGGCCAATCAGAGAGAGGAAATGTGTTGAAAGGATTGGATCTTGGTGTTGATGGAATGAAAGTTGGCGGCCAGGTCGAAACTTTTATCTTTAAATAAATATAGGGAAATTTGTAAAAAGGCCCCTGCATTATTCCTAATTTGCAAAATACCCCTGCATTACAATTTTAATAATTTAAACACTTGAAAAATAATTTTTTCAAGCATTATTAATATTTCTGTTTTAATTTTTTTCTTTTGAGGACATATTTTTTTTAAGAAATTTGTTTACTGAAATCCTTTTTTTATATTTTTTGGAAAGAAATATATTAAAAAAATCTTAAAAAATATAATAACGATATATTTATTTAAGGAAAAAATGTAGGGTCTTTTTTTCAATTTCCAAGAATGCAGGATTTTTTTTTTTCAAATTTCCCATAAATATATAAACACTAAATTACTTGCTTTTTAATTTGTTTGGAGTCACCCTTATTTTATTATTTTAGTTTTTATTTTGTACATTTCCACATAATTATTTACTCTATTGTGATTTTGAGCCCTCTTTTTTATACTATATAATGATTAATGACTTTGTTTTTCTTTTCCACATTTTAAGCATACATGCTATTTTATGCATGTTTCTTATTTCTCTTTTTTATATAAAAATGTTTGTTGTATCTAAATTTAACCTTTTGTGGTTATTTTTAATTTTATGAAAGGAGTACTTGAATATCATGTAAAGCCCATTATTTTTCTCTATCAATAGTAATGATTATTGCTTGACTAACATAGAAGGAAAATGATATTTCAGAGATTGATAATAGTTCCTCCAGAATTAGCTTACGGAAGCAAAGGCGTACAAGAAATTCCCCCAAATGCAACAATTGAGGTAACATATTATATCTTATCTAATGTGTAATAAAATTATACAATATTTTAAGGAATTTTTTTTCTTGTTATATCTAAACTCATTTTATTAGATAGAACAAAGATTTGGGCTGCTTACACATTAATATGATATGCCTTTCTATATCATATTATTCCAGTTTGTGCCAGGCACCCTTTACACATTAAAAAGTATCCACATATTCTATTTGTTAATTATAAGTATTTAATGAGAGAGAAAAAAGAGTCCCGCTCCCCTCCCCTCTCCCCTCTCCCCCTTGAAACCCTAGCCGCCAAAAGAAGCTCCGATATTGGGGGAGGTGGCCTCTCCGGCGCCTCCCCCCGGGTCACCGTGGCTCCGTCCCTCCCAAACACTCCTCTCCCCACCCTCACAACACCCCTCTCTCCTCTATTCCCCATTAAAAACCCTAACCGCCAAAAGGAGCCGCCGATCTAGGCGGAGGTGGCCGGACCCCTGCCTCCCCCGGATCCCCATGGCTCCGCCCCTCCCATAACCACCTTTTCCCGTCCCCCTTGCTCCGATCCCAAAACCCATAGTCGAAATCCACTCCCTCTCCCCTTTTTTCCCTTTCCTAACTCTAACCCTAGTTCCGCCATGGTTCTCACGCTTAATGAGACAAAAGGTGGATGCCTTCTCGGTCGTTTTGATGCTCTGTCGATGTGACGAGAGAAGCCCTCTCATCCACCAACCCCTCTAGTAGATTCGGCATTGCTTGACGTAACCTCGGTCGATGCATATGGCGTCGGTCCCAACCGTGGTGCATTCGTTGCCGTCTTCCTCGTAGATGAGACTCTAGCCATGACATAATGATGTTGTCTTCCTCTTGGGCGAAACTCTAGCCGTGATGCAATCGGCGCCGTCTTCCTCTTGAGCAAAATCCTAGACGTGGCGCAATCGACGCCGTCTTCCTCTTGAGTGAACCTTAGTCATGGCGCAACCGACACCATCTTCCTCTTTGACGAAACACGAGCCGTGACGCAATCGGCGTCGTCTTCCTCTTGGACGGTATCTAACCGTGACGCAATCGAAGTTGACTTTCTCTTGAGGCAAAATTCTATCCGTGGCGCAATTGGCGCGGACTTTCTCTTGGGGCGAAGCACCATCTTTTCCCTTGACGTGATGACGTAGGCGAAGACGCTCAATTAATTAGTTATTTTCATTGATATGGAAATTAGGCTCGTTATGGTTAGAACTCTTTTGGAGTTATTTTTATTACTTTTTATTCTACTTTTTTTCAATGTATTGTAATTGCTACTTATTAATATAAGTAACAATAAGCGATCGCTTATTGAGCAATTCTCAAAAAAAAAAAATTATAAGTATTTAATGCTCTATAATAAACTTAATATTTTATTTTTAGTTGTTATATTTGTTTCTTTATTGAATATCGGTGATGTTCTATTTACAGATCATCCATAATTTTATCAATGTTCCAACATCAAATATTCCATTCTGATTCTTAATATTCTGATTAAAGAATTAATTCTTTACCTAACAATATTCCAATTTTTTAATATTTTTATAAATTTTCTTGCATGCCTTTAACTCTAATTTATGTGTATTTAACAGTTGGATGTTGAATTATTATCGATAAAGCAAAGTCCATTTGGGTATGTATATTAGAATTTATAGATGCATATATATATTTCTTATTACATTTGTAAATTAATTAATTTTCATAATTACGATCTAATCCAAATTAATTTTTTTTTATTGTAGGACGCCTGTAAAGATTGTTGAAGGATAAATGAGTGCATTTTTTTTTATCAACTCTGTGTTTTTTTTTATGGCAAATCAAATTCATAAATTGTGTAAAATGAGATAAAGCTACACATGTAAGATAACATTGTTTCATAGGAGTACGTGGTGCATGTAATTATATTTGTTGTTTAATTTCCTATTACAGTTTCAAACGTTATGTACAGTATTTATAATATGGTTTGAAGTAATATTTATCTCTGTACTGAATATTATGATAATAAAGTAATATTAATTGGTAGTTATGGGGGGTAAAACAAAGGAATTTCACAAAAACTACTAGATGTATACTTGATAATTTAGAGGAATAACAAATGAAACTTCAATCAAATATTAATTTTATGCTTATGTATTTTGTAATAAAAGTATAAAGCCCTTACAATGACTTAACTGCAGGAAAGAATATTCAGAACTCAAGCTCAGTTTACTTGAGATAAAATTCAAGTAAAATTCAAGGCAAAGAAAGGTAGAACAAAAATGGAAGCTTTTTCTTTTCTTCTTTTTGAACATGAACGTAAACTTTTTCATATCTTAAAATCCTACACTACTAAAAAATTAAACCTTAATGTTTGTTTATACATTTATACATCCCCGTATCTTTTTCAATGGGAAAAGAAACCAGTGAAAAACAAATCAATCCTCTTGTTATTTTAAAAATCACCATCCCTTTAATCTTTCCTTTAGTTGGTTTTCTCATATCTCCCTTCATTTCTGATGAAAGCCTGAGTGAAATCGATTCATTTGATGATTCAATTGAAGAACAAGAAAAGGAAATAGTTTTACTTCCTCATATTTCACGCGACGAATTCAAATTTCAACAAAATAATCAAGAGATTGTTACTTTGCAAGGGGGGAGAATAGACCAACTTGAAAACGAAAAACCCAATTTGGAGAGAGAAATTGGGAATTTGAGAAGCATGATATGTGAAATTGAAGAGAGGCAAAAACGAATGAATTCGCAATTTAATGAATATTACAATGTGAAAACGCACGAATCTTTGGTGGAAAAATTACAAATAATGTGTTTGGGGTTAAAACTCGAGTGCATAGAAAAAGAAGAATTGAATGCAATTAGAGTGGAATTAAACCGGCTAAAAAGAAGGAATAAGAAGATTTTAAGAGTAAATGCACGTAATTATCACGTTTTTCACCGAAAAATGCGAATTTTTGAAGCTAGAGAGGCAGAATTAATGAGAAAGAATCAGGAGTTAGAAATGGCTGCTAGAGATGTTGAAAACATGAGAGAGCCAAAGGAGAAGTGCACATTCAAGGTAAGCAAAATCTTTTTAAGGAACAAATTAGGTAAAAAAATAATGTTACAATATTTTCCTCAAAAAAAATGTTACAAAACTTTTGAACTATTTAACTATCTAGAGTTAGTTGCTCATGATTAATTTTGCAGTGAGAATGCATAAAGTGAACCCCAGGCCATATACAAAATCATATTTTGGATATCTAATTTTGCTTATTTAACCAGTAACATATTTGAATAAACAGTTGGGACTGACAACTTATTTTACTACAAAGTTGTTTGATCATGAAACTAATAATTAAGTATATTTATTTTTTTTCTAACTTTTTACTCTTTTTCTCCTGCAGACTACGGACCTTGTAATAGAACATGCTAATGCGACAAATATAAAGAAAAACAAAGAAATATTCGACCAAATCCGAGCAAAATGGATGGCAGAGATTGAGGAGATGATATATCTCGGATTTATCACTACAAGCTTACAACAAGAACTATCCATAAATAAAATAGAAATATTCAATCAAAACTCCAGAAAAGAATCGAAACATGACAAAGAAATTCTCTCTCTACAATTCTCACCGAGACTTGTACCACACGAAGAGAGGGAAACTGCAATTACTGTTGAGATACCGACAAGTCGTGACGAGGCTCAGAACTGCACTGCACTGATATTACATGAAACAAATGGAGGAACTCCAAAGTCAAATTTAGATTGTGAGAGGTATTTGAAATTAAGGAAACCAAAATTGATTCAGAAGTTTAAGGGATGGGCGAAAGGAAAGGGAAAGTGCAAAAGATCATCTATTTAATTCTTTATTTCATTTGGAATTTCAATTTCATAGATTAAATAAAATGCCGTCATGAAAAAATGAAACATATCAAATCATAATATAGATCGAATAGAAGCGATTTAATTTGGGGAACATTATGATAACTCTAGTTACTTATTAATTCAAGTACTCACATCATGTTAATTTTATGATTTTTAAAATAAATTTACTGTACTATCTAGTGGGAAAAAAACTGTATGATAAGTTGCATTAGATACCAAAAGATGCATGATGTTTTCATAATTATAATATTTTTTATTAGAGTATATATGATAAATTGAATTTCAGAAAAAAAATTCACTGAAAATGTAATTCAATTTTTTTTTTCTAGAATTTCAAGCAGATGTATATTTTGTATTTGATGGAGTTTGATAATTCAAATAAAAGTATGAAAACTAAGCAAAGTGCAGAGATTCATGAGAGTTCATCTCTAGTAAATATAATTTCAACATTTTTCTTTTGCAGTGAAAGGCCCGTAGGCAATTTCAAACTTAATACATACATTTATATATAAGCATTGCATTGATGATTCTTACACAAATTTCCCTATTACAATATTATTCATACACAAATGTGATCACAGAAAATACATCATGCATTTGTTTTTTTTTTGATATAATGGAGAAGATTCGAAAGCCCCATATCCATTTTTGTTATTAATGGGAATTGAATCCGGCCCGGTAAGCAATTTCAAACTTTATTAAATCAAAATCATCTAAAACATATCATACAAAATGCATCATGATTTACATTATTAAAACATAATCATTCTAGTTATACTAAAAATTATTCCAAGTTATCAACAACTCCAAAACAAGTTATCAACAACTCCAAAACATGAAAGCCATAAAAAGACGTTCCGCTTGAAAGACCTTCCATTCATCCATTGGCCTCTTTATTCTTCGTCTTTTCCTTCTTTTTCATCTTATCATTATCATCCTTCCCTTCCCTGGTGGAGGTGTTTGGACCTGGTTCACCATATCATATGGACTAGCAGGCAGTAACCAATCGTTGAAATGACACATCAGTATCATTTCTCTCATGCTTCTTCAAAGCGTTTTGCTGTTGGAGGATAACCGGTGCTCTAGGATTAATAGTGGTTTGAGCCATGGAAGAAAAATTAAGAAGAAATGGAAGAAAATAAAATTAAGACTTGTAATGAAGTAATGAAATATATATTTATGCCTATTTCAAAAAAGAAAAAGAAATATATAAGTATGTATATTTCTTATATATTTTTCTCTCGTTTGAACTGTATGGTTAAATTAGACCGCGCAGGCTAGGCTATATATTTATATATTATTAAAGGATGCAAGTAGTTTTTTTTGGGAGAAAGTTGGAAAATGGGTTAAAAATTCTTCTTCCAAATGTAAATGGATGCAAGTAATTAACGGTAAAATTAATAGGGCTAACAACCCTTCAATAATTAATCAAGTCGGATGCAACTTTTAAATACAAGTGATAAATGATAAAGACAACCCTTGACTAATAAGTGGATGTGCAACTTTCCATGATAAAGCCAATGATAATAAAGTATAAACAATAAAAGAAATAATATCTAACTATATAGAACTAGAATATAAATATAAGTTGGTGTTATGCAAGACAATAAAAAAAATGCCAAGTACAAAAGTATAATCAACAACTAAATTAATTTTATAATTAGAATATTAAATTAGTTGGCCTAATGCTTCCCTTTCTTTAAGGCCCAAATTTAATATTTAAAAAAAAAAAAGAGAGCTCAGATGTGTTTATTTTAGTCCCAAATCTGACGGTCGTGATTGACCCCCGGTCTATCACATGCATAATTCTTGACAGCTCTAATAATTTTTGCGGCAACCAACTAGGGCTGCAATCGAGCCGAGTTCGAACGAGTTAGACCCAACTCGAACTCGACTCGAAATTGAACCGAGCTGGCTCGACTCGAAATTGATATGGAGTTTCGAGCCAGAAAGCTTAACTCGAACTCGACTCGACATCGACTCGAAATAAGATTTTTATTACCAAATTCGCTTCTCATGTACTCGAAACTCCACTCAAAACTAAACTGGAAGCTTGTTCGACTCGGCTCAAAATCATGCATAATACAATATTAACTGAATATTCACTCAAAAATTTAATCTACTAGCAAAATAAAGTAATTTCATACTTTTTACTTGATCCAGAATATGTTAGGATTATGACTTATTTTTATAGTTCATTATATTTTTTGGGCCATATTAGTTTTAATTTACATGGGCCACAAAAAAATATATGGGTCATAAGGCCCAGCTCGAAATTATTTCGAGTTTAATTCAATCGAGCTAACCCGAACTCGAACTCGACTCGAGTTCATTTCGAGCTGGCTCGACTCGACTCGAAATTAATTCGAGTTGTAGTCGAGCGAGCTGTTATCGAGTTTTTTGCCGAGTCGAACACGAGCGAGTTTCGAGTCCCGAGCTTTTTTTTTAAACTTGCAGCCCTACAGCCAACTATCCAACTTAGCATCTTATGGATAATTCACTAGCCAACTATCCAATTGGGCCACGACTATATTAGTGCGTCTTTTTTGCTCATATATAGAAGAACCATTATGACTTTCTAAACTTTTGATGATATGATGACTTGAGCACAAATCATAATAAATCTAACGTCAAGTTTTATGCACATTAAAAATCTCAAAATCAGTCTAAAAATTAGAAAGTCTTAAGTACATTAGAACCACAGAACTGCACTGCAGAGTGATATTACATGAAAAACAAAATGGGGGAATTTCAAATTCAAATTAAGATTGTGAGGGGAATTTGAAATTGAGCTTGAGGAAACCAAAATTGATTCACAAGATGAAGGGATGGGCAAAAGGAAAGGGAAAGTGCAAGAGATCATCATCTATTTAATTCTTTAATTGACTTGGAATATCAATTTCATAGTTCAACTAAAATGCCCTCATGAAAAAAATGAAACATATCAATATGGATCAAATAATAGTGATTCAATTTGGGAACATTACGGTATAACTCTATTTACTTATTAATAGAAGTAGTAACATCATTATTATTCAATGAACATTCTTTTTGCAGAGAAAGGCCCTTAGGAAATTTCAAACTTAATACATACATATTTATACATAAGCAACACTAATCATCTTAAACAATTTCCTCACTACAATATTATTCACACACAAATATTTACACACAAGATGTGCATCATGAATTATTATTCACAAAACACAATCATTCTAATTATACTATAACTATACAAAACTGGCCATATTTTGTTCCCATCCTTCTCTGTAGGACTACACGTGTCCAGGATCACTTTCAACCTCTGACAGTCCGGTCCCATGCATCTGCGTTGCAACGTCCACAACAAAGTAACAACCCTAGACTTACTCAATTTTATCTGGAAATATGTATCTTTATAAAGGCTTTTATTTCCGTTTCTTTCTAATTGGTGGGACTAAATTCAATATTTGAAAACCGGAAAAAATGCACGGATGATGAATGAATGAGACCAAGATTCACAGCCACCCAAGTGCCAATCACGTGTCGCCATTGCAAAAAAAGAAAATGGATGTAATACGCTACCCATCCCAAATTTTGTACCTTCATGCAAAATACAAATTGCACATGTACCCAAAATGCACATATATCTCTCCAAAGTATATTATATATGTGTACCCCTGCAACTTAATAAAATATCATTTAGACCCTTATCTTCCAAAATAATAACAAGAAAATGCCACCTATTTTCTGAAGGATAATTTTATGCGTATCTATATAAAATTTTAAATTATTACATATATTCTCTTATAAAATAATATAGATAATATACTATTTTTGAGCTCTAGGTCAATGAAGCAAATTGTGTACAAACTATTTGTTTAATTTAATTATATAAAATTATGTTTTAAATCAAAACTATTTCTTTTGACATCAAACAACTAGAAATTTTATAAAATATAATATTTTGTTTTTCTTATAAAGGTTTTAAATCAAAAAGTCTACACAACATGCTCTCGCAAGAGGATCCGCAATGCGATGAATATGTAAGAAATTTTTGGGTATAGACAATTGGTGTAATGAAATATAAAGCCAACTATCTATATAAGAAAATTTTCTTAAATATTCATCATGTTAACAAATATTATAGTAAAATTTTATAAAGTCATTAATATTAACATATTGCCTACAATGAAAAAAATAGACCAATTAACATTAAGCTAATTTGGAGTGTACACTTACAAAATTCTAATTATCACATTACTGTACCAAGATGAATGGTTCATTTCAAAGAAAAATTAACATATATTGTTAAAGAATACTAAGAAAGTGCAGAAAAAACCTTCTGTTTAAAAGATCTTCCATTGGCTTCTTTATTCTTCTTCTTTTCCTTCTTATCATTATTATCCTTCTGTTGCTGACGTGTAGGAGGTGTTTGGACCTGGTTAACCACATCATGTGGACTAGCCGGCGGTAACCAATCACTGAATGACACATCTATATAGTTCCTCTCATGTTTCTTCAAGGCGTTTTGCCGTTGAAGAACCGGTGCTCTAGGGTTCATGGTGATTTGAGCCATGATAGAAAAAACTAAGAAGATTGGAAGAAAATAAAATCAAGATTTGTTATGAAGTAATGAAATATTAAAGAATGTATATTTCTTATATATTCTTATCTCTTTTGAACTCTAATGGTGCAATTAGATAGTTTAGGCTAGGTTATTATTTATAGATTATCAAAGGATGCAAGTAGTTAATTAATAGTAAAATTAATAGGGTTTACAATTCTTCAATGATCAATTAAGCGAATGCATTTTTTGAATACAAGTGATAGATAAATGATAAAAACAACTCTTCAGTAATAAATGGATGTAACTTTTTATGGTAAGTCCAACGGCAAAAAGTATAAACATTATAAAAAATAACATGTTTAGAACTACAATATATAATTTGGTATTCTAAAAAAAATGCCAAGGACAAAATAGTATAATCAATATTTAAATTAATACTTGGAAGATATAGAACTGGTTGGCCCAATGTTTACCTTTCTTTCTGGCCCAACTTTAATATTTAAAAGAAATAAGAAGAGCTCAGACTAGTTAATTTTCGTCCAAGGTCAGACGGTCGTGACTGACCCCGGTCAACCACTTATAATATCTTCACAGCTCTAGTAATTTTTGTGCCATCCAAGTATCGAACTTAGCATCATTGGATACTAGAGAACTATCCAATTGGGCGACGACCACATTCGTGCTTGATTTGAAATTAAACAACTCATATATTAGGACCTGCAATTGTTACCTTTTAAACTTTTGATGATATCTTAATAAGTCTAACGTAAAGATTCATGCATATCAAGATACCGTTTGATTTGAGCTTTTAAATTTGGATGCTTTGGCATCCATGAGAATGAATTTCATTCCGATGTTTGGAAGAGTTACTCGATAATAAAGTAATGGAATCTATGATATTCATGAGAATATTTAGTGAGAATTGGATAGCCACCAAAATGGATGGTTTTCCTCATTACTATGATGAAGAAATGCCAAAATAAGAAAATAAATTTTTATATGAAAACATCTATTCTCTCATTATTTTGTTGATCTAAATGAAATTTTACAAATTTGGAATATCAATAAATTAAGATATTGTGCATTCCTTGGAATAAATACATCAAACCAAACATGTTAATAACATATGTCTTGGAATTATATTCCATGGAATATGATTTTTTGAAATCATATATTCTAAGGAATCGTTCAAAACTCAAACCAAACGACCCTTAATAATAAAAAAAATCAATCTAAAAATTCGAAAATCTTAAATTAAATACATTAGAACCAATACTGAATTAAGTCCTTAGACAAAATGTCGAGAACTGTAAACTAGTAGTAATATATGAAAATAAAATATGCATATCAATAATATTTATATCAAGTGAGATCAGTCCTAGTGAAGAAATGTTTGTATGATAACTGTAAGTTGCATTAGACACCAAAAGATGATGCATGATAGTTTCATTATTATAACATTTTTTTGTTAGAGTATATATGATATATTGAAGTTCAGAAATTTTATTATTGAAGATGTAATTCAATTTTTTTTTTTCAGAATTTCATGCAGATGTTTGATTTTTTTTTATTTGATGGATGAGAGTACATCTCCAGTAAATATAAATTCAAACATTTCTTTTGCAGAAAAAAGCCCTTAGGAAATTTCGAACTTCATACATACATCTATATAGAAGCATTACACTAATGATCATTTTACACAGATGTCCCCGTTACAATAGTATTCATGCACATTCTTTTATCATACCATGCATTATTATTCACAAAACACAATCATCCTAATTATACTAAAAATTATTCCCACACATCAACTACTCCAAAACATGAAAGCCCGTAAAAGAGCTTCCTGCTTGAAAGACCTTCCATTGGCCTCTTTATTATTCTTCTTTTCCTTCTTTTTCTTCTTATCATATTATCCTTCTCCTGCTGACGCGGAGGAAGTGTTTGTGATAGAAGAAAAAACGATATTATTTAAAAAAATAACTCTCTAACTTTATTTTATTGATTAGTGGATTATCTCTATTACACAATTTCTCTTCTATATTTTGACAATACAACATAATCATGTTTATATAGTATACATGGTGATATTTTTTTTTTTTAATACATTGAACCTAGACATAAAACTCCCCCTCTAACCACTAAATAACATTAACTCTCATCAATGCCTACTAACTCCAATATTCCTTCTAATTCTAACCCCACTAATGACTGACTTTTTTTTTGAAGTGGCCAAAAAAAAAAAATTAATTAAGAGAATGGCCTAGTTTTGAAAATATTTGCAGAAGTAGCCATTTCGCCCAGTCGCTGGGCGAAACACGAGTAGTTTCGCCCAGTGGCTGGGCGAAACACACTCTTGCGCTTAATCGGTTTCCGAAAAAAAAAAAAAATTAACATTTAGTGTCGGTTCTTAAAAACTAACCGATATAAAATACAAACGTCCGCAACGGTTATTTAGACATAACCGTTACAGAATCATTTAGTAGCGGTTATTTATTAATAACCGTTACATAATTATTTAGTATCGGTTATCGTTAAAACACCGTTACAAAATCATTTAGTATCGGGTTTTTAGAATAATCGTTACTAATAATCTGTAACGGTTTTTTATATATAACCGCTACTAATTTTATTTGTAACGGTTCTCTATAAATAACCGTTGCGGACATTTGTATGTTATATCGGTTATTTGGTAAGAACCGATACTAAAGGCTACCGTTTGCCAAATCACTTGGCGAAATAGACACTAATAATTGTCTCTGTTTCGACTGATTTTTTGAAAATTTTCGAAAGTTTAGGTTTAGTTAATTTTGGTTATTTGTTTAAATTAGTTTCAAATTAGGTTTATTTGTTCAAAATTAGTTTTCCATTTGTTTGGTTGGTTTGAAATTAGATTTATAAACTAAAATATTTATAAAGAACCGATACTAAATGTTTTTGTAACGGTTTTTCAAACATAACCGATACTAAAGGCTTCTATAACGGTTATTAATAAATAACCGCTACTAAATGATTCTGTAACGGTTATGTCTAAATAACCGTTGCGGACTTTTGTATTTTATATCGGTTATTTGTTAAGAACCGATACTAAATGTACAATTTTTTTTTTCGGAAACCGATTAAGCGCAAGAGTGTGTTTCGCCCAGCCACTGGGCGAAACTACTCGTGTTTCGCCAGCGACTAGGCGAAATGGCTACTTCTGCAAATATTTTCAAAACTAGGCCATTCTCTTAATTAATTTTTTTTTTTGGCCATTTCAAAAAAAAAGTCCTAATGACCATACAAATTATTATATTTAAAATAACATTAAATAATAATTAAGTTTAATATTTCAACATCCCCCCTTAAACTTAATATTTTATTCCGTCACGCATCCCAAGGAGATTCTTGAGCTTCTCGAAAAGTTCAACCGCAAGAGGTTTGGTGAAGATGTCGGCTACTTGTTCTTTACTCGTCACATGAATTAACTTGACTTCGCCATTTTTCACATACTCTCGAATAAAATAAAATCGCACATCAATATGCTTACTCCTCTCATGATGAACGGGATTCTTCGCTAACGCAATTGCCGACTTGTTATCAACACAAATTTTCGTTGCTCCAGCTTGAATTAAATGCATCTCGCCTAACAACCTTCTTAGCCATATTGCATGACACACGCATGATGATGCCGCCACATATTCCGCCTCACATGTCAGTGTCACAATCGGTTGTTTCTTTGAAAGCCACGTAAAAGCCGTATCACCCATATAAAACACAAAACCCGAAGTACTCTTTCTATCATCCACATCTCCTCCCCAATCACTATCGGAATATCCATGGAGAGTAAAATTATTAGTATGAGAATATAATAATCCATGAGATAATGTACCTCGGATGTTACGAAGAATTCGTTTTATTGCCTTCCAATGTGTCGATTTAGGTTCCTCCATGTACCGGCTTACCAAGCCGACACCATACAAAATATCCGGCCTTGTGCACGTAAGATACCGCAAGCTCCCAACTAAACTTTTGTACAACCTTGCATCAACTGCCTTGCCTTCATCAAAACGGGATAATTTCACACCGCTTTCTACCGGTGTACTAACCGGATTGCAATCCTCCATTTTAAATTTTCGAAGAATTTCTTTTGCATAAGCTTCTTGTGAAACAAAAATATCATCCTTGTCTTGCTTCACTTCAAGACCGAGAAAATAGGACATAAGTCCCAAATCGGTCATTTCAAATTCCCTTGTCATAACTTTCTTAAAATCATCAACCATATGACGATTATTACCCGTACAAATCAAAATCCACATATAAAGCCACAAATAAAATATCTTCTTTTTGTAGCTTCACATATAACACGTGCTCGTATAGACATTGTACAAATTCACACTCCTTAAAATACGCGTCAATTCTTGTATTCCTCTAGGTGCTTGCTTCAATCCATACAACGCCTTCTTTAATCTCAACACTTTATCTTCGTTTCCTGATTTCACATAACCGGGAGGTTGCTCGATATATACCTCTTCTTCAAGAATGCCATTCAAAAATGCCGATTTCACATCCATTTGATAAATATCCCATTTGGATTGAGCCACCAACGAAATGAGAAGTCTCACCGTCTCCATTCGAGCAACCGGAGCAAATACCTCGTCATAATCCACGCCTTCTGTTGCTTGTAACCTTTCGCCACGAGTCTCGCTTTGTATCGCTCCACTTCTCCTTGCGCGTTTACCTTTTTCTTGAAAACCCATTTCACACCAATTGGTTTATGACTCTTGGGTAAAAACACGAGTTCCCAAGTATCATTCTTCACAATTGAATGCATCTCTTCATTCATAGCGGCCCGCCACATGTTATCATTAACTGCTTGCTTGAATTGAATATTTTCAACTTCCGCCAAAAGACATACCAAATGTAACTCACTTGTCGTCTCGTACAAATCATGCAAAATCCTCTTTCTTGGGTTTCGCCTCATCATGTCATTGGGTAAAGATGAGAACGGGTTTATTGGTGAAGACGGTGGTAATGTCGGGTTCATTGGTACCATGACTTCTTCTTCCTCCTCCTCTTCTTCTACATGCGAAATCGCCATTTGCGTATTCCAACACCACATACTTTATTCATCTACTTGCACATCAAGACTAATATGTATCTTCTTACTAATCGGATCATAAAGTTTGTATGCATTGATTTACTATCATAACCGACGAAGATAAGTTTCACACTTTTGTCATCAAGCTTGACCCATTTTTGATCCGGAATATGGGCATAAGCAACACTTCCGAACACCTTGAAATAAGACACCGAGAGTTTTTGACCATACCAAGTCTCATGCGGAGACATATCTTCCACGCTTGCCGTTGGACATCGGTTTCACAAATAAACTCCACAATTTACTGCTTCCGCCCAAAACTCCTTAGGTAAGTTCTTGCTTTTGAGCATACTCCGAACCATGTCGAGAATAGTCCGGTTCATCCGTTCCGCCACACCATTTTGTTGAGGTGATTAAGGTGCCGTCAAATTACGTCGTATGTCATTATCTTCACAAAATGAATAAAAAATGGATGATGTAAATTCACCGCCTCGATCCGATCTCAATGCCTTGATAAAATTGCCACTTTCTTTCTCGACAAGCACCTTGAATTTCTTGAAAACACCAAAAGTCTCGGATTTTTTTTTGAGAAAATAAACCCATATTTTTCGTGAGAAATCATCAATAAAAGTAATAAAATAATGAAGCTCACCGAATGACATCGGCTTGATGGTCCCACAAATATAAGTGTGTACCAACTCTAGCGGTTTGCTTGCACGATAGCTTGCTTCTTTTGGAAAACTATTTCGGGGTGTTTGCTGAACACACAACCTTCACAAAATTTGTCGGGGTAGTCAATACGCGGTAAACCATCCACCATCCCTTTGCTCGCCAATTGTTTGAATCCTCCAAAATTAAGATGCCCGAACCGAAGATGCCATAGCCAAGATCCGTCACCCACACACACCTTCAAACACATCGCTCGAACATTCTTTATGTTCAATAAGAACATTCGGTTTTTCGCCATCTCCACATGAGCAAGCAACTTATTATTATTATCGCGTAAGTAGAGGCTTTTATTCATCATGTAAAATGAATAACCCTTCTCCAATAATTGCATGAGACTCAAAATATTATTTCTTATATCCGGAACATAATACACGTTAGAGATATACCGTTGACTACCATCTTTCAATTGAACCAAAATTTTTCCTTCACCTTTCACCTTCACTTTTGACGCATCACCAAAAGATACATTTCCATTCACATTCTCATCCATCTCGATAAACATACTCTTGTAACCGCACATGTGATTACTCGCGCCCATGTCCAAATACCACATGCAACTTTTATCCGGATCGACCTCTTTGCACGCCAATAACACCACATCTTCACTTTCATTTTCTTGATTCATGAAATTCACTTTCTCCTCAACCTTCTTATTTTGACACTCGAATGCATAATGACCGAATTTGTCACAATTATAGCATTTTACATCTTTTTTACACTCCGCCGCATAGTGACCATATTTGTCACATTTGTAACACCTTTTATCGAATTTGTTAAATCCGTCTCGTCTACCTCGTCCACGACCGTCATGAAAATTAGAACCTTGTTCTTCCCACTTTTTCTCTTCATTTTCTTCTTCACGACCGCGACTATAGCCACGACCACGCCCTCGATCACGCAATTATTGACTTCTATTTTTCTTGTCACCGGATATCGACACCTTCGCTTGGAGTGCTTCCTCCAACTTCTCTTGCTTCTTTTTCTTTTTCCTCGCTTCGTGAGCTTCCAACGAGCCCGTCAACTCATCCACCGTCACTTCATCCAAATTTTTTGACTCCTCAATCGCGCACACAATATTTTCGAATTCGTCGGTCAAAGACCGAAGAATTTTCTCCACAATTCGCCCGTCATTTAGAGTCTCAGTATTACTCTTGATTTGATTGGCAACGGTAATAACTCTCGTAACATAGTCGGAAACTCCCTCCAACTCCTTCATCTTCATCGCCTCGAGTTCTCCTCAAAGCGTTTGTAGGCGAACTTGTTTCACTCACTCGGCTCCTTTGTAAGCCATTTGGAGAATTTTCCATGCCTCCTTTGAATTTTGTGCACCGGCTATTTTTTCAAAAGCGGATTCATCGACCGCTTGGTAGAGGTAGTAGAGCGCCTTCTTATCCTTCTTACGACTTTCTTTCAACGACTTAAATGCTACACCTTTCGTTGGAGTTGGATCCGGTTCGTCATAACCGGTCTCCACTATTTCCCATAGATCCTCAGATCCGAGAAGCGCCTTCAATTGGATACTCCAATTCTCGTAGTTTGTCTTCGTAGGACAAGGAAAACTCGATTGTCCAGTCGTCGTGTTCACCATGGCTCTGGTACCAATTTGATAGAAGAAAAAACGATATTATTTAGAAAAACAAACTCTCTAACTTTATTTTATTGATTAGTGGATTATCTCTATTACACAATTTCTCTTCTCTATTTTGACAATACAGCATAACCATGTTTATATAGTATACATGATGACCTTTTATTTTCTCTAATACATTGAACCTAGACATAAAACTCCCCATCTAACCACTAAATAGCATTAATTCTCATCAATGCCCACTAACTCCATTATTCCCTTTAATTCTAACCCCCACTAATGACCATACAAGTTATTATATTTAAAATAACATTAAATAATAAATATTAATATTAAGTTTAATATTTCAACAGTTTGAACTTGGTTCACCCCAACATGTGGGGTAGCTGGCAGTAATCAATCGCTGAATGACACATCCGTATAATTCCTCTCATGCTTCTTCAAGGCGTTTTGCTGTTGGAGCATCAATGCTTTAAAATTCATGGTGATTTGATCCATGGAGGAAAATATTAAAGAAGATTGGAAGAATATAAAATCAAGATTTTCAATGAACTAATGAAGTACATAGAAATATATTTTTCTCTCTTTTGACGTGTAATGATGCAATTAGAGAGAAGGCAGGTTATTATATTTATAATTATCAAAGGATGCAAGTAGTTAATTAACAATAACATTAATAGGGTTAACAACTCTTTAGTGATTAATTAAGCGGATGTATCTTCTTGAATACAAGTCATAGATAAAAAAAATGAGGAAGAACTACAGACGATCACCTGCTTCGTTCTTTTTAGAGTGAGCTCATATGTTCTTTCTAAATTTTTTAAATAAATTCTGCTAGACGCGGGATTCGAATTCTCCACATATGGAAATATGAATTAAGTAGTTTACTACTAGACTATCCTAGTGGTGGTAATACAAGTGATAAATAAATGATAGAAAACAACACCTCAGTAATAACGGGATGCAACTTTTCATGATAAAATCAACGGTAATGAAATATAACTATTATAGAAATTAACATATGCCTATATAAAAATACAATATATATTTTGGTGTTATATACATAAATTCAAAAAATGTCAAATACAAAATAGTATAGTTAATATAAAACTGGTTGGCCCAATATTTCCTTTTCTTTCAAGCCCAGCCTTAATATTTAAAAAACAAAGAAAAAATAGATAAATGGATGCAACTTTTCATGATAAAACAAATAAGCTGACGGTAATAAAGTATAAACAATATGAAAATAACATTTGACTATATTGAACTATAATATATAATTAGGTGTTATATAAAAAAATAAAAAAATGCCAAATACAACATTTTTCCATAATCAATATCTAAATTAATCAAATTTCGACTACAAAAAATAATTAAAAAAACTATTGACAAAATGAAATGAATAACCCATTTTATGACAAAAAAATCTTTTCTTTGCCATCATGTGCATAAACTTCGACTGCAGACATCATATTAACAAATAATTAAAAGAACATAAACAAAATGTAATACATTCTAAGAAAAAGTATATTTTGTTTGTCATTATGTGCACAACCTTCGACTACAAACTTGAAGTTATAAATAATTAAAAGAAAATAGACAAAATGCACCATAAAAATGAATAATCTGTTCTAAGAGAAATTTTTTTTTTTATTTGTCATCATGTGCATAAATTTCGATTACAGACATCAAATTAACAAAATAACATAGACAAAATTTACCATAAAAAAGAATAACACATTCTATTAGAAAGAAATATTTTGTTTGTCATCATGAGCGCAAACTTTGACTATAGACTTTAAATTAACAAAAATAATTAAAAGTATATTGTCAAAATGTACGATAAAAATAAATAATCCATTTTAAGAGCCATGAATTTTTTCTTGGAATATATAGAACTGGTTGGCCCAACGTTTACCTTTCTTTTCGGCCCAACTTTAATATTTAAAAGAAATAAGAAAAAGGAAGAAGAGCTCAGACTATTTAATTTTCGTCAAATATCAGACGCTCATGATTGACCCCGGTCACCCACATGCATAATTTTCGTCACAGCTCCATTAATTTTTGCAATAAAGCTACGGTGACCGATAGGAATGCCCGACCGGATCCCGATTTCATACGTGGCGATCTCAGATTCCACGTGGGACACAGAAGCTAAACGGAAGAGAAAACCATCGTCCAGTCTATGTCTATCCCTTCCAGATCCGCTCCACTTCTTCCAGATCCGCTCCTAGAAAGCAAAGCTCTCTCTTCTTCTCGACGAGAAGTGTCCTTCCGCTCTCCTCCTCTATTCTCGCAGAGAGATATTCCCATTTCCGTCTTCCTCTCTCTTCTCGCTGCCGCTCTCCGCCGAAACCAGTAAACTGTTAAACATACCTTTCTCATTTTTTGTTTTCCTTTTGAGTTTTGAATTAGTACATTTGGCATCGCCTGGGAGTAATTGGGGATTGAATGGTTGAATTTCGTCTAATTAAGTTGAATTGTGGCTTAAGTGAAATGAGGTTTAATTGCAATACTTTAAGCTTAACTGGTGGAAAAAATGCATGCAATTGAGGGGTTCGTTGTAAGATGGAACCTCTAAAACATATCTAAACTCCTAATTCCAGCATTAGTGTTTAATTGAGGATTAATTGAGCCTAATTAGGCATCATTGTTTGAATGTGTGAAGCATTTATTCCTCTTCTTGAACTATCTCAAACTCCAAGTATTGTTAATCTCACTTCATACTACGGACGGCTCCAAGTAAGAAAAATCTAAACTTTTTACCTTTTTCATGACAACCAATGAAATAAAATTTTCTTACATCTTCTCCTATTTGTTTTAGTGCATCCCCGGTGAAGACATTAAGAAAGAAATGCGTGATATTGATAACTTAACAGAAGAAAGATTAAGTGAAATTATATGCACATTTTTGAACCATTTCAAAGAAGGAAGGGTTGAAGAAGGCAGTTGGCCTACAACCTTATCTGCTTATAAAGTTTCCAAAGTTAGTATTTCTGCATATACGAGAATAATTGCAAAAAAGTACCCCAAAATATGTGTTAACTGCGTTCATCCAGGTTATGTTATAACGGATGACTTGGAACACTGGTTTATTAACTGTGGAAGAAGGGGCAAAAGGGCCTGTTATGTTGGCACTTCTTCCTGATGGTAGACTTTCGGGCCAGTTTTATGAACAAACTGAGCTCTCTTCCTTTGAGTGATTATTTTGATAAAAGGTAGTTTGAGAAAGTTCAATAATATATTCCTAAGAGAGAATTAAGTACCTTATGATGCAATTTTCATTTGTTGCGGTAAATTTTGTGTGGATAAGCTATTTTCATGATTCTAGAAAACGTTTTCTCCATTATGTAATTGAGTGATATTTTCATGATATTGTGTGATACAATATGAGTTTTTATATAATGCCCGAGTGATTTATGGACGGTTCTAGAGCAGCAAAATCAGATCAGCCCTTGCTTACTTTCCATTTCAAACGAGTGTCAAATAATGTAAGAAGATTTTCGAAGGGTAAATTAGTAATCTCAGCACAAGGGGCACTCTTTCCTTTTGTAATCTATTCCTCTCCTCTCCAGTATAATTCCTCTCTCTCCATCCCGCTTCACGCTTTATGCTCAATGGCACTGAAGAAAGGCGATGATGCTTTTCTCGATTTCTAATCTCTATTTGTCTCGTTTTGTTTCTCTGTCCGCTCTCGTGCTAGACACAGAAAGAGACTGATGAAGAAAAACTATCAAATCTTTAGTTCTTCTTTTTGTGTGTATCTGAGAATGTTAGTATGAGGGCATGCTTGATGCTTAAAAAAATCCTGAATGAGCTTGTATTAGAACTGATATATATTATAATTGAAAATGAGTTATTGAAGTATGAATTTGTATATTGTGTTTTGTGAATTTTTTTTTGCTATATGAATTGTGTTGGCCAAAATGTGATATATCTAACACAAATTTATCAAAAAAATTGAAAAAGAAAAATCTAACAAAACTAATAACATAATCTAACAATCATTTATCAAAAAGTATAACATAATCCCACAAAATTATAAAAATTCTAACAAAATGTATAACATCCCTCAAATTTCATATTAAAATATAATTATACCAAATTTTATAATAGATTCTTGCAAAATTCATCTAACAAACTTCATAACAAAAATCTAACAACAAACATCAAACACACAAAACATCAAAACAGAACACCAAGTTTGAAATTTAATAAGATCTGAACGATAAGTCCTTTGAAGATTGCGTCGAGCAGTATGCATCTAGGAGAAGCAATCTCGCACCAAAATGCTTTGCCAGAGCCTTCATATGTTTCTTAACATATTTTAGGCCCTACAAAAATAAATGAATAAACAAATATATAAATAAATAATGAAATTCGTTGCAATTTATGAAATTAACTTGTGTATTCTTTTTCTCTGAGACTTAGTTTTGTGCCTTTTGGCTTGTAAATATAAATAGAAAATTTTACATTAATGTTGAGAAATGCATATTAAACTCAAAATTGTATGTTTAGTTCCTGTATTTGAGCAGCGAATAGAAAGCATTAAAAGCCCCAAAATATGAAATTAGAGATTGCATTTGTACATTGCAATTCTTTGAGTTCCAATTTATACTTCTTTACTAACTAGTTACAGCACAAACTAGCAGCATGAACATGAAGGCTTCACAGATATTAGCATCTTCTAGTGAAGAATAGATACTGGAGAGGTCCCAAACAAGGTTGGGTAAGAGCTTAACACTTTATTTCTTGTTATTAAAACAGGGAACTCAATAACATGACTAGAAGTAACCAAATCAAAATTGCGAAGTTCAGACCTATTAAAACAGGAATCAATTAAGCTTGAGTAACCCCAACAATGGGCAAATCAGTCTCAATGAGCCTTATGCAGCCCTCAATATACTACAAAATCAACTCCTTATTAGTCCCTAATTAACTCAAATTATGAAATCAACCCCTTATGAATCCCTAATTAACCGAAATTATGTAATCATTCCCTTATCAATCCCTAATTAATCAGAATAATTAACACCTTATCAGTCCGCAAATTATGAAATCAAACCCTTATCAGTCCCTAATTAAACCAAGCTATGAAATCATCCCAAAATTAGCCCTAATTAAGTCCCAATTAACCCTAAATAAATCTAACTCAGACTTAGTCGGTCAAAGCAGTCTCCATCAGACCTCAGTTACATGGAACATCCAAAATCACAATCAGAGAGGAGGGAGTACCTGATCAGAGAGAAGAAAGAGAGTGGTCACGACTTGGAAGAACAGCCTTACTACACCAAGTTCCTCTCGTGAGTGGGAGAGAAGATCGACCGTGCGAGCTGCTACTGAGAATGAGAAGGAGATCGGTCGAGGAGGGGGGAGAGAGAGAGATGATCGTGATCGCCAAAGGAGAGGGAGAGGAACAGAGCTTTTCTTTCTTCCCATGCGAGAGCTAGAAGAAAAACGGGGGTGAGACGGAGAGTTCTTCCGTTTAATTCTTCGTTCCGATGTGGAAATTAGTGAGCTGCCACATCAGACGTCGGTATATGGTCGGGTAAGAGTAGCTTTATTGATCGAAATGAGCACCTTTGGATAATAAACTAGACAACCATCCAATTAGGCCACAACAATGCTTTTGTTTCATTCAAAATTATATTTAACATATTCAGAAACAATACTTGTGAGTTTTCTTTTGATGATATATGATCACAATTGACATCAGATCTTAACAAAAATAACATCAAGATTTGTGATTAAAAATCACAAAATCAATCTAAAAGTTAGAAAGTTTAGATATAGTAGAACCAATTCTTGTAATTAAGTCTAGGCAAAATGTCAAGAATTGCAAACTAGTAACTCAATTTTTTTTTTGCCTAGACTTAATTTCTAGTATTGGTTCTAATATATCTAAACTTAATTACATCTGGACCTCTGGTGATAATTTCAAGTGATAAATTAACGAAGATTATTTTTTTACTTTCAAAAAGGTATATGAATTATCTACAAAAAATACCAAAGAAAAAATTCAAAAAATACAAATTCTCCGAGTAAAAAAATAAATGGTAAATGTAAATCCACTTTCACATATAAACTGATAACCATTTTAATTACCGCTTTCAATGAGTTATGGGTTCTGCATATGATGAATATATATATTTAGGGCCTGTTCTCTAGCGTAGTTTTGCAAAGGGGCAGGAAGCCATGGGTGCAGGAAGCTGAGAAATGAATGTCAAGAAGCTATGGGTGCAGGAAGCGACAAGAAACTTCTTGAAATGTGAAAAAAAAGTGTTCTATGAAAACATAGGAAGCTATGAATATAATATTAATATTTTAGAAAATTAGTCATTATAAGTAGGTTATTTTTTGAAATATGTACATGATTATAACAAGATTAAGTTAATTTATTATTTTTTAAAAAGTTATATAATAGAAAAATTTACAAATAACCCCCTAACTTTATTATTTTTTATATTTTATTTTATATTTTTTTACATTTTTTGTTTTCCATGACATTTTTGTTTTTATTATAAGTGAAAATTATTTTGAACTTTTTTGCTATAATATTATATTTTGGATAAATTTTGTGATAATAATAAGTTAATTTTTTTGAAATTTTTTATATAAACTTATTTCAAAACAGTAAATGACAAACTAATTTATATGCCACTTTTATTTTATAAATATAAATAAAATCATTAATTTATTTTTGAACTTAAATTATTGTTTGAATTGAAACATATATGTGCTTAACTTAATTTGATTAATTTTAATACCAAACAATCACAAAAAATAAAACACCTATAAGAAAATATTACATACACATACAAAGAGAATGACTAGTGGGGCCAAGAAAAAATAAATTACCTACAAAAAAGCCACCACGTTTTCTCTCTCCAAAAATCCACTCGGAGCCAAGTTTTGAAAACCTACACTTTTTGCCTAATTTTCGCAGGTTTGGTGAGTTTTGACCCCTCCAAACCTGCCCTCCCTAAATGATACAGAACAGGTCTTAGATTTGATTTTCAATTCCTTGCCATCCGAACCAAACCTACACTCAAAACTACGCTAGAGAACAGGCTTATGGAGTGTAGATTCAATACTTAGGAATTAATGTTCTGTGCCAATAGAATTTTTGGTAATTCCAATAAATGGAGTGCATTGGTAAATCCTCCGTTATAATTACTATCTAACAACTTGTACCCTTGCAAATAAAAGCTGCTGCCTCATTCTCCTCTGTATTTCATCCATTGTAAAGTTGGGCAATCCAGACAAACTCATGAAAAACAAACTCATGAAAAAGTTTTAAGAGGCTTTCTACAGTGCCCCTAAAATGCCCCCCATTCCCCTTGATGTGGTAAACTAAAGTGGGTCCCACATATATATAAAAACAGTTTTTGTGGGGCTACTTATTACTAAAAGACAAATTAACTTACTATATCAAGGGGAATGGAGGGTATTTTAGGGGCATGTTAGAGTTTTCCAAGTTTTTTAAATTAAGGATAAATTTTATCGTAGGTCACTCAATTTTCATAAAATGACCAAATAGGTCACCCAACTTTCAATTGTTCTCAATAGGTCACTTAACTTTTGATTTGTCCAAATTAGGTCACCCAGTTAATTTTTCATCCATTTATTGACGGAATTGACACGTGTATGACACGTCATCGCTGATTTAAGCAGTCAACGTCATCACCGACTTATAACACAAATAATCATCTCAAGTATACCAAAATCACAAGAAGTCATCCAACTTTATAATTATTTCACTGCAGGTCACTCAACTTTGAAAATTTATCACCAAAGGGCACTCAACTTTAAAAATATATCATGGGAGGTCACTCAACTTTAAAAACATATCACGGGAGGTCACTCAACTTTAAAAATATATCATAGGAGGTACTCAACTTTAAAAATATATCATAAGAGGTCACTCAACTTTACAAATATATCACAATGGGTCACTCAACTTTAAAAATATGTCAATAAATATCACTACGTTTAATTATATGTTGGTTTAATTTGTTGACACGATTATAGTTCATGTGAGACTTATTTTTCTTTAAATTTAGCAAAAACAAAATAGTTATAAAATATCATTTTTACGAAATAAAAAAATTACAAAAAAATTATAAAAAAATTATATCATTTTTAAAAAAATCTAAAAAAATCAAAAAAACATTTTTCCAAAAAATATTTTCAGAAAAGAATATTTTTTCAAAAAAATAGTTTTCATTTTAAAAAAAATTATGTTTCAATTTTTTTTATAAACAAATACTTTTAATAAAAGTATTTTATAAAATACTTTCATTTAGAAGAAAATATTCTCTTATAAAATATTTTTTGAAATGTAATTTTTAAAAAAATGAAAATATTTCCTTAAAAAATATTCTTTTCTAAAAATATTTTTCTAAATGTTTTTATAATTTTTTAAAAATGATATAAAATATTTTTGTAAAGTATTTTTGAAAAAATATTGTTCTGTATTTTATAAAAATGATATTTTATAACTATCTCATTTTTGCTAAAATCATGTAATCAATATTTAAAGAAAAAATAAGTTTCACATGAACTATAATCGTCTCAACAAATTAAAATTTAACATATAATTAAAGGTAGTGATATTTGGTGACATATTTTTAAAGTTGGGTGACCCATTGTGATATATTTATAAAGTTGAGTGACCTCTTATGATATATTTTTAAAGTTGAGTGACCTCTCGTGTTATATTTTTAAAGTTGAGTGACATCTCATGATATATTTTGAAAGTTGAGTTACCTTTGGTGATAAATTTTCAAAGTTGAGTGACCTACAATGAAATAATTATAAAGTTGGATGACCTCTTGTGATTTTAGTATACTTGAGATGATTATTTGAGTTATAAGTCGGTGATGATGTGAACTGCTTAAATCAGCGATGACGTGTCATACACGTGTCAATTCCGTCAATAAATGGATGGAAAATTAACCGGGTGACCTAATTTGGACAAATCAAAAGTTTGATGACCTATTGGGGACAATTGAAAGTTGGGTGACCTATTTGGTCATTTTATTAAAATTAAGTGATCTACGGTGAAATTTACCCTTAAATTAAAGATTTTTTTAGCCTGCATACTGAGGAAGAAAGTTAAAGAAATGGAAGAAAGTTAAATGTTAGCGAAGACCATATCACTTAAAAAAAATATCTAAAGAGAAGAGTAGAAAAGCAAAACGAAAATAAAGAAACAAGTAAAGTCTGTTGGTAAAGCCTCCATTAATTACAATTTAACAACTTGTACTATTGCAAACACAATCTGGTCTGGTACTCACTCTCTTCTTCTGTATTTTACCATTGTTAAGTTGTGCAATAGTTTCAAATTGAAAATTCATGTTGAATTCCAAAGCTTCTGTAGTATGAGTGATAAGTCTGATTCCCACCAACTCAAAGGTTGT
The DNA here is from genome assembly GCA_027726005.1 of Juncus effusus. Lineage (NCBI taxonomy): Eukaryota > Viridiplantae > Streptophyta > Magnoliopsida > Poales > Juncaceae > Juncus > Juncus effusus. Next base: position 3,551,960 of record CM050909.1, read on the forward strand.
GGATTTAAATTTTGGCAAAGTCAAGTTTTTTTGAAAATATATATGAAACTTTGAGCCCTCTCTATTAAATAAAATAAAATAAAATAAATATAATAAATGTGAGAAGAGCCAATGGACTCATAGCCTAATGATTGAGTGCAAAACATCACAAATCATAGAATATGTGTTCAATTTTCATTGGTACAAAAAATAGAAGTGAGACAAAGAATCATATCTATTCAATCAAAAAAAAAATAGAATGTGAGAAGAAATTAAAAAAATAAGGGACCTGCTACAGCACGACTGTTCACGACGGGATCCCATAATAGCATATATAATTTATTTTCTAATAACAGTATATATATAAAAAGTGAAAACAGTATATAAAAATGGGAAAACAATGTATAAAATAGGAAAGCAGTATAAAGAAATACACAAAGAATAAATAACATTATATTAAATGGCAAAACAATATATAAAATGAGAAAGCAGTATATAAAATGAAAAATAACAGTATATCTACAGTGCATCGGGATCCCATAACAGTATATATAATTTATTTTCTATTAACAATATATACATAACAGTATATATAATTTATTTTCTAATAACAGTATATATATAAAAAGTGAAAACAGTATATACAAATGGGAAAACAGTATATAAAATGGGAAAACAGTATATAAAAATTAAAAAAATAAGAAATACACAAAGAATAAATAACAATATATTAAATGAGAAAACAGTATATAAAATGAAAAATAACAGTATATCTACAGTGCGTCGTGCTACAGTGTATTACAGTGCGTTGTGTTTGCACATTTCTCAAAAAATAATGTTAAGCTAACACCTTATAAAAAGGAGTAAGCAAAAAACAACCAAAATCAGAAACAAAAACAAGGCACTAAGTTTTTTTTAGCAATTCACTTCTACTGTTTCATTTATTGTAAACAGATAAAATATTATAATCACAAAACATTTACACCTGACTGTGATGAGGTTGCAATTCAGAGCTCAGAAATAAAATACAGAAAAATATCGATTGACATAACTTATAACACTAGGATTCATTCATTCAAACATTATAGTAATTTTCGACTCAGTGAAATAACAGAGGATGTGAACTCTCCGCCACCCTGCATTCCAAACCCTTTAAATCCTCATAAACCCTTCCATCTCCCCCATTCTATCTCTCTCTTTAACACAAACATACATCACTGTTTACTCTCTCTCTCTCTCTCTCATGGCATTGTTAAAGAAATCCCTAATAATCATAACAACTCAGTTGTTCTTGTTCATCTTTGTTGGTCTCTCTAATGGCCAAGCTTTGGTGCCAGGCGTGATGATTTTCGGAGACTCAGTCGTGGATTCAGGAAACAATAACAATCTTTACACGCTTGTGAAGGCAAATTTCCCTCCGTACGGACGAGATTTCGGCTCCCATTCCCCCACTGGAAGGTTTTGCAACGGAAAATTAGCCACTGATTTTACTGGTATTTTTTTGTTTTTAATGAACTATTTTGTTCGTTGTTTCTTAAACTATGTTTTGAGTTTTGATTTTTTTTTTTGATTTTTTTTTTTTACTTTTTTGTTTTATTGTGTTCTTTTATCAGTTTGATATGATGATTAGATGTTAACTAAATGTCTAGTAGCAAACTCTTTGGTGCTTAAATTTTAGTATAAACATATGGTTTTGCATATTATACTTGCTACTAATTTTACTGCTGTTTTATTTTAGCTCAGTGCTACATTTTTATTTTATCGTAATAAGATCCTTTTAAACAATATTAATATTTTCTTAGAGAAAAGGTAGAGTAATATGTTTACCTTGAAGCAAGTTGCTAGGGTTTAAGGCTTAGTTTTGACTTTTTACTTCTAACGTGTACAAGTTCATAATGAGAAGCCAAAAACATCTCAATGTTTAGTTTCTGCATTTATAATTCATTTAATAAAATTTACACTAGTTTCCACTTTACTAGAATTGGGAACATGCACATTTTCAAATTTAAAAAAAAAAAATTGGACTATTTCAAAAAAATAAAATAATAATAACTGAAACCTGCATCAGTAACATTAGTTATACTAGAAAATTAGATTCTTATTGAATATAAGAGAAAGAATAATTTAAATTAGATAACTTAGCTTATATATTTTGGGCTATTCGTTAGACCTAAATGATTATATTAGAAGTAAGTCCTTCAGACCATAACATAATTTTTCCAAGTCTATATGAAATTACTTCTTTGCCTAATCTAAAACTCAAAACGAGATATAAACTCTCTGTTTGACAAGATCTTAATTTATTGATTTTTTTTTTTTCATTTTTCAGTCGAGAATTTGGGATTCAGCACGTATCCCCCGGCTTATCTTAGCCCAGAAGCGCAAGGCAATAATCTATTAAACGGTGCTAATTTTGCATCTGGCGCCTCCGGTTATTGGGACGCAACCGCACAACTCTATGTGAGTGTAAAAACATAATTTATTTTCTTATTAACCAAATATGTAATAAAATGACAAGTAAAATGTCAAATTTTTTGATCATCTAATAATGAAGTGTATATCATATATACCTTTCCAAAATGATGTTTTAAAAATTTGTCCTTGGATGAACAAGACATCATTACGATTAGAAAATTGGCATGTGTATTTAATTGCATTAATACGGAATTTTTTTATATTTGGATTAATATACAATTAGTTAAATTAATATATCTAATTGGATCAATATACCATTATTTAGATTAATATACCAGTAATTAGATTATACCCTTTTTTGAATAATTCTATACCATTTTTTAATAATTGTATTAATATACTATTTGTAGAGCGCAATCTCATTGACTCAACAGTTACAAAATTACAAAGAGTACCAATCAAAATTGGCGAATATCACTTCAAAGGAAAAAGCGACAGCATTAGTGTCTGGCGCGATTCATATATTAAGCGCTGGAAGCAGTGATTATATTCAAAATTACTATATCAACCCCCTTCTTTCTCAAGCGCACACGCCTGATCAGTTTTCTAATTTGCTCTTGCAATCTTTCAACTCATTTGTTGAGGTAATTTTTTTTTCCAAATTATTTTCCATTTTGGATTGAACTAAAACAATGTTTCATGTTTGATTGAAACAAAAAGTTCTATACTTCTAGTCTAGTTGTTGAGTTAAACTTGTTTTGTTCTTCAAGCTAGAAAGTCACTTAATTTGAATCTAACTGAGGAGAAATTTTAAATCTTAATTAACATATTTACTAGTAACATTTATACATCCAGGAGGTAAATAAACACAGCTTTCAGAGCAATAAATGGTTATGTAATGTATTAGTTTGTATCTATTGTACCGTTGATGTAGAATCAAACGGTAACCTAAAATAAACAAAAATCAAACAATACCCTGAAAAAATACTGGCTAGAATAGAAATAGATTTTGTAGCCAATTAATGGATGCGGCCCATTCTGTTCATTATTAACTCTTTGCATCTACTCTCTCAAAGATTCTTGACTACAGATATGCTTCGGTCCTTTTTACTGAGCTTATTAAAGCAGGAATTAAATGATATATTGCTATAAAACAAAGCTTGTAGTTATTGCAATCACATGCCACAGCTTGTGTTTTTATTCGCTAGTTTTTATGCGACAAATACACCATCTCAATATTAATTTTATCATGATACAGTGCTGTGTAAAAGGTATAATGTAGTTATTAAATGGTATATATTACATAAATAGGTACAACATGTGACGTGCAGTTATCATGTCATGGGCAATTAATGAACCCCAATAGATTCCTTTTCTGTTTTTAAACAATAAGAGCATTAACTATAGCTTGGTGGTAGGGTAATGTACTAATGTGTTGAAAGGAAATCCCCCCGATTTGACTTGACCAAAACCTATTTGACTTGATCATAACTCAATTTTGATGATTGATCCTGCGCCCAAGGTCTCAAATATGAAAATGACTCATGACCCGATTGACATGAAATCATAAATGATCTAAATTTGTAAATAATCCTCTCGAACTTCCCATGTTTTAGAAAAAAAAATAAAAAAAATCCTTTACTAACACTTGAGCCCACCTTATTGTATATATTTATGAGACTCAAAAGTCGTAAAAATTAGTAAGGAGTTATTGAATTATTTAGTGAGCATAGCTTCACTCCTACATGAATGACAATGCATAACGATAACATTTCAACTTCATATATTATAAATCAGAACTTGTACAACACTGGGGTGAGGAAGATTGGTGTGACGTCCCTCCCGCCGCTCGGTTGCCTCCCTGCTTCCATCACGCTCTTCGGGGGAGGAGGCAACGCTTGTGTCGACCGACTCAACAATGACTCGACCATGTTCAATGCAAAGCTCGGCTCGGCCGCTCAGACTCTCAAGAAGAATCATAAGGATCTGAAGCTTGTCGTGTTTGATATTTATAACCCTCTTCTTGATCTTGTCAAGAATCCTTCCAACAACGGTAATTAATTGATGTTTTTTAGATTTTTTGTTTATTATTTTGTTGGCCGATTTTTGTTGACAAATCAACATTTAGAAGTTCGGAAATCATAATTGTCTTGGGTTTTTCAATCTACGGAAATCTGAAGATCCCAAAAGAATATATACGATATTTTCTGCTAAAATAGTCCATTTTGGTCTTTCACTGCGCAAGAAATTGAGTTTACTAACAAAAAAGATACAAAGAATTACCAAAGCATGATCGCAACCCGACATGATTTACGGTGCAAATATTACAACAAAGTGTAGCTAATTAAAAAACAATATTTTGCACTATAAACTCTACAAGACTGCCATCATACTTTTTGACCACTCTATGTAGCAATTTTGTTTCACTAAATATTCAATTTTGTCTACAACATATATTGCATATCTTTGACTCTTTGTTATATATTTCATTTCAGAATGAATATTCAAAGTTCATACTATACACACTCACACTAAATACACCAGCTATTGAATTATACAAATTTATAGGTTTTTTTGAGACAAGGAGAGCATGTTGTGGGACCGGCACGATAGAGACGTCTCTGTTGTGCAACGCAGGAGCGCCGGGCACCTGTTCCAATGCGACCGGCTATGTTTTTTGGGATAGTTTCCACCCAACAGAGGCCGCAAACAAAGTCTTGTCAGACTCGCTCTTGGTTCAAGGAATAGAACTCATCTCTTAAGAATGTAATAATTAAGTGCTGTGTTTAGAAGTGGAGTTGATTATTAAGTGCGTATGCTTTATTTTGCTAAAAATAATATATTAGATTTTGTTGAGTGATTGGCTATGGCTATCAGGTTATGGGTATTAAATATTAATAGAGGGTTTTATTTTCGTTTTCATTATTGAAGTGCGTATCCTTTTTCTTAAAATGGTATATCAGGTTATTTGAGTGATTACTGATTGGTTATGGTTGTCGTCTTTATTGGTGTCAAATGATCGAAACATGCTACGTATTGCTTTTCATCACAACCCTACAAATCATTAAAATTATCATTTAAACCCTACACAAAAGTTCCAATTTCCAATCAAGAACATATCTAGATTACTTAACAAACAAAAACAAAAAAAATATCATTGATGCTAATTCAAATTCACATATTAATATACTCTCAGCTAACTGGTTATTGCCTTATTGTCATCATTAACCATATAGTAGTTGTTATTGTTAAAACTCGTAGAGCGCGCGACTCTTCGTAATTTTTTATTAATTTACAAATTAAAATCAAGTCGAAGAAAGAGAAATGTATGAAGCATGAATTGTCAAGTGAAGAATGTAAAAACTGTGAGATGGTCATGTTTTTTTGTATTGATGTGCTTTAATTCCAATATATATATAGTGGTTTGAACATTTGCACCGGATGGAAACCACCCGGGTTCGAATCCCCTCAAAAATAAAAATTCCAATATATATAAGCAGGATATAACTTTATATTCTGATTGCATCAAAATAATCACATGTTTTAATAATATATGGTAATCATAAGATGTTGGAGATGACTAAGATCATTTCATACATATTGAACTTTTCTGCTTGACTATAGTTTTTTTAACAATATATCTTGTTATCATCACAGCCGCATACAATTTACTTCATAAATACTGAAATTTTGACGGAGTTATTTTATCTCTTAACAATTGAATTTTAGAATAAAGTGAGATGACTGAAATTCTATCTAGTAGTTCTTATTGTTATGGTTCTATATACACGAGACTAATATTAGGAAAATTAATAAATTATAAGTCTCACAATCATGTAGTTAGTTCGTTTTTCAATTTGAATGTAAGAATTAATGAGAAAAAAAACATGTAATATTAATTGTACTAAAAAAATTAGGATAATATAGTTGTGTGTGTATTATATTGTCTGAGAGTGATTTTATCATATTTTTCTCATGGTTAGAAATTTACTGGGATATGCCAAACTTGTAGATTTTGTTATGCATTTATGAAAATTTTGGGAAAGTAAAAAATAGTGTATGGGCCACAAAATAAGAAGCGCAGTGATAGCGGCCCGATCCCTGACTTTTTTTTTTATATACCATTTTGTTCAAAAATAATTTAGCAAATACCACTCATTTCAAAATAATGAGGTATTTACCATTTCCGCCACTACTAGTGGCGAAACAAATGTTGTTCCACCACTAATAGTGGCGGAACATGTGGATTTTCAGTTTTTTCAAAAATTTCACATTTGGCTGGCTAAACATGGTTAATTAGTGTAAAAAAATGCTGTTCCGCCACAGGTAGTGGCGGAAAACACTGTTCCGCCATAGGTAGTAGCGGAACATGAAAAAAATTAATTTTTTTGCGTTTTTTTTTCCTGAGAAAAAATTAATTTTTTTCTGAGAAAAACTTAATTTTTTTCCTATTCCGCCAGTGGCAGTGCCGGAACACGTTTTTTCACTAATTAACCTCATTTTTGAAAAATTATAAAATTCACATGTTCTGCCACTACTAGTGGTGGAACAACATCTGTGGAAATGGTAGATTCCCCATTATTTTGAAATGTGTATCTCTTTTTTGTATAATAAACAATTTAAAATATAAAATTAAAAATGTCATGTTGACTAATAAAATGATATATTTTGTACTGCCTAAGAGAAAATTGTGTGTCAAATATTCTCACCATTGTGAGCTAAGAAGAAAATTGATGTTTTTTTTATGGAAGAAGAAAATTGACGTCGCACATGTACTTTCTGTTTAGGATTCCATATATGCTTAAGAGAGTGAGATCGTGTGAGAGCTTGCATATCTTTTTTTTTTTCAGTCAAATATCTTTTAACAGTGGAAGATTTAGCTAATTCGTTGCCTTAATTATAAAGAAAGTAAATACTAATTATTGTTTGTATTCTCAAGAGAATACATACTAATGCCTTTAAGTAATTCGATCCTTCTATCTTCATATGAAATTAATGCAACAAACTAACCAAAACCCCCTCTTTTCAAAAAGCTTAACAGTAAAAAATAACAATTGCAAACTCCTGCACTACCTCGCTCCCTCCAGCTTTTTATAAACCCTAATTACACTGTAAAATACAACATCAACTCTTCTTGTTATAACAATGGATGACGTTTTTTGATGCATAATAGACTTCTCTCAGACATACGAGTTCCTTCATCATGAGTGTTTCTTGAAGGAACTTTCTTTTGAGAGGTTTCAGTCATCGTGAGAGGGAGAGAGACTAGTGCATCATTGTAGAGTTGTTTAAGGTTTGATAACTGCTCGAGACGTTGAGGTTGTGCGAAGGCTAATAAATCAGGTTATTGCACTGTCAAATTTCTTGGAATAGTGGAAGTTCTGACTAGTTCATTACCTTATTAGAGATGAAGATAAAAAATTCGAACTATTTGAAGTAACAATAGGTTTTCTCGTATAAATGAACAAAAACATACTACTTTAGATAGTTCAATTTTATTTATATCTTCACCTTAGGTGCAACAAACCAACCAAAACAACCACTTCTCAAAGAAATCTAATAATAAAAAACAAGATCTACAAACCCTTACACTACCTCAATCCCTCAAGCTTTCAACAAAGCCCTAAACACGACTACAAGGTTACACTAGCTCAATCATCTCACAATGACAAAAACATGCTTAAAAGGAAGCCCTTCTATGAAGTCACTAACGATAAACAAACCCATATACTCGAAAGAGGCCTCCGTTAATACTTATTTACAACGAATTATTTAAAAAATATTCTACCAATGATCTTTTATATTGATTATGACATGTGAGAAATTATTCAACACTTAATGATTCCATGCACTCATGTTCTTTCAACAAACTTACCAAAATTAAACTATTTTGACTTAGTGAGAGATATTTGTATGTTTTGAGCCTTGCGATATTAAAAAAGAATCAAAAAGAAGGAAAGATCTCACTGTGAACATAGATGATAAGTTAGCACTATTTCAAAACTCGCATCTGGAAATGTGAAAGGCAAAAGGGAGGAGCGATGACCACGATAACTCCATGAATAAATAGTGATTTTGGTTTGATTGAGATAGTAGTGGTCTATGTTAAATTAAATAAAAAGGGAGAGAAGAGTGAACTTGGAATTTATAGATTAGGTAAAAAGAACCATGGTGGTGGCGGATAGGTTAAATTTAGTGAGTTATGTGAATTCAATAAGATGTGAATTTATTTATAGATAAGTTTGAGGAAGGGGAAAGTTTAGGTAAGTGAGGCAGGCGGCGCTGTTTGAATTCTAATTAGGGTTAGGGTTTTAGAGTTAATATCAGAGTTTTTATTACTTCAACATAATAGAATCTCGTTCATTGATAAGATTGTGGGTGGTTAGGATTAATTAGAAACGTTAACAAGAGAAGTTCAAATAGAACGTAGTACAAAGAGACTAGGCGGCGGGTGGAAAAAGGGAAGTTAGTTTTTTCTAATTTTAATTACACTAGTTTTTATCCTCGCTCTGCTTCGGTGGTGATTATTTTATAATTATATTTTTTTAGAGAATTAAAAATTCATATTATTTTGGTTATATATAATAATTATAGTTTGGATACATGTGGTGTTTTCTGAGAATACAAACTTCCATTATTCATTAAAGGAATGAAATTATATACTTATAAAAGAGAACATTCGAGAGGAAACCAAAATTCTAAAAATGAAGATGAAAGGAACAATTTTGTAGAGACACTTGATATTTTTTATGATATTGTCCATTCCATAGGGGTACATATATTATTTTTTCAATCATTAGAAAGGCACGCAACAAATTATCATTTATCTCTTGTGAGTAAATATAATGATAAAAATGATATTTTGTATTTTTTAAAAATATATGTGATATGTGATATTTGAAATTTTATGTTGGTGTTCGTGCACATGGACTTGCTATATGATATTTTTTACTTCATATGAAATTATAATTTTTATCATGGTATAAGGGTGTATATTATATTATGTGGTTTTATTTGGATGTAATTGCGATTATTTCTTTGATAAATTCCATTTGATAGTTATACTCATAATTTAATACTTCTACCGTAATATTTAATTATTTAAAATTAGATTAAAATAATTATTGGGTTGATTTATAATAATAAGACCAATGGCCCAAAAGACATATGTAGTTAGTTATATAGATAGCTTCCTTAGTTGGTAGAGATATACAATCTTACATCCAATGGGTGTGAGTGAAAAGATATATATCTATAAGGGTATGTGCTATGTTGCACGGACACGGACACGGGTGTCGAGTCCGACACGACACGGACACGGCGACACTGCAAATTTCAAAATTCATTAGGACACAACACGTTATATATATTATTATATTATTTTTATGAATAAAATATATAATTTAATTATTTTATATATTATTTATGTCAATTTTATTTTATTTTAAAGGATTATACATAATATTTTTACCTTATAATTAGAAAGTTATACGTAATATTTTATAATTGATACAATATATATAACATCTGAAGTTGCACTTTTATACGTGAATACAAGATATTTGACGTTTTATATGTTTGTGTACGGAAACTTGATACTAAATAATCAAAATTCACTTTAAATGTGTAGTCCCACAATTACTGGAATAGAAAAGTAAGATTAACTAGTCTCTAAAATAATTGCGTCAACAAGCCCGATGCACGTGTCTGAGATTTGTCCTGAGAAGTGTCCTGAGAAGTGTCCTGATGATATTTGACGTTTTATATGTTTGTGTATGGAAACTTGATACTAAATAATCAAAATTCACTTTAAATGTGTAGTCCCACAATTACTGGAATAGAAAAGTAAGATTAACTAGTCTCTAAAATAATTGCGTCAACAAGCCCGATGCACGTGTCTGAGATTTGTCCTGAGAAGTGTCCGAGAATTGTCCTGAGAAGTGTCCTGATGATTTTTAATAATAAAATATTGGACACACCATGTGATGTGTCAAACACGTGTCCGAAGAGTGTCTGAGGAGCATCGTGTCCGACACGGTGTCCGACACGGACACGGCCGGAGTTTTGAGGTGTCCGCGCAACATAGGTTATGTGCAAGGGTGCCTTGAAGGGTGCTTTGTGTAGTTATGCATGAAAGGATGTATATCCATAAGTGTGTGTAAAAAGGTGTAATTTTGGTGCTTTGAAAAGGTATAATAGAGTATAAATAGGGGGCATGAGTTGGGAAACAAATTGAAGCCCCTCATTATCTATGTTGTAAACAAAACAACAAGAATAAAGCAATAAAGAAGAAGAAATTATCCCTCTTGAAAAAAGCAAATTATCACAAAGACAAATAAAGTCTTGTGCGATTTTTTGACTTTTTTTCAAAGTAGCACTCCTTTGAAAAATAATTCAACAGAGAACACTCTTCTGAAAATAATTATTCATTTAGCACTTCCGCCAGAGGTTCTGGCGGAACTATAGTGGTTCCGCCAGAGCCTCTGGCGGAACTGTCTATGACAGTCTTAAACATGCTTAATTAGGCAAAAGATGCAGTTCCGCCAGAAGTAGAAAGAGATCACCATGACAACCGAAGGCCATATTTGGGCTCCCGAATTCCTCACAACTCATTTTTGATGGAGAGAATTATAATTATTGGAGTATTAAAATGAAGACGCTTCTAATTTATTAAGATTTATGGGAAATAGTTGAAGAGGGGTATGAAGATGCGGAGGCGATAACACCGTCGGAAAAAGAGACGGACGATGCCAAAAAGGAACGGATAGAATTGGAAGTGGAGATGAAAGGAAAGAAGAAGAAAAATGCAAAGGCGTTATTCTTGTTACAATAAGCAATTTCGTAAAAATTATTTCCGAGAATAATCGAGGCAAAAAACGCAAAAGAAGCGTGGGAAATTCTACAAAAGGGATTCCAAGAAAACGAAAATGTGCGAACAGTTAAACTCTTGACCATTAAAAGAGATCTTCAAAATTTGAAGATGAAAGATAATGAGACGCTTACAGATTTCCTCTCTAATATTATGGAGTTGGTAAACAAAATAGGAAGTTTGAGAGATGAGTTTTCCGAGAAGTCGGTTTGTGAAAAAATTCTCATTAGCGTATCGCCAAAATATGATAACATAGTCTCGATCATTGAAGAAACTCAAGATATCTCAACCCTTAATGTACATAACCTAATGGGTTCATTAGAAAGATATGACCAAAGGATAAATAGAGATACCGAGCAATCTTTTGAGAGCGCATTCCAATCGAAAACGACCGTAACCGAATTGTCAAACCAATATACGGTTGACGGAGAATCATCTTATGGAAGAAATAACCAAAAAAGGTGCAATAATTGTAAAAGGTCCTCTCATTTAGAAAAACAATTGTTGGTTTAAAGGAAAATCCCAATGCTATAATTGTAAGAAATTCGGTCATCTAAAAAAAGATTACCGAAATAAAACCAACGAGCAAGCCAATTACACCGAAGGAAAAACGGTGCGGAACATACCTTTATTGCATGTCATGCGGCCCTAGAGTGAAAATAAGAAATGTGATATGTTGATAGCGGATCTAGCAACGATATGACCGGAAAAGAATCAATTTTTCACGAACTTGATACGACCGTCATTACTCAAATAACAATGGGTTGTTCAATCGAAGGGAAAATACACAATCACTATTGAAACGAAAAGAGGTCATATGTTGGTGTGTGATGTGTTGTATGTTCCGGATTTGGCACAAAATGTATTGAGTGTGGGGCAATTGATAGAGCATGGGCATGCGGTGTATTTTGAAGGTAAATATTGCAAAATTTACGATTAGCCCAAAAATGGAGAAAAATTAATTGAGAATATTAAAACGGAAAAGAATCGTAATTTTTCCCTTATTCTCAATATTTCGAAACACACGGCAATGAAGGCCGGTGTTGAAGATATTTCAAGGTTAAGGCACGAAAGGCTTGACCGTGAGAAATTTGAGAGTTTCAAACCGAGAGAAGAAGAGATAAAAATGATAAAGAAAAAGGAAAAGAAAATTTGGAAGCCGGTTGAAAAATTCAAACAAAGGGTAGTAAAGTCGACCGCGAAAAAGGAATATGTGTTGGTAAACGAAGCCACACAACAAAATGATAAACTCAAAAAAAGGGTAGAGACTTCTACAGCGAAAGCAGGTGGTGTGTTGGCAAACGAAGCCACACAACAAATGGAAATACCTAAACAAAGGGTATCTCTTTCCGCAAAGAAAACGGAGTATCTATCGGCAAACGAGGCCGTGGAAAAATTAAATTGGTTAAAAATGAAAGAAGATATGGGGGAGAAGCATGAAAATACAAATGCTCTCTCATGTGAAGATGATAAAGTCTGCACGAAGGATTCCGTCTTCCGTAGCCGCACGAAGTGGTCGAAGATGATTATGTCATGGCGAACCATAAGGCGGATAAGTTCTCCGAAGCACTTTGGAAAACTGAAGGCCATGACGGGAAAAACATTAAGGGGGAGTATTTAAATTAATACTTTTGCCGTAATATTTAATTATTTAAAATTATATTAAAATAATTATTGGGTTGATTTGTAATAATAAGACCCATGGCCCAAAATACGTATGTAGTTATATAGGTAGCTTCCTTAGTTGGTAGGGATATAGAACCTTACATCCAATGGGTGTGAGTGAAAAGATCTATATCCATAAGGGTATGTATGAAAGGAAGTATATCCATAAGTGTGTGTAAAAGGGTGCAATTTTGGGGTGCCTTTGAAAATGTAAGAGCCTAGTGCATTAACTGGCACAGCCCAACCTTCAGGCCCACACCATATAATCCTGAAAAAAGCTTAAGCTTGGTTGGTGCTAGTAGTTAATGCACTAGCCTATTTAAGTAACACAATTTCACATTCACAAGTGAAGGTGAGACTAATCACTAGCCCCCCACAAACTCCCCCACTTAAATTCTGACGTTCTCGTCAGAACTCAAAGATGGCCAGTCGCATCCTAGTACACATCCGTGCACACCGCCATACGATAGTACTTCAGGTCTCTTTCAACTAATACATATCCGTATGCGACCGCACGACAGTACCCTCAGGATCCAACTGTTTTGATACCATATGTAAGAGCCTCGTGTATTAACTGGCCCGGCCTAACCTTCAGGCCCACACCATATTATCTTGAAAAAGGCTTAAGCTTGGTTGGTGCTAATAGTTAATGCACTAGCTTATTTAAGTAATATAATTTCACATTCACAAGTGAAGGTGGGACTAATCACTAGCCCCCCTTACATTCCGGTCCGAAATGTTACAGAAAAGGTGTAATAGGATATAAATAGAGGGAATGAGTTGGGAAACAAATTCAACCTCTTCATTATCTATGTTGTAAACAAAGCAACAAGAATAAAAAAATAAAGAAGAGGAAATTATCCCTCTTGAAAAAAGCAAATTGTCTCTTTGTGTGTTATTATCACAAAGACAAACAAAGTCTTGTGAGATTTTTTTATCCATCTCTAAAACTCTTGTCTCCAAATTGATCAATACAAAATAAAACGATCCAAATTCCAACATCTGCAAAGCAAATAAGTTGGGGGTTGAGAAGGTGAGAGAGCTGCTTAGGGGAGAGAAGTGTGTAATGGGGTTTAAGAATGCGAGGAGTGGGAATGCTGAGCATTTGAGAGTGGTGGATGTTCAGCCTTTACGTACGGGATTCCAGCCCGTTGTTGAAATGCTTTGTGCGATGTACTCTGAGGTGAGTTCTTGAACTTAGTTTGAATTTTGGGGTTTTGGGTTGAGAATTTTTTGAGCATGTTTGATGAAATGCTGTTTAAATATTTTTAACAAGATTTTTTTGAATAAATTGAGGAAAGTATTTTAACAATATTCATGAAATGCTCTCTGTTAAGTATTTTGACAATATGTTTTTAAATGAATTGAGAAAAGTATTTCAACAATATTATTAATATCAACCGAATAAATTTGCATATTTCTATTTTGACTGCCATTGAGAAAAAAATGGTTGTTAGTAGATCACACAAAATATAATTTCTTTGTTGTTAGTAGATTGAATTCAGGTTTAGTTGTATATATGAAAACTTAATTAAGAGTAAATTGGATCAGTAGTGTGTTGAATTGAGGTTTAATACTTTAATTGTTTTTTGAAAGAAAGTTGTGGTTAATTGCATGGCTATAGCTGAATTGGGTACTAATTTTCTATTTAGAAATTTTATGTGACATTTAAGTAATGAAAGAATTCTCATTATTCTACTTTGCAGAAATCTTAGAGATGGATCTGACTTGTCATGAATCCAATGAGGCACAAGGGCATTACTTATTTGATTGACTATGGATTATGTTTTAGAAATGTATCTAGTAATTATATATGTACCTGATATTTACTTTGTATTATATGACTTGTACCAAGATTATTAAGATGAAAAGAAATGAGATTTTTCTTGTAGTCTTGTAGAACTTCACTTGATACATTTTCTTTTCTATAGTCGAGTGTAATGCTACTGTTCAGTGAAACATGGAATAATTTGTCTCACAGAAATAACAAGAAAAACATTATAACAAGTTGCATAAACCTATTTCAAAAAAAAAAAAAAAAAAAAATCAAGTTGCATAAACATTAATATTTTTCATTTCAGACAACTTTGAGCAAGATATGATGGGCCAATCATGTGAACGAAGCAGCCCTGTTTCGCCCTTGAATGTAATTTGCTGAAATGAGATTAGTAGGCTCTAAGGCCCAATATGAAAAACTGCATATCGTTATCCCAATGCCAGATTGCCCTACGTAGGCAACAAAAAAAAAATCCCTCCGCTATAAAATATGGAAAATATTAATTATGCTCTCTCTTTCTAATTAGAAAATAAGAAGAATAATGAAAATAAGAAGAACTACATGACTGAACTCCAATTTAACTAGAATTATGAAAATAATCATTTGTAAATCTTAAAAATTTATGGTTATAACAATTAATATGTGAAAAGAATATTTTTAAAGATGAATCCTTAATCATGCATATAATTTTGATACTTCATGCATTCAATATGCAAAGGTAGTCATTTAGGCAATTGTTGAGGAACATGCAAAGGTAGTTGAGGGCACTCAATTGGTGTGAAGAAAGGTTAGCTCATATGATATTTGATGAGTATATAACTAAATTAGAATCCTAGATTTCTTATTTAATTAGTCTTATATGACATGAAAATATCCATATTTATATCGATATTATATATAACATACAATTCGTAGGTTATTGAGATTTTGGAGGAAATCAATGATCTTTCCGTAATTTCAATTATTGGAGTTCTCATATGAAGAAACGACACCACATTCCATTTTGTGTGGCTATATGAACATTTAATATTAAATCAAAAAATGTTGTTGGTGATTAGTGAAGTTTCTATGTGTTATAATTGAATCTTTTTTCTTTTGTTTATTTAGAATTAAATTAAATTATTTTAGTTTTAGAAGATTAAATTTGATATCTCGGCTTTGATAAAATGAATGATTAGATTTATGTGGAAAATAAATTTGAATTTTTTGCTTAGGTAATAACAATACATTTTACTGAGATAATGCAACATGAAATTAGTTGTGTTAAATAATGAACTGATTATATTTGAAAAATGTTTGAATTTTATCAATTTCGATTCTTAAACCAACAATCTAATTTGTGTCTCCAAACAATATGCAAAACTAAAAATGTTTCATAATATATTGATAAAAATCACAATTGTCACATACTATCAATCATGTTTAGAAAAGAAAATACTAAAATTTAACAAAAATTATTCAACATACAACTGATAGAAAATGTTGATGTGGCTAAATGAGAATTAAGAGAAGATGCTGAAAAAATATAGTAAGTTAATCAATTTATTATAATACAATTTAGAAGTCTAATTATATAAATTGGATTTTCTAAATATAAATTATTTATAATAGCTTTGTTATTTTCTCATATATAATCTATCTTATATTTTGAAATCTAGTTATGTTATTTTAATTCTCGAAATATATAATATTTTAGTTAAATTTCTCTTATATAATAAGTTTTTTCATAAGTAATTTTCATATACTTAAATAACAAAATTAAATCGGAATCATATTAATATGGAGTTCAAAATGATGTGAAATTTCAAACAAAATTAATATGAATGTGTTAGTAAGAGAAATACAACATTTGATAAATAATCACTATTTTTTTAAGAATACTAGAAAAATTATGTGGTTTGGTGGATGGATTCTTCATTGTCAACTTGAAATAGTGTTTGGACACAAATAATCCCTTGTGATAACCAATTACATGAAATTGGTTTAACTTGGACCAAACCAATTTATGATGTTGTCACTTTCTAAAATCAGACTCCATGTTATCATGAAATGATGTTGTGACTTTCTAAAAATTCATAGAAGTAATTGTAAAATAAACACACAAATGTCTACAAAAAGATCATAATCATAGAAAATCATAAGTCGATCAATGGTTTAGATTTGTTTAGAACTCATCATCCAATTGTTGAAATAATTGAGTTAATCTGATCTCTTAAGATGCTCAAAAGGAATTGAAAAATAAAAGGGTGGAATATATGTGAGGCGGGATACAAAATATTAAGATACTTTGTAGAAAATATAATTATGATCTCTTCCAAAAAAAAATATAAGTACATATTTTCAAAATTCTCTTATTAGAAATCATAGGAAATGTCCATGCATTTGTTGGGCAAAGAAAACACAATTTTATTCTTTATGTTTTTTATATTCCACTATAGAAATTCTCTACAACTTATTCACCTCAAATAAGTCTGAGTATTTTCTAAATTTACGTGCAAGTGCATATAGGATCATAAAATTAAACAAGGAAACACGCATATTCAAAATATATACTTAGGTATGTATCAAAATAGAAAGGAAGAAATCATAGGGAATGTCCATGTATTTGTTGGGCAAAGAAATCATACGGTTTTATCTGTAACATTTTTCCATTCCACTATAAAAATTCTCTTTTAACTTATTCATCTCAAATAAATCCGAATATTATTTAAATTTAAGAACAAGTAGAAAGTTTCCTTAGAAGGCCTAAATTCACAAAAATTAAATAGACAAATCTGTTTTGTTCTTAAATAAATAAGGCATTAATTTGCTTCAATATCTTAACCATTGTGCTAGACACTTTCTTTCTAATAAGCAAATGTCAATTCTTTGACATTACACAATATTCTTACAATAAAAAATTATCAAACTAGCAGAAGGAATCCACACCTTCCTCTTCTGAAAATTACAAAATCTTTTCGTGAAATTTTATCAAACTATTTCCAGTTAGATCATCTTTGCAAAACAAAGTGAAATTATCATGCACACAATTCTTCTGTTTCTCAAAATTCTTTTATTTTTTGAAAATTTAGTTTGTTAAACAAACGAACAAGTGAAAACTTTACGAAACCGGAATTAGTATTAGGGGGGCCGGACCATATGTATAATAGCCCAAAAATATATATAATTAGTGACTGAAGACAAGATTTTTTTTCTCGTAAGTACTTGTTATTATTTTGAATTAATCTAAAAAATTTGATACAATAATAACTATTATTTACTACGAGAATTACTGGTGATTGGGCATGAATATACCAAAAAAACATACTATTGATGATAGAAATTAACCTTTTGACCTTTTTATTAAATAAAATATTTTATTTCAAATAATTAAAAGATGAGACTTTTATAATTATGCGATATTACAAAATGCAGCTAATATTAGAAAATTTTCTCATATTATAGATCATATAAAACTAAATTGTATATATAGGTTATATATATATATGAAGTATCTATTAACAAGTAACCATTACATTCAAGTTTTAAATGAAAACTTAACTATACAAATCATAAATAATCAAAATTTGGCTTTTTTTGTGGCCTTATAACCGTGAATAAAATCAGGGACCTGATAGATCATGACGGCACTATAGCACAAGGGATCACAACGGATCTAATAACAGTATATATAATTTATTTTCTAATAACAATACATACATAACAGTATATATAATTTAGTTACTAATAACAATATATATATAAAAAGTGAAAATAATATTTAAAAAGGGGAAATAGTATATAAAATGAGAAAATAGTATATAAAAGTAAAAAAATAAAAAATACATAAAGAATAAACAACAATATATAAAATGATAAAATAATATATAAAAATGGTAAAACAATATGTAAATGTGCAAAAACAGTATATCTATAGTGCCGTCATGATCCGTCATGCTATATTGCGATCATGATATCACATTTTATGGAGCTAACATTTTGTATAAACTATAATTCATATATACATTAACTTATCGTAGAGCATCAGCATTCACCACTTCTTTTTGAAAACAATGACTTTTGTCAGGCATGCTACTTCACTTTTTAATTACCTTTTTTATTCTGCTTGTAGAACCTTGTTGTTTTATTATTTATTCAATAGCTTCAATCTATTGCACATCAAAGGAGTGATATAAAAAATTTGAAGGAGCAAAATTAAATTCTCAGGGATTAGTATTGACATTTCAAAATTATAGGGGGGGCTAAGGCCCTTGCTTGCCCCCCATCTACTTCTGTCCACGCATATAAGTCAGTCAACTTCAAAATTGTCCCAATTCAGTCACTCCGTTAGTTTTTCATCCACTTCTTAACAGAAATGACATGTGACATTCATGTTATCGCTGACATTACCAATCCACGTTATCACTAACTTTAAAACTCAAATAATCATCTTGAATTCAATAGAATCATGGGACGTCATTAAACTTTACAAAATGTATCATTTAAGTCACTCAACTTTACTAATGTTTCACTAAAATTACTGAATTTTATAAAATGTATCATCTAGATGCGCATTCATGAAATTCTAATTTTTGAATTAAATATATAGTAGTTATTTGATTGTATAGTCAATATCATGCACACCTATATTGCAATATATTAAAATAAATCATTGTTTTGTAAATCTCCATAAATCAAAATATTGCAAAGTTCAATGATCTTGTCTATTAATTTACTTTGTAGTGATTGTGAATATAAATTGTCATATGTTAGTGCCTTGTACGATATAAATTTGAAATCCAATGACCTTGTATGATATAATACTAAAGTTCGGTGATATACTATGATAAAATAATAAAGTTGAGTGATCTAAAATTGATTATTAAAGTTGGATGACTTACCGTGAGATAATATAAAAGTTTAGTGACTTTCCGTGAAGTATTAGTAAAGTTGAGTGACTTAGATAATATATTTTGAAAAGTTTAGTGACTTCCTACGAAACATTACGAAAGTTGAGTAACCTAAATGATATATTTTATAAAATTTAGTGATTTCCCATAAAATATTAGTAAAGTTAAGTGACTTAAATGATATATTTTGTAAAGTTTAGTGACTTTTCATGATTTTATTGAATTCAAGATAATTATTTGGATTTCAAAAGTTAGTTATGACATGTATTGCTTATGTTAGCTTTAACGTGGATGTCATGTGTCATTTCCGTTAAGAAATAGATGAAAAATTAACAGAGTGACCTAATTTGGAAAATTTTAAAGTTGAGTGACTTGTAGTGGACAATTGAAAGTTGCGTGATATATTTGGTCAAAATATAAAGTTGAGTGATTTAGGATAAAATTTAACCATCTAATTAAATGGAAACAGCTTGATGATTAGCAAATCATACACTTTGTTTTACTGTACATAAAATACATTTGATCAAACTATCACGTACCATTCTAAATTTATTAACTAATTGATTATTATCATCAAGCATTTGCACAAGTTCTTTAACAATTATTTTTCTATATGTGAATCAATTTTTGAATGTCCTAAAGCATTTATTCTATTTTCTATTTCGTTATTTGTGTCATAGATATAGAGTTGGGCAAATTGTGGACCCTGGCCCTCATCTGGCAACAATGATCCCATGAGATGGTAATTCTCATCATGAATGCGATAGACAGATGGTCCCGCAAAACTTGTAATATGATCAACTTTGGCTCCGTAGGATGTAAACGCAAACATTAAATTAAATTGTCGAATATTTTTATGATATATTTTAGACGAACATCTGGCAGATCCATCCAACAATGAAAGTAGAAATTCAGGAAGATTGCAAAGTAGAGGAGGATGTAAACGCAAACATGGAATTAAATCGTCGAATATTTTTATGATATATTTGTTGTTCTTTATTTGATGATGTTTAAAACTATTCCATAATTACGAATCTTGTTTGAGTTTCATGTATAACTTCATGAAGTTTATCAAGTTCAAGTCGACGTGCAAAAGTTTTATTTCGATCGGATTGGAAGTTGTCGAAGAATTATATCGCGTTTCAAGCTTTCTAGACTTGTTTGTGGCGTTCAAAAGTTGGAGTTCTTATTTAGTTTTGAGTTTGTTTTGGATTTTTGGGTTGATTAATTAAACTAAAATCTAGAGAGAAAATATCAATTTTTCAGCTCTAGTCCGTTTAGAACAGACTTATTCCGTTCTGAACGAACCTCTCCGTTCTGGCTCCGTTCTCTTCCGTTTTTGCTCCGTTCTCTTCCGTTCCCTCTGTTTTTGTTCTGACTCGCCTCTGCTTCCAGTCCATTCGAATGTAATGTATGGTCCGTTCGAATGGACCACGGCATGTTTCCAAATTTGTTTGCTACACTTTCCTTCTTTATAAAGTGCAGCCTCCTATCTCGTTTTTACCAAATTTTTCTAAGCAAAATTGTTGTGTTTTCGAATAACACAATCGAATAACAATATTTTCGACGAACGTCCTGCAGATCTATCCAACAATGAATTAAAACCCAAAATATTGACCTCTCCATTCAGCTCACCTACTACAAGAATTTTTATTCACTTCATCCCTTCAATTAGTTAGCGCCCATTATACATAGTCTAGTTCTTTAACTGCCAATTTAAATAACCCTCTCACGTGAATTTCTTCACCACGGAAGGTGCGGTTGCATCTCTCCCGCTAAACTGCAAATAACACCGTGAAGCCATAACACTCATTGCCCCTTTGCTAAATTGGTTGTTGTAAATATCCCAATATTTGGCGGTACACGTGCGTCCGGTTAGTATTGTCAATGAATCGGTTTAGGGCCGGGTTTGCCCGAAACAAAAACCGACCCGAACATGAAATCTTTACGGATTTTTTTCTAAACCCGAACCTGAACCTAAACCCGAACCTGAACCCAATTCATATGTTGCAAAATCCATACAAAAACAAAAACGGAAGGGAGAAAGTGGCTCCGTTTCTATGACCGGAGCGAAAGTGTAATGAGAACCAACCGGCGGCTGCCTCCCTTCCTACCATCGGCGGTGAAGTGAGTGGCGTGATGGGCGGAGGGGAGAACAACGGGAGGAAGGGAGAAAACCCTAGCCAGTTGCAATTTCTTTTAGATTTTGATTGTTTTGGTTTTGCTAAGAGAGAGAGAGAGAGAGAGAGAGAGAGGCGGCTAGGGTTAGGTTTAGAGTTAGAGAATAGTGTGGATGAGCTATGAAAAAAATGGATGGTTGTGATTAAGTGTTTATTTGTAATTTAATTCGGGTTTGGGTTCGGATTATCTGCGGATCCGATATTGCCAAACCTGATTCCGACCCGAACCCAATCTTGGGTTTGATTTTAAACCCGTAACCCGATCCGTGGGTTTTCTTACCGAGTTTAACCCGACCTATTCGGGTCAGATACACATTGGGTTCAGGTTTAACCCGATCCGTTGACAAGCATACATTCGGTACAGTCTGAATCCCACATTTGTGTAGTATGCCACCCGGAAAGACCATTTCCCCCTTCCCTTCATTGACCAGATGCTTGAGCGCCTTGCTGGGCGCCACCATTATTGCTTCTTAGATGGTTTCTCAGGTTACTTTCAAATAGCCATCGCCCCCGAGGATCAAGAAAAGACCACCTTCACGTGCCCTTTTGGCACCTTTGCCTACAGACGTATGCCCTTTGGGTTGTGTAACGCACCCGGTACATTTCAGAGATGTATGATGTCCATCTTCTCTGATTATGTTACCCGAATTATTGAGATTTTCATGGATGATTTCGCCGTCTATGGTGACTCATTCGATACTGTTTGGGAAACCTAAAGACGATTCTTCAAAGGTGCGTAGAGTCTGACCTGGTACTGAATTATGAGAAATGTCATTTCATAGTGGATCAGGGCATAGTCTTTGACCATGTGGCTTGAGTATGCATGCAAGGTGTTTGATGAAATGCTCGGTTAAGTATTTTGACATTATGTTTTTAATGAATTGAGAAAAAAAAAAGTAATTTAACAATATGATTAATGTCAACCGAATAAATTTGCATATTTTAACAATCTCATTCAGAAAAACAATTTTCATATGATGTTATGCGACATTTAAGTGACGAAAGAATTCTCATTATTCTACTTTAAAGAAATCTTAAGAGATCAATCTGACGTGTCATGAATCCAATGAGCCACAAAGGGAATACTTATTTGATTGACTTTATGAATTGGGTTTTAGAAATGCAACTAGTATTTGTATATGTACCTGATATTAAGAGGAAAAGAAATGAGATTTTTCTTAGTAGTCTTGCAGAACTTGGATTGAAACATTATATATAATTGAGTGGAAAAGAAATGGGATTTTTTTCACAAAATATTATGATTTAAGTTGCATGAACATTAATATTTTTCATTTCACATAGAATAATTTGTCTCACTGATATCACAAGAAAAATATTATGATTTAAGTTGCATAATCATTAATAATTTTCATTTCACACAACTCTGAGCAAGATATGACGGCCCAATCATGTGAAGCAAAGCAAGCCTGTTTCCGCTTTTGAACGTAATTTGCCGAGTAGGCTCTAAAGCCCAATATGAAAATTGCATAATTTCATTGGACATCCTGTAAAGTATCACAGTGCCAGATTACCCCACGTATGCAAAAAAAATCGTTCCGCTGTAAAATATGAAAAATAATGAAAATAAGAAGAGCTACATGACTGAACTCCAATTTATGTAGAATTATGAAAATAATCATTTGATAAATCTTAAAAAATCATGGTTATAACTATTAATATGTGAAAAGAATATTTTTAAAGATGAATCCTTAATCATGCATATAATTTTAATACTTCATGCATTCAGCATGCAAAGGTAGTCATTTAGACAATTCTTGAGGAACATGCAAAGGTAGTTGAGGGCACTCAATTGATGTGAAGAAAGGTTAGCTCAAATGACATTTGATGAGTATATAACTAAATTAGAATCCTAGATTTCTTATTTAATTAGTCTGCTTTGTCTCACTTCATTCTTTAGGTGGATTTTTTCCCTGGTACTCCGTTTAGTAGCCTTGAGGCGTCTGGCAGTACCCATTCTAATATGCAATTAATATATGATTGCGATAAGCACTTTACTGCTAGTACGCGATGCATAAAACCCCAACCAACCGCATCGAACGCTTTAAATAGGATGTTGGTTCAGATGTTCTTTTACAGTATTGTATAACCTTTTTCGCATAGATAAAATTTACCGTTATTTGCCTGGTTTTTAAGAAAGCCGATTGTGCTGGATCGACAAGGTCTGAAATTAAAAATTGTAGCCGCAAGGCCATGAAAATTTTCCTATTCATTCTATTAATTTTGCAAGTGGACAGATCCACCTAGGGTTGTCAATGAATAACCATAATCCGACAACCCAATCCGAATCTGAATGAATGGATTCATATATGAATATAAAAAATATATCCGATAATAGAATGAATTCGCATTTGGATTTTTGAAAACCCTTTATTATTAGAAATTGCTATAAATATTGGGCTTTTTTAGCCCAAAATTCAGGGGCTTTTTTCCAAATTTCCCTTATTCAATTTGTGAATAATAACAGTAATTATAAAATTATTTTTTATATAAAGAGAATTTATAGTAAAAAGTAATTTTATAAAATTTAAAAAAATAATTTTATAACAAAAAATAATTTTTGTGAAAGAAGGAAAATTATAAAATTATTTTTTGTTATTAGAAAAATTGTAAAATTATTTTGGGCTAAAAAAGCCCAATATTAAACTTTACGTTCTCTTTATTACATCAACCTATCATTTCCATTTCTTTCGTCTCTTTCCTTTTCTTCTAACACAAAACTAATCTAAAACTCAGCACGACAAAAACCATCTTCCCCAAACAGTTCCCCACCCAAACCCTAACCCTAGCTTCCTCCTCTCTCCAGCCTCCATGGACAGGGTTTCAGATCGCTCCTCGCGCCACCGCGATCGTGATCGCGACCACAAGCACAAGCATCATCGCAAATCTCGAGACGACGACCACTCCCCCTCCGATCGGCGGCGGGAGCTGGAGAGATCTCGTTCCGCCGAGAGAGAAGGTTCTAGAAAGAGGAAGGATTACGATGAGGATGGGGTGGAGGAGAGGGAGCGGGAGAAGGAGTGGAAGAGGTCGAAGGAGGATGGTAATGGGGAGTATAGGAGGGAATCAGGGAGGTTCAGTGATAGAAAAGAATCACGGTCTAAAGATGAGGGTTTGAGAGAGAGTAAGAATAATGAGGAGATACAGAAGAATGGTTCCAAAGCAGATGTAATTAAAAACTCCTCTCATACCTTCTTTAACATTTTTTATTATTTTTTTGTGATTCCCTGTGGGTACAAGTTTTAGGCTTGGAATTTATTTATCCTTAATTTAGCTCTTTGAACTCAAACCATCTCTTAATTGTGCAATTTAGCACTAGTTAGTGCTCAGTTTAGCTCAATTTAACTCAAAATAGCTCCTAATTCTGGAAATATGCCTGAGTTAATCCTTAATTTCCCTCAATTATACATAGTTATTCTCAATTTATCAGCATTCTTAATACTAAAAAACGTCAGGAAAAGAATAACGAATCAAAAAAGTCGAATACTTTGATCAAACAAGTACAAATTAGTTAGGATAAAAACATTACTTTTTTCCTAATTCCAACTCTTATAATTTTATTTATATTCTGACTATGTTAATTTCTGATACGATTTATACAACAAATTACAGGATTCAGCTAAGGAATCGAATGCTTTGGAGCCAAAAGACTCAGAAATTGATCATCATTCAACAAAGGTATCATTAAATACAAGCAATGAAAAAGAGGGAGTTAGAATTAGATCTGACGGTATTGAAAATGGCAAATCTAGTACAGATGAAGTGGCGAGTATTAGTAATAATAATGTCGCGAGTAAGAGCTCTCGAGACGCCTTAGCCATGGCCAAGAAGGCTCTCCAGTTACAGAAGGAACTCAAGGAGAAAATGAAGAAAATTCCTTTGGTAAGTTTACAACTTTATTTATTTTTTTATTTATTTTATTAATTTGGTAATTTGTTGTGAAAAGTCGCAGTTTAAGCAAGCATAATTAGTTGGTTGCATTCATTACCTCTTGTTAGTCAGGACTCATTTATGCAATTAAATCTAAAATAAATTAGGATTTTATTCAACAATAATGTCTCAATAAAACCTCAATTAAGAATAAATTATACTCAATTATCTCATGCATTTCTTTTCTAATAAGCTCAATTTCAAACATCTCTAGCAAGACAACTAAATATTCAAAACACAGCACACAACTAATCTAATCTATTTTCTTCTTCTTTCTTATAACTTTTTCTCAATTCTCTCAGCTCAACAAAACACTCACGCCAACCTCCACTTCACAACAAGACTCCAAATCCTCCCCAAAACCTGCTATTCCAGCTCCCCCAAAACCCGGAATAACATCCTCTATTCCCGGAATAATCCCCACTATTCAGAACCTCGAAGCCGTGAAGCGAGCCCAGGAACGGGCGGCCCAAATGGGCTTCAGACAGGATCCTGAGTTCGCACCGTTGATAAACATGTTTCCTGGATCCAACAATACTGTTGCTGACGTGGCGGCGGCTCATAGGCCGGGCAAGGCGCCGGTGCTGAGGCTGGATCCACAGGGGAGAGAGGTCGATGAGCATGGGAATGTGGTTAGTGGGAGTAAACCCACTAATATTAGCACCCTCAAGGTTTGTTTGTTATTTAAATTGATTTATTATCTTTTGGAATTTTGAGATAGATATCTGCTTTAGCTTTTTATTTTTTAAAAACCTCGTGACACTTTAAAATACTCGAGAAAGTCTCTTAGTAGCAAATTTTTAAGTTTAGAACGCATATAAAAACCTTAATTTATTTTGAAATAATAAATAAATAATCAATGGGAAGAGAGATTGATGAGCATGGGAATGTTGTGAGTGGGAGTAAACTGACTAATATTAGCAGCCTCAAGGTTTGTTTGTTTAATTAATTTATTTATTTTTGGGGTTTTTATAGGGGGATTGAAGAAAAATGGTGTGTTTTTTGGTGTTTATGGAAAAAGAAAATCCTGAAGGAGCCCTAATATTAACTTTTTTTTTCCAGAAGCGTTTTAACTTTATTGTTTTGTTTTAAAAAAAAAGCAAACTTATTTTGGAATAATGGAGAAATGGGATGTTAAAGGGTTTATATAATTTGAAATCATAGATGAATAATTTGCTAAATGTGGTTACATGTTATTAATCATTATTTATATATTAGTTGAATATTATTTTGAAAATAAAAGTTAAGGTTATTTTTGAGAACTTTAATAGTTGGTGTTTTTTGGAAATGGAAAGCTAAAAAATAGTGTGTTTTTGAATATTCCCAAAGTTAGTTTTTTTTATAAATTTGAGAAAATTCAGGGTTTTTTAAACAATTTCCCTTTATTAAATTTTTAATATCTGATCATATTCAAGATTTTTACTTTTCATTCATTTTTTGCTACTTTTCTTTACAGTCAATAGTATGTTAATAATCGATGTTATCACAACAAGACCGGACTTGACCCAGATTAGTCTCGGGTCATTGGTCAGTTGAATCGCTTATTTTTCTTAGTAATTTTATGCATATTAAATAGCAAATCTACTTTATGTTAAAATGTGATCAGTAGAAAACCCCTTTTAGTAATCAACAAAAAAACCCTAGTTTTGAACTAGTTGAACTACCTTGCCTATTCACCTGTGATGCATTTTGATCCTTGAGTGCAACAGAGCTTGTTTGTTCTATAAGCAGTTTTAGAATTTAGATGCATCCCCAAAATAATGTATTTCATCAAACAATCAAAGCTAGCATAAAGAGAGAGGAGAAGGTTCCCAATCACAATTTGTTCCATAAACAAGGAAGCAAATCAAGAGAGAAAAGGAAAAAGATTGACCAAGTTTGGTAAAAAAAAAAGAACCAAGGTCCTAGTTTTTAGAAAGTCCAGCAAAAAACCGGGGTTTTTTGTTGTTCTCAGTTCAGGTTTTTATTCAACAACCGGACAGTTGAACTGGTTTTCACCGGTTCAGTTTGTTTGTCCCATCCTTAACTCATCCCGAACCGAAAAATCTTTCAGGCCCGGTTTTTATCGTCGAACTGACCGTCCGGTCCGGGTTTAATAGCACTGTTAATAATATAACAAGAACTGACCAATCTCTTGGTTTTCTTTTCATCCATTTTTTTCTTTCTTTCTTTCCCACTATCTTTCAAACCCTAACACTTGTGTTCATATCTCTCTCGTCTCTTTTACCTCCATCATAACTTTTCCCATCTTTTTTCCCTTTTTCAGGTGAACATAAACAAGCAGAAGAAGGACGCGTTCCAGATAATAAAACCGGACTTCGAGGCGATCGCGCAGTCAACTTCTCATTTTGACCCGGACATGGGCATTAATAAAAACCGGCTGCTCCGCCCTAAAAGGCCCAGCTTTCAGTTCGTCGAGGAAGGGGCCATGTCCAAGATTGCCGAGTCGCAAAGGATCAGAGTGAGTTGTATACTTTTCTTTAATTTCGAGATTTTTTGTTCTTGTTTTGGGTCCGGAAATGGTTTGAAATTCATGTTGACATGTGAAAACCTAAATATTATAAACCTAAAAATAAGAGAAAATATTAAAAATAATAGTGCTACTAATATTACCTTCACGGTAATCCTTGCATGGCTCTTGTATTGTAATTAATAAACCTAAAAATACAGAAAACCAAAATATGACAAAACCTAAAAATCAAAACCCAATTCTTGAGGATGGCCGAAACGCAGAGAATTAGAGTAACTTGTATATTTTATAAATTTCAAAAAAAATTATTCTTGTTTTGGGTCCAGAAATAATTCAAAATTTGTTGATGTGTTTAGCGTTAAAAGGATGTGTATATCATGATTTTGCTTGGTTTTATAAAAATCTGAAAGAAAGTAATAATGATAGTATCATGTTCACATGCAAAACCGCTAATATAATAAACCTAAAACAAAAACAAAATCAAATGACATGAATCCCAAAGATAAATAAAAAAACTTAAAAATAGAATAGTGCTAGTAATAATACCTTCTCAGTAATTCTTGTATAATGCTAAATTTACTACTCTATTCTAATATAATAAACCTAAAACAGACAGTAATTTTTGAATTGGATTTATCTTTGCAGAGTCAATTTGGGGAGGCGCACGCGAAGGAAATGAAGGTGAAGCAGGCCCAGCTGGCGAAGGCGAAAGCCGAGCCCGACATAAACCCTAATTTGATAGCCGTCGCTCCGAGAGTCCCCGCCAAGCAGCTGAAGCAGAAGGACGAGATCCCTGATGTGGAGTGGTGGTAAGTAACCTTCATTTTAATATTAAATGTTCTTTTTTACACATTGATCCCTCTTTTTCGGTTTCTATGTTAGTTTTTATGTATTTATTAATTGTGAGAAGTAGCACATAGTAGTCATGCATGTTGGATATTGAACGTCTAGAAATAATCAACAAACTACAAATTATTGCATACTTCTTAGTTTGGGGAAGCATCATAACATTACACGAAACATTTAGTGACACAAATTATTTATGTTTTTCATTTTCTTTTTTGAAAATGTATGTTCTTATCATAAACCTTATTCATGCATTGTCTCTCACATAAGTACTATTTTTTCTTAAAAATTTAACTTCTTACCTTAAAATTTGCTCAAATGAACTACTAATTTGTGCATTATTTCTCTTATAGGGACAAACCAATCCTTCTATCTGGTGTCTATGAAGATTCTATCACAAAAGAAGCCCTAAACAAAGACAAAATCACAAAATACGCCGAACACCCCCGTCCAATTGAGCCGCCGGCTGAGCCGGCCCCGCCGCCACCTCAGCCTCTCAAACTCACAAAGAAAGAGCAGAAAAAGCTCCGCACACAGCGCCGCTTAGCGAAAGAGAAGGACAGACAGGAAATGATCCGTCAGGGCCTTCTAGAACCTCCCAAACCGAAGGTGAAAATGAGCAATTTAATGCGGGTTTTGGGTTCAGAGGCGACTCAGGATCCGACCCGTTTGGAAATGGAGGTTCGGAGCGCTGCTGTGGAACGAGAGCAAGCTCATGTTGATAGGAATACCGCGAGGAAGTTGACTCCTGCTGAGAAGAGAGAGAAGAAGGAGAGGAAGTTGTTTGATGATCCGAATAATGTTGAAACCCTAGTTTCGGTTTATAAAATTAGGGTTTTGAAGGACCCGAAAACTAGGTTTAAGGTCGACGTGAACGCGAAGGAGAATCGGTTGACCGGTTGTGTGGTCATTTCTGACGAGCTGACTGTGGTGGTTGTTGAAGGAGGTAAAAAGTCGATCAAAAGGTATAATAAGTTGATGATGAACAGGATTGATTGGGCCTCGGTTCCGACCGGAGAGGATGATGAAATGGAGGGGACGGAGGAGATGGAGAGGATTAATGAGTGTGTGTTGGTTTGGCAGGGGAGTGTTGGAAAAGCGAGTTTTAACAGGTTTTTGGTGCATGAGTGTAGGAGTGAGCAAGCGGCTAAGAAGGTTTTCGCTGATGCTGGCGTGCCGCATTATTGGGACCTTGCGGTTAATTTTAATGAGGAGGTTTAATTAGGGTTTTTTGGGTTGTTTAAAAAAATGAAAAAAAGTAAAAATGGGGTTTTGAGTTTATGATGTTTATGGACTGTTGAGACTTTGAGAGTTTTGTGTGTTTCGCGAAAAGATGGTACAATAATTATGAATTTGCTTGTAGTTGTATTGTTGATATTTTGTTTGATTTTGTTTGTTGGGTAAGAATTGAATTTATGTTCGTGATTCGGAATTGGAACATTTGTGGAGGGGTATAAATTATGTTTTAATGATTTATTGCCTTGCAGGGTTTATATGAAATTTGTCTAGAAAAGCAATCGTAAGCAAGTTTTGATCATTTGACACCAATTAAGATAATTATTTACCATTTTAAGATAACTAGGGGGCTACAGGGTCACAAACACTGATGGGCTTGTTTGCTGACTGCTTTTAGAATCTAACGTTAACTTCACTTCAATGAACTACATATTTCGAAAAAAATGATGAAATCCGTTCAGTAGAGCAGTGGAAAATGGGGACACGGTTGAATAGCAGACATTTAGAAAAAGAGAAATAACATAAACTTCATCATGCATTCCTGGCAGGTAATTCTACCTATTGTGCGAGAGTACATGTTGGTTATATTTCTAAAAATTTATCAAATAAATTAAATTAGAATAAATATTAAATAATATTAAGCATAAGAACAATGATGGTGTAGCCGTCTGATTGTGTCACGCACGACTACCATAAAGGCAGATTATATCCTCGAGCTAATTCTCGAATCTGCTCCGGTAGCACAGTCACAGAAAAGAGACCTTTATTTCAAAAGAAATAAAGTCTTTGCACCATATTTTTCTAGCCAAGTGTTATTTGTATATTCTTCAAGAAAATATGGAAGAATGTATATTCGATGAAATATTTTTTATTTATGGTAGAAAGACGAGTAAGAAAAGAATCACGAGAAGTATTTGGCTGTAACTGTAATTACTTCCGACAAGAAATTGGAATTATCTTATTAGGACTTGGGAGGCTAGAGGAAACATGTAAGAAAAATAATGTTAAATGGTACTAAAAACTGCAAAACCAGGGACAAGAGATCGGGATTTTTTTTTTTACCACTATTCAAAAATAAATCAACAAATACCATAGGTCGGATCTCAAATAGATGCAAGCTGATCAAATAAAATTCAATGAGTTCAGTACAATCAACCACTTCTCCTGATTTTGCCAAAGTTGATATTCTGAGAAATCTTCATCAAATTCTCGACAGAAAGTTGCAACCATGAGAGATCAATCATGAAATCGCTAAAATTAGTCAATTATCATAATTTAGGAAAGATGTTATTTTCTTTTTGTCACTAGATTAGTTATTCTTCTTTTGAGTTCACTCTAAATAACATGGTATTTGAGTTCTCTTCTTTCTGGCCGTAATTCTTGCACTGTGTTAGTAGTCCTTAAGCAGAACAGCTCTTGGATAGCTCTGTACCAATCTTTACATTTTACCGGGTTTTTTTTGTGTTATAACTAAATTATTTCTTCCTATTTTATTTTAGTATGTTTTGTTTTATTATATTTAGTTGTATAAGAATTATGTATTTAAGTTCTAACATGACATAAATTGAACAAATCGAATCATTATGATTTTACAAATTCAGGCAAAATCCAATCTTAATTAAGAGTCACAATTGCACATAATTGATGAGAGATTAAATGATCCATTTAATTTGTATCTCCAAATCCTTTTTCTAGTTAATTTCAGCCTTTGAACATGGGATCACCCAACTAAGACAATCTTATTAAAAAAAGAAAATACAAATGAAACAAGAGGAAAAGTAAAATGTTTGAAATATATATCAAAAAAATGTAAAATTGTTTCAAATTTTTATACCTCTTTAAAGATGGATGGAAGTCATCAGGGTTTGATATGTGTTCTCTCTCGCCTTTTAATATTTTATTTTTCGGCAAGTTACTTTTACATAATAGACTTTAGCACAATTTGTAGGTAATATTGCGCTCCGCATAAGAGGTTTGCAAGTTCAACTCCAGCATAACTCCTTTTTTTGACAGAAACTTTTTGATAGAATTTAAATTTACACAAATTCATGATTCAGGAATACATATTCATCAAATCCCGGTATATCTGGCATTGTGATACTAGGTGTCCAACAAAATTATGCAAATTTTTATGTTGGGCCTTATAACCTACTAAATCTCATTTCAGCAGATGCTTTGCTTCACATGATTGGCCCATCATATCTTGAAGGTGCATATAAAGATGGATTGGAGGATTGATCAATTAAGAGAGCTAGGACTTAAAATACTCTGTGTAACTTGCTGTGACTTTGATCATTTCTTAAACGGTTTTGTATGAAAGAAATTTTAATTCTCAAGAGACTTCAAATTTGAGAATAATTTAGTTGTTGTATTTTATTTGGCATGACAATGCACCTTTATAAATTCTAATATATATTGTGCTGATTTCTGTCTTGCCAATATGTTCTCATGTGATGAAGAAAAGAGAAAGATGATATTGA
The DNA here is from genome assembly GCA_027726005.1 of Juncus effusus. Classification (NCBI taxonomy): domain Eukaryota; kingdom Viridiplantae; phylum Streptophyta; class Magnoliopsida; order Poales; family Juncaceae; genus Juncus; species Juncus effusus. Next base: position 3,584,714 of record CM050909.1, read on the forward strand.
GGAAATGGAGAGAAATAATAGAGGCCAGAGGGAACCTGTGAATAAATGCAAGGAAATGGAGAAAATGGAATGGAGAGATGAGAGAACACATACGGAAATAAGAAAACATGGAAATGAGCTAGTGCGATAATTAATTATGTAATAAACTGAGGAGTACCCATAATATCCTTTTCAATTTGAAGGGTCAAGATTAAATCCATCAATGAAACCGAAAAAAGAGTCGGGCACTATAGAAGAGTTCATTATGGTATTATGTTTTTGGACTTCAGTATTTTAATTATGATTATATTTATTTGTATGTTTATATTTTTTGTTGGATCTAAAATTTCGAATGTTATTATTTTTTTATAATTATTAATATTATTTGAAAAATATATGAAAATTAATATGACTTGGGTATCGATTAGTTCACGATTAGTCTACTAATCCTCGAGGAGGTGTTTGGTTCAAGTATGGATGATGCATTGGAATATATGCATTAAAAGAAATACTATTATAAGGAATGTAATTCCAAGGTATTTGTAGAAGTGACAAATGGACGGGTTGTGTCGGGTTCGGGTTTCGGGTAACTTGGGTCTCGTGTCATTAAGCTTTCGGGTTGTTGGAGTTTTAGGATTGTTCATGTCTCGGGTCAATCGGATCTCGGGTTATTCGGGTTTTAGATAGTTCCGGTCATTCAGGTCTCGGATCGGGCGGGTTCGGGTTACGGCTAAATTGGGTTACGGGTCAATCGAATATAAATTTTGAGCACCATCATGTTTTTCTGAAAGGATATATTATCACCATCTTGCTCAGATTTTGTGTGTCGAACTTTGAGTCAAGCCGCTTCCGCTGTAGAAAGTCAATTGTTGGACGTCAAGCAGCCTCATTGAGATCGGTACTAAATTCTACCATGAAAAATGTTAATGTTTATGTAACAAGAATCATAATGTTTTTATTGTTATGTCACAGATTTTGTGGAATAAAAAATGTTAATGTTTATGGAAAAATAATCATAATAGTTTTATTGTTAGGTCAGCTTGACAAGAATTATTCATGTTTTACTGAACAGTAACATTCCAGTTTCCTCACCCCTTTATTTTTCAATTCTTTTGAGACATCTCATGAGGCACGCCATCCAAATAATCCTAGCCATTAAATGATAAAAAATTTAAAGAAGATATGGAAATCCAACCATTAATTCTACTATCGATTTTATGTTACTTATATTTTTATTGTAACTATTTCTGTGTTGTTTATTTTATTTTATTTTATTTTTTTGCATAAATACCCTTAGGCTCCTCCATTAATAATAAGCATTGAATACATCGTGATTACATTGGAGATATAGAAAAGTAAAAAGACAAACTTTGAATTACAAAAATAAGCATACAATCAAATTTTAATTAAAAATTCATGCTCTTTCTTCCGCTCTTTCTTCCGTTTGTTTGTCCGCTTGCGAAATCTCTTCTCTGAATTTGAAGAATACTCTTCCATTTGACTTCCCATTACCAAGAAAATGCCGGAAGAATCAATTTTAGTGTATTCTCCATGGAGCCATTGAAGCTCTGTTATCATTGTTTGCAAGTCTTAACCATCACAACAAAGTCAAACTTGAAACTCCACTGTTTTGGTAGATAGGAGTATATTCAAGATAAAACGAAATTGATGAAAATATGAAGAAAAAGAGTATTGAAAGAGAAGAGAAGAAAAGAGAAGAGAAATAAGGAAAGAGAAAGAGATGTCTAATAAAGAGAAGACAAGAGAAAATAGAGAGAAGAGAGGTAATTAAGAGAATAGAGAGAAGAGAAAGATTGGAATAATTCACCAAAAGTTGAAAAGTTACTGAAGAAACGACCGCCGGAGAAATGAAGGCCCCTGAAGTAGCGGAGGTTGCCGGAGTGAGAGAGGACCCAGGAGGCGGCGCCACCGCAAGGGGCCCACGGCCACCCCCCAGATCTAGTTTGCTCTAGGGTTTTGTTCTTCTTTGGCGGCTATCTATACTAAAGAGCATGTGTTGTTTATTTTACAAGGCTCTTGGAGCAATGTCATGATGCCACCTCATCAGAGCAATTTCAATTTGGTCCATTTGATTCAAATCCGACGGATTTGAAACCTTTTAGTTAGTGTTGTTGACTATTGGGCTACCATTTACCTTTTCTTTTTACCTGAATTTAATGTAACATAAAAATTCTTAAAACATTAATGTTCGCCGTCATTAATTCTATTATGATATATGAATGTGATAAAAAGAAAGATGCTCTCATGTTTCACCTTCTTCTCTTCACCATTCCCTTCAAAAATTTCTCCCCTGTTAAATTTCGCCCCAATTTTCTTGGTGCTCCGTCCAAATTACCTACTTTGTCGAAATAATATTCTGTTGCAAGACAAATCCGTTATCCTCCCCTATTCATCTCATGTAGAAGAGATCAAGGCTGTTCATTGTGATTCTACCAGAATTGAGTAAAATTTTCTTCGAGAGCAGGTACTATTACCATACTTAAGAAAATTCAATGAGGCTTTAATTGAAAATGGGGATGGAAAGCGTTAGCTGAAAAGTCAGGCTTGTGTTCGAAATCGCCAATAGGATATATCACCCAAAAAAAACGTTATTAACAAACCGGATTCCGGTAAGGATGCGCTCCCATTTACTACGAGATCTTGTAAAGATCTTGTAAATTTGAGAGAATTTTTCAAGTGTTCAATTACTTGCGAGATAAAGAGAGGTGATGCTATTTTGGGAATTCAATTGGACGGGTCAAAATTTTTGAGTCGACTTACCCGCATATTTTCTCACACCTAATTGAAAACCCGCAAGCGGTGACACACACACTGCTGGACTATGGTGGGTGCTGACGATGGTGTATATAGATACTAAGTAGCGGTTCCCCATTCTAATTTAGAACCTCAGTTTCACTTTGCTTGGTCGCCCTTACGACCTTGTGATGTAGTAAAGCTGGAGTGTCGATCCACAGGGAGGCCAAAGGTGGAGTACTGGACTAGCTACCAGTTGGTAATCCAAACCTAATCTAATGGTTGGTTGGTTGTGTGAGAAAGCGTAAATAAAAGAAAAGAAAAGAAAATAAAGTAAAAGATCCTGCGCTCGCGTTGTTAGTGCTCGCGCAGGGGGGTGATCTAGAGGTTGTCTGAGTAGAGAGCGGTATAGGGCTTGGTGATTTCATCTATCTCCTTGGTACTTCCTTATGTTGTCTCTCCTTGTTCTTCGTATTAATGCTGATGAGGGGGATCTACCCTGGTATCGCGAAGCCGGCCCTCGCAGTGAATCGTTGTGCTCGCACTCCCGGGATACCTGTCCATAATACGAGCCCTTTGAGATCTCTAGCGTTCCTTGCTCCCCACGGACGTCCCGGCTACTCTTGTGCCTCGTCGGTCCAAGTACTGATCGCAGGTCTGGCTTTCGATTTCTCCTCTCGGTCCTTCACCTACTCGCTTAAGTATCAAGCCGTGTGGCGCGCTACACACTTCAAGATAAAAGTTAAGCAATTCACAAACAATATCACAACAAATAATAATAATAATGGACATAGGAGAAAAATAACTTATTTTAATACTAGATTGATAGACTACTAACACCGCGCCCTAGGGGATGGAGTTAGTTACAGTACATGATACAATAACCAAAACTAAGATACATGAGGATCAGAATTGAACTCTCTCTCTAAAACTAAGTCCATAGTTGTGGGCTGTCACCACCCACAACTAACATGAATATTCTCTCTTTTTCTCTCTCTCTCTTTGGATTGATCTCTCAATTGGTCCCCTCTTCTACCGTCCCGTCTAAGGGCCTTTTATAGGGGAGAGACCTAGGGTTTCCAGTGTCTCCAGATGGTAGGTGGCATCTCTCGAATATGCTCGCAGATCTTCTCGCCAGTAACGTTGATTGCTCATTTCCCGATCTTCTCGCCAGTAACCTTCTTGAGCGTGTCTACCTGGCGTTGCCAGATCTCCTCTTAACTAGCCAATCAATCAGTCCGTGATTCCAACGATTGTGTTTCTTTCCCAGTTTGGACGCCATCAAGCTGCTCTTCTCAGGTAGTGATTGCTCGTGATCCGTGCTGACGGGTCGAGTGTTTTCGCGTACCAAAGTGCGATAACTGCTTCAATCGTTCCTTGGCTTCCTTGAGCCTCTTTTGTTTCCTTGTTTGGCATTTTTGCTATAATCACATATGACCTTGGCAGTAACTTGGATTTTGGGTTAAAACATAAATAAACTACTAGAAATACTAACTAAAGTGCAGAAAATAAGATACAAGATAGCGGGTAAATATCTATATAAAATACCCCTATCAGCGGGCATTTTTTCCACCAGCGGATCTCAGATGTCGCGCAATTACAACTCGAAGAAATCCAAACTGAAATTCTATCGGTTAACCTAACGAATGGGGATGATGTGATGAGATGAAGGTGTTGCTGAATGCTCTTCTGATGATCGACAACCTCAAGAGAAAGGGGCGGCAATTTGCTAATGTTTGTGTCTTGTGTTATCGAGCCGAGGAATTGAGTCGACACGTGTTTTCACTTTTTATGTATATGATGTTATTAGAAACTAAATTATATATATTGTTATGTATGTATTATTATTAGAAAATAAATTATATATATTGTTATTGGATCCGTCGTGATCCCTCGTGCTATAATGTCATCGTGCTCTATCAGGTCCCTAATTTTATTCACTGTTATAAGGCCACAAAAAAAGCCAAATTTTGATTATTTACAATTTGTATAGTTAAGTTTGCATTTAAAACTTGAATGTACTGGTTACTTGTTAATAAATACTTCATATATATATATATATATATACAATTTAGTTTTATATGATCTATAATATGAGAAGATTTTCTAATATTAGCTGCATTTCGTAATCTCGCATAATTATAAAAGTCTCATCTTTTAATTATTTGAAATAAAATATTTTATTTAATAAAAAGGTCAAAAGTTTAATTTCTATCATCAATAGTAAGTTTTTTTGGTATATTCATGTCCAATCACCAGTAATTCTTATTTATTCTAAAGATCTCGTAGTAAATAATAGTTATCAACTTATTATTCTATCAATTTTTTTAGATTAATTCAAAATAATAACAAGTACTTAGGAGGAAAAAAAAATTGTTTTTAGTCACTAATTATATATTTTTTTGGGCAATTATACATATGGTCCGGCCCCCTATGTACTAATTCCTGGTTTCGTAAAGTTCTCACTTGCTCGTTTGTTTACTAAACTAAATTTTCAAAAAATAAAAGAATTTTGAGAAAAAGAAGAATTGCGTGCATGATAAATTTCACTTTGTTTTGCAAAGATGATCTAACTGGAAAGAGTTTGATAAAAATTCACGAAAAGGTTTTGTAATTGACCAATCTTTACCTGTAGGCTGTAGTATTTACCAGGACTTATAATTTATTGCATATCATGACTCGTAACTGTACAATTGAAGATGCATATGAAAAGATTCGTTAAAATTTTATTTAAAAATATATATGAAAAAATTGATTATTAAGGATAATATATATATATAAGTATATATATAGTGGAAAATTATTATTACCTTCTATTTTATTCTTCTCCATTTGTAAACTCATTATTATTCTCTTTTTCATTGTATCAAATATCAATTTTAATAAAAACTGAGTACATTATCTGTTAAATTATGTAATCTTCAAGTCATTATAATGACAACAATAATCTGGTTAGCATAGCAGTTACTAGACACATTTTTTTTCATTAAATACTACTAGACACAATAATATGATGAATTTGAATTCTGATGGCGAAAAGTGCGAGAGATGTCATATTCTGGTAGTTGAAAGACCCAATTCGCGTGATATTTGAAGTATTAAAGCGCAAGCTCATTGTTTGAGAAGAGGAAGGTGTGGATTCATTCTGCTAGTTTGATATATTTTATTGCAAGAATATTTTGTAATGTCAAAAGAAATTGACATTTGCTTATTAGAAAAAATGTTAAAATTAAATATAAAGATGCATTTATATGTTATGGCTGTCAACAAATTAAAAAATATGTTTTTTGAAAATAGGGTTTCTTGACAAGTAGGTTTGGTATTATCATGAATAAGGTTTCTTGACAAGTAGGTTTAATATTTTCATGTATTAGATGTTAATTGGGAAAATAATTCTTTGAGTTATTTCCTTATATTATATATGACTATCCTATAAATAGAGAGGCAGGTATAGAGTTTTATTCATTCCAACAACAACAATATTTTGTATCTCTTTCTTTCTCTTGTAATAAGAAATTTATCTTATTTTTAAGTTTCATTGTTCAATCATTTCTTCTTCTATTATTGTTCTTTCTTGGGCTAGTGTAACCTTATTGCCGCACTATTATTTCCGCTGCTGATAACCACAAGGTCACTGCTGGTTTAGTGCTGCCGTGTTACTGCGCAGTCACTGTTGTTCTGTTTCTCTGTTAGCGACGCGGCTATCTGGTTCAGTCCATGTGTGACTGTCTGGTTTCTTTACATGGTATCGGAGCTTCGAGAATGATAGACGACAACATTGGCGATAGACGGTGTTGTTCTCGTCCCTTGGTGAAGAAGAGGATTGTTTATTACGTCATCCATGGAGTTTGGAGGTCGGGTTAGTGGACTTGGTATTGAGGCTCTAAATCTTTCGAATTATTTTATGCGGAAGAGTTGTATGGAGTCTTGTATTAAGAGTGAGGGGTTATGGGAGATCATTGTTGGTATGGATGTTGCGCCGACGCCTGTCATCTGTACGGATGGTACGGTGACGAATGCAGACGCAGTAAAGGAGTGGTCGAAAGCGAATGCTAAGGCGGAGTTCTTGTTGAAGAGTGCGATCTATTCGAGCATATTAAGAAGTGCAAATTGGGGGTTGAGATTTGGAGAACTTTTGATCAGTTGCTCAACAAGAAGAACACGTCACGATTACTATTTCTGGAGAATGAGTTGGCGAGTTGCACACAAGGTGAATTATCTATCTCTCAATATTTCTTGAGAGTAAAGGGTTTATGTTCTGAAATTTCTATCTTGGAACTGGAGGAGGCTATTTCGGAGGTGAAGTTGAAGCGGTATATTATTCACGGTCTTCAAAGAGTGTATGTTCCGTTCGTTACCTCAATACAGGGGTGGGCGCAACAACCATCCGTGACAGAGTTTAAAAATTTGCTCACTTCTCAAGAATCATTGGCTCGACAAATGGCGGGTGTTTCGGTTTCCGAAGGCGAAGGTCACGCTCTTGTGTCTAACAAAGTAAAAACTCGGTATGACCAAGAGGAACGGAAGAAGGAGGTTACGAAGAAGGGGGAGTCTTCCTCAAATAGTGGTTATCGGTCAGCTATCAAGTGTTACCGATGTGGGAAACTCGGTCACATAAAGAAGAATTGTCGTGTTAAGTTGAGGGAAGGAAATGTCGCGGGTAAAGAGCATATTGTGAAGTGTGAAGTTTGGGATACGGATTTCGTAGCAGAAGGAGTTTCGTTAGACGTATGTGCTTCTGTTAACTACGAGGACAACTGGATCATTGATTTCAGTTGTGGTCATCATCTGACTGGTGATGATTCCAAGTTTTCTTCACTTCGTGGATATAAAGACAATACTGCCTTTGTTGATGCCGACAACAGTATTCACCACATGGTGAAGAGGGCGTGGTTGTTGTTTCTGGTAAAGAAAATGGGTCGATAACTCTCGATAGTGTTTATCACGTGCCTGGTATGAAGAAGAATCTTCTGTCGGTGGCGAATGCAGTTGATGCGGGTCACTATGTGTTGTTTGGCCCGAAGGATGTGAAGATCCTCCGGAATGTGGAGGAGGTAAAGGGTGATATTAATCACGTTGGTAAGAGGGTGAAAGACTTGTATGTTCTTTCGGCTTCTTCCTCGTATGTTGACAAGATGAGCAACAATGATGGCGTGTCGGTTTGGCATGCTAGGCTCGGCCATGTCGGTATTGACAAGTTGAAGGCGATGGTTTCGAGGAATCTTGTCAACGGTCTTCCGTCCCTTTCTTTTGCAAGTGGTGTTGAGGTGTGTGAGGGTTGCCAATATGGTAAATCTCATCGACTGCCTTTCGAGAAGTCTCAGTCAAGGTGTAAAGGTGCATTAGAACTTATTCATGGTGATTTGATGGGTCGTACGCAAAATGCGTCGTACGGGGGTGCTCGGTATATGTTGGTACTCGTCGACGATTTTACACGGTACACTTGGGTTTATTTTCTGAAGGAGAAACGAGAGGCATTTTCTAAATTTCGAGAATTTAGAACAATGATTGAGGGAAGGCTCGGTAAAAGGATTAAGAAGTTTCGAACCGACAATGGAGGCGAGTTTGTATCCAAGGATTTACTCTCATTTTGCGAGAGTCATGGCATCAAGAAGGAGTTGACTTGTGCTTATACACCGCAACAAAATGGTGTGGCGGAAGAAAAAATTCGGCATCTGGTGGAGGTATGCAGGAGTTGGGTGTATGCGAAGAATTTACCGAAGGCCTTATAGGCAGAAAGTATGGCATGTGCTACCTACATAGTTAATCGGCTTCCCTGCAGTCCAATTAACATGAAGTCACCTCACGAGTTGACGTTCGATGAGAAGCCAAGTGTGAAGCATTTGAAGGTGTTCGGTTGTACGCGCTTTGTTACATACCGGATGAGAAGAGGACGAAGTTAGACGCTAAGGCTCGGAAGTGTGTTTTCATTGGTTATGATCAAAGAAAGAAGGGATGGAAATGCATGGATCCAACTACTCATAAATTCATTGTCTCTCGAGACGTGGTGTTTGATGAAGCGTTTGCTCTATATGGTGATGGTGGTTCCCAAGCGGTAGTTTCGAATCTACCGACGCCACCTGTTGTTCATGTGGGAAACCCGGGTGTTGATGACAAGGATTACCCGAGTGAAGATCCGAGGTTCTCGTCGCCTACATCGACTGTCACGAGTTCAAGTGAGATCAAGGTGATAGGGAGAGCAACGAAGTGCAATCGCAAGAAGAGGGAAATACATAAGCTCTAAGGAGGTCGACAAGGACAGTAACTCGGCCGGCTAGATATAGAGATGAAAACTTTGTGTCGACGTATTCATGTTTCTTTTCAGGGCCGACAGATGGTGAACCTTCATGCTTTAAGGAGGCGAAAGGTAACAAGTCGTGGGAAGATGCTATGGACGAGGAGATGCAAGTTCTTTAGAAAAATAAACCTTGGAATCTTGTTCCAAAGTCCAAGGGAGTGGACCCGATTACTTGCAAATGGGTCTACAAGTTGAAATGCAAGGCGGATGGGAGTGTTGAGCGCTATAAAGCTAGGCTTGTAGCAAGAGGTTTTTCTCAACGGTATGGCGAGGATTATGAAGAGACCTTTAGTCCTGTCGCTAAGATGACATCCGTGTGAGTTGTGATTTCAATGGCTGCTTCGTTAGGTTGGAAGTTGTGGCAGCTGGATGTGAAGAATGCTTTCCTGTATGGTGAACTCGACAAGGAGATTTATATGGAGCAACCGGTTGGATATATTTCCAAGGCGCGTCCTGACTATGTGTGCAAGCTGAAGAAGGCGCTGTATGGTTTGAAACAGGAACCTCGAGCTTGGTATGGCAAGATTGCGAAATATTTGCAATTTTGTGGTTATTCTTCTTCGAGTTCGGATCACAGTTTATTTGTGAAAAGGAAGGCGGGTCTACATGTGGTCGTTCTTTTATACGTGGACGACATGATCATTACCGGCAATGATGAAGGCGAAGTTGCAAGACTTCAGGGCGAGCTCTCGATTAGATTCGAGATGAAGGATCTTGGAGAGCTTAGTCACTTCCTGGGATTGAAAGTGGAACGTTAGAAAGACGGGTACTTTGTCTCTCAAACGGGCTATGCTGGAAAGCTCATTGAGAAATTTGGTGTAAAAGAAGGTAATCATTGTTCGACACCGCTGGATGTAAATTTCAAATTGACACGTGATGATGGAAAGGTACTTCCGGATCCTCGGAAGTTTCGTGCTCTTGTTGGAAGACTGATTTATCTCACGATTACTAGACGGGATATTGCCTTCGCGGTCGGCCTGGTGAGTCCGTTTATGCAAGCTCCGACAAAGTTGCATCTGGATGTAGCGAAGAGAATTCTCAAGTATGTGAGTTCGACTCTTGATCTCGGTTTATTTTATAAGAAGGGTTCCGAGTTCGTTTTGCATGGATATACCGATGCTGACATGGGCGGTGATTTGGATGATCGGAGATCGACATCCGGTTATGTTTTCTCTTGTGGTTCTGCAAGTATTTCTTGGTGTAGTAAGAAGTAAGATTGGTCTCTCTTTCTAGTACCGAGGCGGAGTACAAGGCGTCATCACTTGCGGACAAGAGTGTGTTTGGTTGCGGAGGTTGGTCGAGGATGTTTACAACGTGGTTACGGGTCCTACGGTTATTCGAGATGACAATCAAAGTGCGTTGAAGTTGGCGACCAATCCTGTTTGTCAGGCGAGAACCAAGCACATTGAGATCGAGCATCACTTCATTCGTGAAAAGGTGCTTGATGGAATTATTAGAGTTGAGGAGGTGAGAAGCGTTGACAACGTGCCTGATATCTTCACCAAGTCTCCCTCCAAGGGATCATTCGAGTTATTGCGAGCCAAGTTGGGGCTCTTGGCCAAATGCACTTTAAGGGGGGGTGTTAAAATATAAAGATGCATTTGTATGTTATGAAGGCAGTCAACAAATTAGGAAATATGTTTCTTGGAAATAAGGTTTCTTGACAAGGAGGTTTGGTATTACCATGAATAAGGTTTCTTGACAAGGAGGTTTAATATTTCCATGTATTAGGTGTTAATTGGGGAAGTAATTCTTTGGTTTATTTTCTTATATTAGATATGACTACCCTATAAATAGAGGAGTAGGGGTAGATTTTTATTCATTCCAACAACAACAATATTTTGTATCTCTTTCTTTCTCTTGTAATAAGAAATTTATCTTATTTTTCAAGTTCCATTGTTCAATCATTTCTTCTTCTATTATTGTTCTTTCTTGGACTAGTGTGAGCTTATTACTGCACTACTATTTCCGCTGCTGATAACTACAAGATCGCTGCTAGTTTAGTGCTGTCGTGTTACTACGCAGTCACTGTCTGTTTCTCTATTAGCAATGCGGTTATCTGGTTCAGTCCCTGTGTAACTGTCTGATTTCTTTACAAGTGTCTAGCACAATGGTTAAGATATTGAAGCAAATTAATGCCTTATTTAGTTAAGAACAAAACATATTTGTCTACTTAATTTTTGTGGATTTAGGCCTACTAAGGAAACTTTCTAATTGTTCTTAAATTTAGATAATATTCAGACTTATTTGACGTGAGTAAGTTAAAGAGAATTTTTACAGTGGAATGGAAAAATGTAACGGATAAAACCGTACGATTTCTTTTCCCAACAAATGCATGGACATTCCCTATGATTTCTTCCTTTCTATTTTGATACATACCTTAAGTATATATTTTTAATATGCTTGTTTCCTTGTTTATTTTTGTTATACTTTCACGTATGCTTGTTTAATATACTTTCATGTAAATTTAGAAAATATTCAGACTTATTTGAGGTGAATAAGTTGTAGAGAATTTCTATATTAGAATTTAAAAAACATAAAGGATAAAATTTGTTTTCTTTTCCCAACAAATGCATGGACATTCCCTATGATTTCTAATAAGAGAATTTTAAAAATATGTACTTATATTTTTTTTGAAAGAGATTATACTTATATTTTCTATAAAGTATCTTAATATTTTGCATCCCGCCTCACATGTATCACGTTCATAATTAATAATTTTGGGTTTAGGATTTAGGTAATTAAAATTTTTAATATCTAATTAACCCCACCTTTTTATTTTTCAATTCCTTTTGAGCATCTAAAGAGACCATATTACCTCAATTATTTTAACCATTGGATGATGAGTTATAAACAAATTTAAATCATTGATTGACTTGTGATTTTCTATGATTATGATCTTTTTTAGACATTTGTGTGTTCATTTGACGATTACTTTTATGAATTTTTAGAAAGCCACGTCATCAATTGTTGATGACATGGAGTGTGCTCATTGGTTTGGTCCAAAGTTAAAACAATTTCATGTAATTGTTTATCACTAGGGATTATTTGTGTCCTAACAATATTTCAAGTTGAAAATGAGGAATTCATCCATCAAATCACATAATTTTTCTATTATTCTTAAATAAATAGTGATTATTTATCAAATGTTGTATTTCTCTTACTAACACATTCATATTAATTTTGTTTGAAATTTCACATCATTTTGAAGATAGGATTTTAGTTTAGATGAGCTCGTAAATAAAAATACTAACCTACTTGAATATCATAACCAATTCAATAGAAATCATTGGTTATTTAAACAAATCAAAACCTCCTAAACAATGAGCTTGTTCAGAACTGTTTAGATCGTTATGAGTTATTTGCACTTGACTATTATTCAAATTCTAATGGAGGCTATTGAGCAAAGCAACCATAGGAATTTTGTGGCCCTTGTTAATTACTATTGAACATAGAACTGACCGAAATAAACTTAAAACAATTCATTGAGCATGAAAGATAATAAGTAAGTGAAAACAGAATAATAACCGTTCAAATGAAATTCATTATTAATGGTCTTTAAAGTTACAACACAAAAACATAAACACTAACTATGCCTCGAAGGGCTTACTCGAAATACATGGAAAAGAAAGAAAAGAAAATAATGATAGAACCCATTAATGAAGCGTGGATGGAAGAGTGAAGCTTGCTTGACTTGCCCAACTCCAAGAGAGAGAATGATGAAGTTCAAAAGTGAGTTGAAAAGATGTCTTGCACCTGGTTATATTGCCTCTCAAAAGGTGGTCATGAGGGATAAATGAAGCTCCATGCAAAGAGTGTGAAGCGAGCATGGCAAAGGCATGAAAGTATGCATATAGAGGGGCCCAGATTGTGAGTTATAGCCGAAATACTGAAGCTATGTTAGCAGGTCCAAATCTTGATTATTATCTCCATCTTGTGCTCCAACATCTTTATTTTCAAGCTATGCTCCATCCAAATTGCACCTGAATTAACATAAATATGTCATTAGTAGTATCAACATTCAAATTGTGATTATTATCCATATAAATAGAATATTAACGTATATAATGGCGCAATATCACATGTGTATAGGGTATAAAATGTGTATAATTAATGACTTATCAATGTCCTTTATTACACCTTTTGGCAGTTGTAAAAATTGCATGGTGTATATTGGCAATGCATTCAAAGTTGCCTTTACAAGAGTTGTGCGGCCTCCCATTGTGAGAAATCTACTCTTCCATGAGGTATTCCTCTCTTGTATTTTGTTAAGGAGGGGGAGATAGGAGATATGTTAGGTTACGTGGTTTGTTGGTCGTAAGGGGCAATCCTAAGTATTTGCAAGGAAGAAGGTTGAGATCACACCTTAGGATAGATTAAGTATTCCGTTGCATGATTCTGGGAATTGCTATTGGGAGGAAAGATCTTTTTTCCCAATTCATGGATAGACCCGTGATTTCCATGAATATGTCTAGAGCTAGTGAGATTAGCTTAAGGTTTTCCGGGTGAGCCTCAATCATCATGATTGTGTCGTCGGCGTATTGTGAAGAAGGGGGTCTATCTTTTTAAGGATAGATTGTAGAACATCAACCGCCGTATTGAAGAGCATCGGTGATAAGGGATCGCCTTGTCGCAGGCCCCTTTGATGGAAGAAATAGGGGGAGAGAGTTCCATTTATTTTAACGGAGAAGCTTGATGAAAGAAGGAGAATATGGATCCATGCTATCCATTTTCCAGGGAAACCTCGTGCCTTTAGCAACTTGAGGATGAAGTCCCATGAATATTATCGAAAGCTTTACGAAAATCAATTTTTAACATAACAGATGGAATTTTTCGTTTCTTGTAGAAATTTATCAATTCTCTAGATACAAGGAAAGTTTCCGTGATCGACCTATTTTTTATAAAAGCCGTTTGGTGGCTATGAATGAGGGTTGGGAGGAGTGGTTTTAGCCGATCCGCTTATAGCTTAGATATTAGTTTAATAGGAGTGGAGACTGCACTTATAGGTCAGAATTCGTCGATCTTGTTTGCACCATTTTTCTTAGGTACAAGAGTGATGTAAGCTTGATTGATCCTCCAAAGATCTAGTTTATGGTCGTAAAAGTTTTGTATCATTTTGGTCAAGTCTCCCCCTATTGTTTGCCACAATGATTGGATATATTCTGATGGCAACCCATCCGGTCCAGATGACTTGCCTTTCTTCAAATTATAAACGGCATCGACAATTTCCATATGAGAGAAAGGAACCACTGACTGATTTAGCAAGTAAGTAAGTGGTGGTTGTTCTAGCAAGAAAGTTAAGTCTCCTGTTTGGGATTGCATATTTTGTGTGCCCATTGTGGCCTTAAAATTGGCGAGAAATGACTCGGCAATGAGTGTTCTGTCCGTGATGACTGTGTCATTTATCGAAATGGATGATATGTAGTTTTGGATTCATTTGGAAGATGCGATAGCATGAAAATACTTAGTGTTTTTGTCTCCTAATTTTAACCAAGTGCAAGATGACCTTTGTTGCCATTTAGACTCAAGGTCCAAAGCATAATTATATGCTTTCTCCCGGAGAGATATTCTCATTTGTCTCTCTTGTTGGTTAAGAGATCGAGTTTCTTCTATTTTATCTAGGTTCTGCACTTCTAACTTAGTCTTTGCGAGCTCACAGTCACAGTTGCTAAATTTTGAGTTGGCCCAATTCCTCAACTCTTTCTTAGTAATGTGAAGTTTAGATAGGAAGTTTTTTGCCGAGTTTGCTAGAGTCGTTGTGCGAGAGGTCCAAATAGAGTTGAACAGATCCGGCATTTCGTTGTGGCGTAACCAGAAATGTTCAAGTTGGTTACTAGATTTTCCTCTCTGTTGGATTTTGGAAAGAGTGAGTCGTAACAGTGCATGGTACGAGGTTGTATGCGGGAGATAGGCCAATGCTGGAATGGTGTTGAGTGAGAGAAAGTGGTGAGAGAGGAAAGCTCGATCTAGTTTCGAGAAAGTAGGGTTGGGTCTTTTACTAGACCATGTAAACTCACGACCCACTAGGTCAACTTCATTTAAGTTAAGTTCATTTAGAGTGTGATTGAAGAGTATAATGTTGTTGGGGGTATGAACTCCTTCCATTGACTCTTCTAAGGAGCGGATGAAGTTGAAATCCCCTACAAGGATCCAAGGTAAGTCAAGCGTGTTGATAGATGAAAGTTCAGAGAGAAAAGATGCTTTTAGGGTGTCTTCTGTCGGGCCGTAGATATTGGAGAGAAGGAATTTAAAACCACTAGAATGTGAAATGGTGACATTGAGAGAGAAATTGAGAGGGAGAGGGTTTTCAATAGAGAAATCATTTGAAACAGCAACAAGCATTCTACCTTTCGAGCCAGAAGCTTTCTTAAAACAGAAATCATTTAACCTAGAAGGACATACGCTCCTTAAATCAAATAGATTCGGGGAATCCCACTTAGTCTCTTGCAAACAAATGATGTTACAATTAGAGTCCCTAATGGTCTCATTAATAACCTTACACTTACGTGGATTCTCCAATCCCCTTACATTCCAAAAAATAAAAGAGATATGATTAAAAAGTCTTACAACCATAGATAATAAAATATAACTAATTATCAAGATGATCGGGATCACATGTCCCTAGGCAACTGCCTTTAGTACGGTCCATTTTCATCCCCGTAATCGACCTGATCCAGATCATGTTCGAAGTCGAACTTTACGTTGCAGTCCTCCCTGATCGGAGCTGTTTTAAAAGCACACACATTTGTCATTAGATCAACAGAGTTTGACTTTCTTACATTGTTATTTAGTTTACATGATCCTATAATACATTTTCCAGGCTTAGAAATGTTGCATGTAGGATCAGAGTTAGCTTTGGACTTGACTGAGTTTAATAAGGAGTTATTTCGGTCTGTTTGAGTGTTAATAAAATTAGGAGGTATTGGGCCGGCTAGCCCACAGTCTTTTCTTAAGAGAAGAATTTTTTGTTGGTTTAGTTTTTTGGGCCTGTTAATTTCTTTAAGCAATGCCTTCAAAATTTCTTTTTTTCTCCTATCTTTGTCTTTTCCTCCTGTTTGGACTAACCGAGGTTTTCTTTTCATTTTTTTGGGTGGGACCAACTTGGTTCCATCAAAAAAAGTAACATTCTTTTTGGTCCTAGCTGACCTTCTAGAATTTAGTATCGTGTATTGTAAAAAAGAGGAGAGAGGGAGAATAGGGCCAGAAATTCTTTTTCCACCTTTTGTGCTTTTACCGGTCTTTTGGCTCTTATAAGAAGAAAGAGAGTTGGAAGTTGTACCTTTCGCTGGGTTTCTGCCCTCATGTTCAGATTCCGAAGAAGACTGGTTGGAAGTCACGCCTTTGCCTTTCTCTTCTCGTGTATACCTCGGCCTGCTTATCCATGCTGTGCTCCTCTGTCCTTCTCATGAGTTTCCATTTTGGTGAAAGCGGGCTTCTTCAAGCGGTGGCGTGTCTGTAGCGGTTGTCAGTGCAAGCTGGCCCACATTGTTTCCGTTTGAATTTTGAAAAAATGGATGACTCTGTTGACCCGTTAGCTGTATTGGTACAGTATTTTGGCCGTTTGCGGCGGCCTCTGGATTCGTACCCCCAATTCTTAACGGCTGTGATTGACCGGCCTGATGGGAGGTTTGAAACGCCATTGCCTGTGATGAGTCTTCCACCCTCTCATTGAACCTGATTTTCTTGGTGATATGTTCACTTGAGGCGTTAGTGTTTGACAGAAGGGACTGAGCTATATTCAGAATTTGGGCCGAAATTTGGTTAATTGAGGTGTCAGAGAAAATGAGGGTTGGCCAAGAGGTCTTTGGATTCAGACGGTGTTGCCGCCGTCCACAAGTTTCTTAAGTATGTTTTCCAACGTGATTGTTCGTGGACTATCTGGCGCGCCTCTCTGTCTTCTGTTTCAGTCGGCGGATTGTCGGTAGAAAAAACCGCTAGAGTGGGAGGTTAGTGCAACGGCGCTGTGGATGAGCTGTCGTCCCGTTCATTGTATTGATTGGGGAACTGGAGCCTGTTGAGATGGTTGTAAATGTCCTCTTCAGTCGGGGTGGTGTCAACAGGCACAAAAAAGGTTGTCTCTTCGACGGCCACCCCTTTCACTTGGAGAATTACCTCCTTTTCCAGTGGTTCGGTCACTGTTAAGAGAGTTTCGGAAGTAAGGGAGAGATTTGTGGTTACAATCACAATTCTCAATTTCTCTAATGATTGAATCTCCATCAATGGAGCATGGTCAAGTAGGACTCCATACAAGCCCACAAGAATGGCCAATTCATCCTCACACCAAGAGTAGAGGGATAAGTTCCATAGATCAATCCATATTTTATACGGAAATTTAAGTACCTTTGCGCCAATGGCGTTCGTCCAAGGATAGCACAAGAAACCAGCCCTTGTGAGAGGGTTCAGACCACCACCATCAGCATAATCGACAGAGGCCATCGACGGTGGTAGCTTGAGGAGATAACGTTGTTGTCCCCAGTACACCAACTCGAACACCTCCTGCCAGTCTGCACTCCGTTGTACGATGCTTCAAATGGTGTTTAGCTCATGGTGCTCCACGAATCTTGCATCGATGACCCAAGAGCCATCAAGTTGGTTAATCAGTTGGAGGTGAGCAGTGGACTGTGTGATGAAAACGGTGGCTGACCAAGGTCTGTTTTTGGGCATGGCGCCGTCGCCTAGTTGTCCTCGTGGGATGAGTGCACTGTTAATCTCAGCGCAATCCTTAAACAGGTGACCGGGCTTCATGCAATTAATGCATTTCATCTGTCCCCTACAGTCCTTTGTTTCATGTCCGAATTCAAGGCATTTCCGGCACCGGCCATACCAAGAAGGGTGGTTCAGATTTGGGGGAAAAACAGGACGAGTGTGCGGAGTTGGCAGTAAAGCAGGTTTGTTACCGGTTTGTTTGTTGTTGCTTGGTCCCACCTCATGTTGGTTGTTTGAGCAGCGGTTGAAAACATGCCTGTTGAACCCCGGAGGTTGAGGGGGGGTGGTGGTGGAGTTCGCCGGTTGTACTGCAGCGGCGTAGGTGTTCTGGGGAGGGCGGATTGCTGGTCTCTGCTGCCTATTCCGGTCGTTTGGGTTGTTGGCTGGCCGGTTGTTCCTTGGCGTCGGTCTCCATTGGCGAGGTCGGCTACCATTGTTTGGGTGGTTTTTTCTAGGTTGCATGGTTCTGTAGTAAGGTTTTGGGTGGTGGGTATTGTGATGGAACAGGTGAAGAGGAGTAGAGTATGGCTTTTTATAAAGGGTAAAAGACTTGGATAGTGGCTTGGAGATTCTTTGTACTTGCTTCCAGCCTTCTCCAATATCAATGGTTTTTAGTTTCCCCCTACCTTGTCCAAATCGCCCTTTCTCTCCCCTCTTTTCCCTCTCCATTTTTCAAAAAAATATTATATTCATATACCACTTCAGGCAAAACATATTAATGGTTATAACCATGAATTTTTAAGATTTATCAAATGATTATTTTCATAATCTACTTAAATTGGAGTTCAGTCATATAGTTCTTATTTTCATTATTCTTCTTATTTTTTTTTAATTAGGAAAAGAGAGCATAATTAATATTTTTCATATTTTATATCGAAGGGATTTTTTTTTTTTTGCATACATGGGGCAATCTGATTTTTTTTTAAATACCATTTTTTTCAAAAATAAACCAGCAAATATCACTCCTTTCAAAATAATGTGATATCTACCATTTCCGCCACTACTAGTGGCGGAACAGATGTTGTTCCGCCACTAGTAGTAGCGGAACATGTGAATTTTATAATTTTTCAAAAATGGGGTTAATTAGTGAAAAAACGTGTTCCACCACTGCCACTGGCGGAACAGGGAAAAAATTAATTTTTTCTCAAAAAAAATTAATTTGTTCTCAGGAAATGTTCCCCCACTGTCTGTGGCGGAACAGTATTTTCAGCATTTTTTTGCACTAATTAATCATGTTTAACCAGCCAAATGAGAATTTTTTGAAAAAACTGAAAATTCACATGTTAGAACAACATATGTTCCGCCACTAATAGTGGCGAAAATGGTAGTTACTCCATTATTTTCAAAACACTGGCAAGTATTGGTCTATTTTTTGAAAAAAATGGTATATAAAAAAAATTAGGGCAATCTGGCATTGGGATAACGATATGCAGTTTTTCATATTGGGCCTTAGAGCCTACTAATCTCATTTCAGCAAATTACATTCAAAGGCGAAACAGGGCTGCTTGGTCACATGATTGGCCCATCATATCTTGCTCGGAGTTGTCTGAAATGAAAAATATTAACGTTTATGCAGCTTGAACTTTTTTTTTTTTAAATAGGTTCATGCAACTTGTTATAATGTTTTTCTTGTTATGTCAGTGAGACAAATTATTTCATGTTTCACCGAACAGTAACATTCCCCAATGACTTTATAAAATGTTCTTTTCTTATTCCATTTTTGACTGTGGGACTAAAGAGGAGATAACAAAGCTGGGAACAAAAGTTTGATGTTAGTTTTTTTATACTTGATTTTTTGTTGCAAATTTGTACATCTAAAGATGAACCGGGTTATTTTAGTATAGTATTTTAACCCATTTTACAAGAATTCCAATCCACATAACACTATAACCCCTCAAATATCAACTTATTCTTTTTCATATATATTATTTATTTGCACTTCAACTTTTACAAAAGTCCAAAAAATCATCTATAACCCCTCAAATTTATCTCTAAAAATATAATATTTTTATCAGTTCATTTTATTAGTTTATTGTCATTTTAGTTTTACTTCAAGTTTTCTTTTTGTGAAAGAAGAATTTCATGTACACTCCTAAAATTTTCAAAATATCAAGCATATACCCTAATAGTATTTTTTTGTTTTTATATCAAGAGGAGAATTTCATGTACTATTAAATTTTCAAAACATCAAGTGTGTTCCTAGAACCAGGAAAAAAATTATGTTGCATTGTGTTTTTATGAAAATAAATCACATATAATATCATCATATGTCATAATATCATCATGTCTATCCTTACATTATAGGGAAAATTATGAATATCTCTAAATAGTATAATTTCAGATATATTGATCATCAATGTTTAAAAAAGGTTAAACTGTTATAAAATAAGATTAAATACGGAAATATTTATATATATCAAAATAAAGTGAGCAATAATATTTGACATTCATTTTTTATTAACAGGCCAATTCATGTATATCCCTACAAAATCTGAATAACATATATTCCTATAAAATTCAAAATGACATTTGAGAGGTATCATATATGATCTTAAAAATATTTTATGAATTATACTAAAAAGAAATTCGCTCAATTAAAAATGGGAATTATTACAAATGCATAAAAAAAGTACATCAAAGCTGAATTCCCTTTTTTTTTTTGGTGAAAGGGCATTTTTATTAGCACATTTTTCTATATCCGCTCTCATGGAAACACCAAAATATTATACATATGACTTCCAAAAGATAAGCCAGAAATTATTTTTAAATAACAATTTTACTTTCAAAAAATAAAGATAATATGCCACCAAAGCGGAGCGAGGTATGCTCTAGTAATATTAAATGGCTTTGAGAAATGGGATAACAGTTTTGGATTTTGTTGATGAAAGTTGGGAATTTGTTTCTCGGTTATTTAAATTAGGAATTTACTCAATGGGAAATTTGCAAAAGAGCCACTGTATTATGGATATATTGAGATATTTGGAAAATATTGGATTTGCATTTGGATCTTGGTAGGTCCAAATCCGAAACCCGATATGAATCCGACAATCAATATATATATATATATATATATATATATATATATATATATATATATATATATATATATATATATATATATAAGAGTAAGAGAGAGAGAGAGAGCTTATCTACTAAGATAATATTAGTATCAGAGAGTTGGTACTAATATTTTTTGTACCTTTGGATCTTCTTTAATTATCATGCAGCCCCATGATCTACATATCTATTCCCCTTACCCCCCCTCTCTCTCTCTCTCTCTCTCTCTCTCTCTCTCTTGTTTCTCCGGAAAAGGAAATATATTTGTTCCGGTAGCTCCACCGCAACGCACAAAAATGGGTCATAAATAAAAGTCCGGCATATATGTTAAGTTAAATTGCCCTGCATAATTTCATATCTTGAACTTCATTACATGAATTTATTCACTACATAATTTCTTGATAATAAATTTGATGTGACGAATTTTCGATCATTATCTAATTTTGATACTTAATCTTATATATATGAACTATAAGTCAAAATGTAACTCATTTGTAAAATATATCAAATCTATTATCAGATATATTTGTTCTTTCGTAAAAGTAATCTGACAACATCTTAATTCGGATGGATATCACTGGAGGATCATCCAGTAGATGTTTATAGACAAAATCCAGAAGAAAGAATTGAATGAATACCCAAGTGATTGTTGTGAAGCAATCAAATATTAATGAATATGTTTAAGATATAATAGACAATGAAAGTCCTGAAGAACTTGATTAATAATTAATGATAACATTATGGGGAGAGAAACAAGAGCTGGAAAATATAAGCTATATCTTATATGGAATGCATCATTAATATCTTTCACTTAGATCCTCGAACAAGTTAATATGAACTAGAAGTTCATAAATTTATTAATGTGAAATAACATGCAATTATATTATTTATATTGATGCAAAAATGATTATCATATCATACATTCCAGCATTATGTGCTCATAATTATATTGAAGTACCATTGGATAATTCTATGTTTGATATATGCCAGAAGCATGGCCGGCCAATCGGTTCCAATGATTAAGATCCAAGGAAGAAAAAAGAGCATAATAAGAAAGTTGGCATAATTGAAGTTAACGATACTTCTAAATAAATAAATTCTTCTGAAAGGAATATTAACAATAAAAGAGTAGAAGACATAGACGGGCAAATAACCCCAGAAGAGGTTCAGGTACCTAATAATATTAAAAATATTGAAAATGATGAGATCTCAATAAATTATGTCTCTACTAGAATAAATATGG
The DNA here is from genome assembly GCA_027726005.1 of Juncus effusus. Lineage (NCBI taxonomy): Eukaryota > Viridiplantae > Streptophyta > Magnoliopsida > Poales > Juncaceae > Juncus > Juncus effusus. Next base: position 3,606,751 of record CM050909.1, read on the forward strand.
AACCGAAATAAAATTATGATTAATCAAAATTTATTTATGCAATTGCAATTGATATAATAAATGAAAATGAGGATCTAGAATTAAAATTATTTGTATAATGTTGACAGATAAAGTATTGGCCAAATTGAAAGATGTGATTAAAGCATCATTATTTTCACTAGACATGCAGTCCAATAACTTATAAGCGGGTATAACTTATAAGAGGGTGTTTTAAGAATATGTAATGAGAAAATTAAATTGAGATATGCAATTATATTTCTAATTTTGTCATCCCTGGAGGACTCATTAATGTAGTAGTAAATTATTCATATCTCATTTCATTGCAATATGTTAATGAAAATCCCTGAAGGATTTAGAATGCCTGAAGTATTTCAAACTCTTGAGAGATTTAATTTATTAAATTACAAAGATCTTTGTACGAACTAATGCAATATTCAGATATGTGGTAAAATTGCTATAACGAATGTTTGTTGAATGAATGTTATGTAATTGATCAAAATTACATATAGGAAACTATATATTTACATTTTGAATGTTGATATATATATTGATGATTTAGAACTTTATGGTACTTCCGAAGAGCTCCAAAAGCTACCATATTATTCAAAAGAATATAAGATTAAGTGAATATTATTTCCCTGAAGGAGTTATTGTTTCACAATCCATCTATTACAATCATATAATGTGGAGAAATTACATCCATTAAGATCATCAAGATAACTTGTTTGATGTATTGAGAATTGAAATAAAGGATGCTGAGTTATTTTCATGCATGAGCCTGACGATTGTGAAATGAATATTTAATGAATCTCCTCAAATAATGATCCAACAGATCTCTTCATAAGCATATATTACATAGATTGGACTTTGTCATATGCACTACACTCTTTTTCTCTTGTCTATGGTTTTTCTCCCAATGGGTTTTCCTAGCAAGATTTTTAATGAGGTAGCTTTTGTGCGTAATATATAGAATGATGATGCACTCTTTTTCCTTCACTATAAATTTTTGTCCATAGGGTTTTACCTAGTAAGGTCTTAATGAGGCATATTTAATATATGAAATAATGAGAAATAATGATAATACGCAATGCACTCTTTTTCCCTTAGCCAAGGTTTTGTCCTACTAGGTTTCCTGGCAAGGTTTTTAATGAGTCAGCTTCTAATGCGTATGAAATATGGACATCCAAGGGGGAGTGTTATGAATATAATTAATGTGGACCCTAAGCAAAGATAAATTAGGAAATTCTTGCGAAGGAGTTGTGGCAGGGTATTTACTATTGTATATTCTATTGTATTTATGTTAGATTATTTTCTTTATTCTAATTCTAATTCACGCAGGAGATTTCTTGGCTACCACTCACCCTCTACTATATAAAGGGGGTAGTGACTATTGTATTCCGGATCACACAATTGAATAAACATTTTGTCTCCTCCAATTCTCTTTTTTGTATTGTTCTTCTGTACTTTATTTTATAACATGTAGAACTTATTTTGGTACACTTTTTAATTTGAAATTTGTTTGTATGGATAATGTTATTTCAGTAACTTATGCGGATATATTGTATGTGGTTTGATTATTTTGTATGAATAATTTTAGTCTGCATTTTGATTAGAAATCTTTATGAATTATTCTCGTATGCATTTTATTTGAAACAGTTTAATACCTACAAGCTCTGATCAATCTTCATATTGTTTTGTTACTATTTAAATATTTTGATATAAAATTGATATAATTCATGAAAGGAGACAATGCTCACACACATCACATTTCTTTCTCAAGAGTTCCAGTGCTTTATTACAACAGCTAGCAATTCATTAGTTCACACATAATTAAATTTATTAATCAATACAACAAATGCGTTATAAATAATCCATATGTAGTTCAATAGCAACCTCCAATGTTGTACCAACCTCTCCATTTCGACAAAATCTGTCAAGATTGATTCACCTAAATTAAAATAAAAAGAAAAAGTTTCACAAGAACGATACTTGGAAATATCATCCAATAAGAGGGTAAACATTAAGAAAAGATAGTTCAAGCAAAAAATAAAATTTAAGATTGGGAGATCATGTGGATACTTATAAGACTTCCCCTAATTTCAAGCTGCTCCATCTACATAGAAACAATTAGACTGAAACCTGAATTACAAATTGCCATGTACGTTACATGCGCAGCGGAACCTATGGATTGAATCCGCCCTAGGATCATCGTTCAGGGAATAAAAGTACGAGATTAACTATTAAAATTTATACCTCGGATCTTCCTGATCCGCGAAACGAAGAACGGATGTAGGTTTGAGCTATTCTGACTTGCAACCTTCTCCTTCCTGAAGCTCGACTCCGCGAACCTCCTTGCTTCTCCTAGAGATTACTCATGACTTACGATCTTTAGAAGATCGTTGCCAATGTTAAATGGAACCTACACGGTCACACAATGCGCTCCATTCATATGAGATGACAATACCTCAAAACAGTTGTACCTATGATGTATAAATTGTTGAACAAAATAATCAATCATTGGATGATTGATAGTGCATAATCAGCACACTTCTGTTATGAATGGAAGTCCTTCCATTCTGAACGGAAGGTGCCAGTTTCTTGGCAGCAAGGTTTTCTCAGTTTTGGAAACTATATTCCGTTTTGAACGGAATATGCGCAGAAAATTTGGTTTTCAGTTATGGTAACTGAGCAATCGTTCGCCTTCCTCTCTAGTATAAATAGAGAGGCAATCTCTCTCTATTTTAGACAACATTCTAAAGCCTTAGAGGCCGTCGTGATAGGGAAATAGAGAGAGAGTTTTGTGAGGTAATTTCAAAAAGTATTTCCGGACTCGTCTAGCCGAGTCCGGTAATTCTGTGTGTCTGAATTTCGCGTGGAGGAGACAAGGGAGTGATCAAATTCTTCATCCCTAGGAAGAGCAAGGAGGTTCGCGGAGTCGAGTTTCAGGAAGGAGAAGGTTGCTAGTCAGAATCGTTCAGACCTACATCCGTTCTCCGTCTCGCGGATTAGGAAGATCCGAGGTATAAATTTTAATAGCTAATCTCATACTTTTGTTCCCTTGACGATGATCCTAGGAGGGTTGAACCCGTAGGTTCCGCTGCGCATGTAACGTACATATCTACGGGTTCTCTAACAGAAACATGAGAGCATCTTTCTTTTATCACATTGATTTAGCATAATAGAAATTAATGGCAGCGAAAATTAATGTTCTAAGAATTTTTCTGTTACTTTAAATCCATGTAAAAAGGAAAGGCAAATGGTAGCTCAATAGTCAACACTAACTAAAAGGTTTCAAGTCCTTCGGATTTGAATCAAATGGACCAAATTGAAATTGCTCTGATGAGGTAGCATCATGACATTGCTCCAAGCGCCTTGTAAAATAAATAACACATAAATAGTTACAATAAAAATATAAGTAACAGAAAATCGATAGTAGAATTAACGGTTGGATTTTCGTATCTTCTTTAAATTTTTTATCATTTAATGGCTAGGATTATTTGGATGATGTGGCCTCATGAGATGATTCAAAAGAATTGAAAAATAAAGGGATGAGGAAATTGAATGGAATGTTACTGTTCAGTAAAACATGGAATAATTTTTGTCACGTTGACATAACAATAAAAATATTATGATTATTTTTGCATAAACATTAACATTTTTTATTCCACACAAAATCTGTGACATAACAATAAAAACATTATGATTCTTGTTGCATAAACATTAACATCTTTCATGGTAGAGTTTAGTACCGATCTCAATGAGGCTGCTTGACGTCCAACAATTGACTTTCTATAGCGGAACCGGCTTGAATCAAAGTTTGACACACAAAATCTGAGCAAGATGGTGATAATATACCCTTTCAAAAAAAAAGATGGTGATGTTCTAAAATAAAGAACAAAAGAACAATATAAAAGAAAAAATTGGAATGAAAGAATTACATTGAATTGTAGATTAAGAATACAATAGCCACTGCTGTCTTTATATAGTAGAGGGTGAGTGCTGACCAAGAAATCTCCTGCGTGATTTAGAATTAGAATAAAGAAAATAATCTAACCTAAATACAATAGAATATACAGTAGTAAATATCTTACCACAACTCCTTCCATTCTTACAAGCAATTCCTAATTTATCTTTTCTTTGGGGCCAAGTATTGGACATCCACACTAATTATATTCATAACACTCCCCTTGGATGTTCATATTTCGTAAGCTTTAGAAGTTGCCTCATTAAAAACCTTGCCAGGAAAACCTTGTAGGGCAAAAGCTTGGCGAAAGAAAAAGAGTACATCGCGTATTATCGTTATTTCTCATTATTTAATATATTTAATATGTCTCGTGAAAACATTAGAAGGTAAAACCCTATGGGCAAAAATCCTAGTAAAGAAAAAGAGTGCATTATCATTCTATATATTACGCACAAAAGCTGCCTCGTTAAAAACCTTGCTAGGAAAATCCATTGGGAAAAAACCATAGACAAGGGAAAAAGAGTGCAGTGCGTATTATTTCTCCCTCTCTTATACTATATGTGAGATGTCAAAGTCCAATCTCTGTAATATATGCTTAAGAAGAGATCTGTTGGATCATTAATTGAAGAGATTAGTTAAATATTCATTTCACAATCATCATGCTCATGCATGAAAATTACTCCTCATCCTTTATTTCAATTGTCAATACATCAAACAAGTTATCTTGATGATCTTAATGGATGCGATTTTTTCACATTAAATCATTGTAATATATGGATTGTGAAACAATGACTCATTCGGGAAAATATTCAATTTATTATTCAAGATAATATTTTATGCCTTAAAGAATTTAATCTTATATTCTTTTGAATAATATGGTAGCTTTTGGAGCTCTTCGGGAGTACCATAAGATTTTAAATTATCAATATATATATATATATATATATATATATATATATATATATATATATATATATATATATATATATATATATATATATATATATCAACATTCAAAAGGTAAATATATAATTTTCTATAGGTAATTTTGATAAATTACATAACATTCATTCAACAAACATTCGTTATAGCAATTTTATCACATATCTCAATATTGCATTAATTCGTACAAAGTTCTTTGTAATTTAATAAATTAAATCTCTCGAGAATTTTAAATGCTTCAGGGGTTTTCAATAATATCTTTCTATCAAATGAGATATGAATAATTTACTACTATGTTAATGAGCCCTCCAGGGACGACAAAATTAGAAATATAATTGCATATCACAATTTAATTCTCTCATTACATATTCTTAAAACACCCTCTTATAAGTTATACCCGCTAATAAGTTACTGTTATACAACGTCAGGTGTTTGGAATACATGTCCACAATTTTATATTTCACTAGTGAAAATAAAGATGTTTTAATCACATCTTTTGATTTGGCCAATACTTTATCTATTGACATTACATAAATAATTTTAATTCTAGATCCTCATTCTCATTTATTATATCAATTGCAATTGCATAAATAAATTTTGATTAATCGTAATTTTATTTCGGTTCCGTATTATTCTAGTAGAGATATAATTTATTGAGATTTCATTATTTTCAACATTTTCAATATTGTTAGGTACCTAATCCTCTTCTGACGTAATTTGCTCATCATTGTCTTCTACTCTTTTATCATCAATATTCTTTTCAGAAGAATTTATTCATTTTTGAAGTATTGATAACTTCAAGCCAACTTTCTTATCATGCTCTTTCTTCTTCCATGGATCTTTATCATTGGAACCGATTGGTCGACCATATCTGGCATATATCAAACATAGAATTATCCAAGGGTATTTCAATGAGCACATAATGCTGGAATATATCATATGATAATTATTTTGCATCAATAGAAATAATATATTTGCATGATGTTTCACATCAATAAATTTATGAACTTCTTGTTCTAACTTATTCAAGGATCGAATTGAGATATATTAATGATGCATTCCATATAACTTATAGTTTTCCAGCTCTTATTTCTCTCCCCCTAATGCTATCATTAATTATTAATCAAGTTCTTCGGGACTTGTATTTAATATTATATCTTGAACATATTCATTAATATTTGATTGTTTCAGAACACTCACTTGGGTATTCATTCAATTCTTCTTCTGGATATTTATAAACATCTATCACACTTCAGGTGTATTTTTGGATGATCCTCCAGAGACATCTATCTGAATCAAGATGTTGTCATATTACTTTATAAATAGATATTTTAACTCATAGTTCATATATATAAGATCAAGGATCCACATTAGATAATGATCGAAAATTTGTCACATCAAATTTATATCCATAAATCATGTAGCGATTAAGTTTAATGCTATAAAGTTCAAGATATCAAATTATGAAGGGCAATTTAAATTAACATATATACGCGAGCTACTAAACTCAAAATACCGTGGCTCTGATGCCAATTTGTTGGAATTTGGATCGTTCTATTTTATATTGATGGAGAGAATCAATTTGGAGGCGAGAGTTTTAGAGATCGATAAAAAATCTGACTTTTTTTTTCAAAGTAGCACTCCTTTGAAAAATAATTCAGCAGATAGCACTCTTCTGAAAATAATTATTTATCTAGTACTTGTTCCATCACCACTGGCGGAACTAGGCATATTTTTCTTTTTTCTTATCCCGACTATTTGGCAGTCTTAAACACGCTTAATTAGGCAAAACATGCAGTTTCGCCAAGACCTCTAGCGGAACCGTCTATGAAAATTAGCAAAAAAAAAATGTTATTGTTCACTGTTTCGCCAGAGCTGGTGACGGAACAATGAACAATAACTTTTTTTTTCTAGTTCTTTCCACATTAAGCATATCATACGGGACCAAGAGTCAATCAAACGAAAGAGAATTGAAAGATAAAGTATCAAATTCTATGATTGTGACATACCAAAGTTGCAACAAATAAAGGAGGCATGATCTGATGATACCTCAATAATATCCATATAAATGAGGAATAATAATTCAGAATACCCCCAAAATGAATAAAAATATTAAAATTTGATCATCAGATCTTGAAGCCCACCAATTAGAATTTTTTTGAATAGTAGCACTATTTTGAAGAATAATTAATCAGATAACATGATTTTCAAAATATTTGGGTAGGTAGCACTTCCGCCAGACGTTCTGGCGGAACTGACGTAGTTCCGCCAGAGGGTCTGGCGGAACTAGGGATTTTTTTTTTTTTGCTAATCTCGGCCATTTGGCACCCTTAAACAGCCTTAATTAATGAAAAATGCTAGTTCCGCCACCGGGTCTGGCGGAACTAGGTAAAATTTATTTTTGGCCCAATTTAGACGGTGAAATTGGCCCAAAAATGACGAAAATATAGGTTCCGCCAGACCCTCTGGCGGAACTAGACATTTTCCCAACTTACAATCTGACCCAAAAAGTCCAAAAAAATGGTCTAGTTCCGCCAGACCCTCTGGCGGAACTAGCTATTTTCTAGCTAGTTCCGCCAGATCCTTTGGCGGAACTAGCTAGTTCTGCCAGTGGGTCTGGCGGAACTAGACCATTTTCCCAACTTACACTCTGACCCAAAAAGTCCCAGAAAATGGTCTAGTTCCGCCAGACACTCTGGCGGAACTAGCTATTTTCTAGCTAGTTCCGCCAGTGGGTCTGGCGGAACTAGACCATTTTCCCAACTTACAATCTGACCCAAAAAATCCCAAAAAATTGTCTAGTTCCGCCCTATTTTCTAGCTAGTTCCGCCAGTGGGTTTGGCGGAACTACCCACTGCGTTTTTTTAAACCCGAATTTAAACCCGTCCGACCCTCATTTTAACCCTACCCGTCCGTTCGAAAAAAGAAGAGAAAAATTTGGGGGGGAAATTTCAAGCGATTTTAGAAGAAATTAAAGGAGAAAGAGGGGAGAAATTAAAGGAAGAGAAGGAGAAGTTAGAAAGAAGAAGAAATATGTAAGTTATTTTGTTTGATTTTGAGTTTTGATTAGTTATTTTTGTTGATTTGGTTGAATTGAAATAAGTTTTGATGGAGTGAAATTAGTGCGAAATAGGTATGGATTTAGTGAGATTAGTTTGAAATTGGTTTAAATAGGTTGATAGTATTGAAATTTGTTTGAATTTTTGTTGATTTCTTTAGAGAAAAATAAGAAGAAGAAGAAGAAGGAGAAGAAGAAGAAGAAGAAGAAGAAGAAGAAGGAGTAAATTTTTCGTCAAATTTATTCGGTATGAAAAAATTTGTAATTATTTTTTATTACTTAGTTATTTTAAAGAAAAATATAATATAAATTTATTTAGTAATATATTTATTTATAGTAATTGTGTATGGTTTTTTTTAATATATACAATTTTTTGTATAAAAAAAAATAGAATGAAGCAATTTGTTTATTTTTGTGTTAAATAGAATGCTTATTTAGTTATATAAAAATATATTGTTTAGTTATTATTGATATACGGATATTTTTATCAATTTTATTCGGTATGAAAATATTTAATAATTAATTTTCAATATGTAGTTATTTTAAGAAAAAAATATAATATATATTTGTTTAGTAATATATTTATTTATAGTAATTGTGTATGGTTTTTTTTAATATATACAATTTTTTGTATTAAAAAAAATAGAATGAAGCAATTTGTTTATTTTTGTGTTAAATAGTATGTTTATTTACTAATGTAAAAATATATTGTTTAGTTATTATTTATATAGGGATATTTTTATTAATTTTATTCGGTATGAAATATTTAATAAGTAATATTCAATATGTAGTTATTTTAAGAAAAAAAATAATATATATTTGTTTAGTAATATATTTATTTATAGTGATTTGTTAGGTTTTTTATTTTTGACTATATAGTATTATTCCTATTAAAAAAAAGAGTGAAGTAATTTGTTTATATTAAAAAAAGATTGAAGTAATTTATTTATAGTAATTGTTTAATTATTATTTATATTTAAAAAATAAAATTTATATAGGGATGTCATCTAGGGGCGGATCTAGTCGTGCGGATCGGGGGAAGGCTCCTATAGTTGAGCCAGAAGGTCCGGTATATCGTCCGCTGAACGAATTCCAGGATGATCACAGAACCATATGTTTCAGCCAACCGGACAACACCAAGGCTAAAGCGAAAGGGGATTTCCGATACAGGCAACATCATATTAATGTATTGTATATAAAATTATTTCTATATATCTATTTATTTAATTATGTAAAAATAATGTACTTATATGTTTCGTTTCCGCAGGTGCCATGGAATGTTCAGTTCGAGCCATATTTTGCGAGTGCGTGTTTGTTACAAACGCAGAGAATCGGTTATATACCAATCGATGGCATACTGATAACCGCTCTGCAGGAACAGTGGAGAAAGGAGACACATACGTTCCACATGCCGCACGGAGAAATGACCATAACGTTAGAGGATGTTTCATGCTTGTTGGGGTTGCGGGTGGATGGCAAGCCCCTTTGTGTGAAGAACAGCGGTATTAATTGGGCAAATAAAGCCGGGGAACTACTCGGAAAAACACCCCCTGAAGAGATGTTCAGAGGATCAGGAAATACGAAAAACAACGTGTTGGTAAAAAAAAGATGGTTCATGGAGAATTTTGCCGATTTGGAGTGTGATGCCCCCATATTACGAGTCGAGCAATATTGTAGAGCTTACATGATCGGATTTTTTTCCGACATTTTATTTACGGATCCGAATGGGGACAGTTATTCGCTCATGCCCCTGGTACTTTTACAAGAAATGAATAATTTGCATGAGTGGGCATTTGGGAGTGGGGTACTTGCATACCTGTACAGAGAGCTGTGCAAAAGTACAGGTCCCGATCGGAAAAATATGGGAGGTTGCATCTTATTATTACAATTATGGGCTTGGCAACATTTTGCGACCGGAAGACGAGAGTTTCATTGAACCCGGCAAGATTGAATATCTACGACGATCCAGATTACAATGATATGGTTGGCATGCTCTGGAGAGATGCAAGAGTTAAAGAGGATCCGTCGACTACTCATTTGTGGGCGAACCGTGACATGTTAGACAGCATCCCTCAAAGTGATATCTTTTGGGCACCTTACGAACCATACCGCGATCGGCTACCGCCCATTTGTCAGGAAGAAAGAACTACGGCACTACTCAGTGTGCCGTTGATTTATTTCTGGATCGTCGAGCATTATCGTCCTGAGAGGGTGATGCGACAGTTCGGGTATCGGCAAAAAATACCCCCGGAAATACCTGAAGCCGACAAAATTGCCGACAAAGAATTACGCAACCTGACGAATTTTAAGGGAAACGATTGGCGTAAGATTCACAAGAATTGGATTACACGTTGGAACGATAAATGGTATTGGTATTCACAAATGGATCCCCTGGAGCCGTATACCCCTCTGGATTATGATGGTTACATGAGTTGGTATTGGCAGAATTCTGATCCGTTGGTGCAGAGCACCCTTTCGCACGGTTCGAGCACATACCGCCCGATGGTCCCCGAAAAAAGATTAGCGGTAAATTTTTGTAATATTTTTAAAGTTAAATTTAGAATTATAAGTTTTTTATTTTTTTTAATATTTTAAGGCACAAACTGCCATGGAGGGAGCTCGCATAGGTTTCAGAATGCTTCGAGAATTTGGTGCAAATATGAGGGCGGAAGTAAGGGACGGCGTCAGAAAATGGTTGGGATGCCAAAAACTAATTTGTACTCAGCTTAATGAGTATCCTGGCGATACTGAGTGGGAGGTGCTCAACGAACCGAGAGCAGATGCGGGAGGAGAGGAAGGAGGAGAAGACGTCAGTCAGCTCACTCAGATGCAGACTCGGAACCAGGCGAGAGGGAGAGGAAGAGGACGCGGCCGTGGTGCACGCGGCCGTGGTGCACGAGGCGGAGATTTTTAGGGTTTATGTTAGTGTTTTAGGGTTTATGTTTTGAGATTTGGACTACGTTATAGTTTATGTGTTTGGGGTTTAGGGGTTATGTTTGGGGATTTGCATTATGTTGCGGATTGTTTGTTTGATATTTTAGGGTTTATGGTTTATTGAGATTGTTTTAACTTAAGCATTACAACTAATCAACAATAAATAAAACAAACTAAATAAAATAAACAAAATGAAAACAAACTAAATAAACCAAACTACGGTCCATTGTAACGGTCTCCACCCATTTGTGTGCACTTTCGTTTAGTGTGTCCTGGTAATTTGCGGACGCTGCAATTCATTACACGCTTTTCTTTGTTCATGGTGTCCATACTATTTTGGATTCGCAACTCCTGCCTTCTTCCACGTTTCATCCTTCCGGTAGCATTTGTCCTTATAAGTTTATCACTAGGAAATAAATTGTAATTACAAATTTCTATGCGTGGCGTCCATTGTGATTTTTCCTTTCCAGGATAGAAACTTTTTTCATACGTACGTTTCAAATTATCCAAGGAATAACACGGATGAATGAAAACTTCGCTAGATATAACTTTGCGTATACAAACTGCTATGACGTGCGAACACGGGTAGTGGTATATCATAGGTTTCTGACACTCGCATTTTCCTTCGTTGATATCCACTCGCCATTTCTTTCTCGGAATTCCGATACCACTCGTCGAACGCCGGGCTTGCGTAAGCACCTGATAAATATCTTGCTCTAAGTTGTAGCAAGTGTCTTCATGCCTAGCAGCCTTAATGCGTCTACGTTCCATTTTTAACATCACTATATCCGACCAATTCCTTTCCCTCATATCAGCAGCCGCCCGATATCTCACGTGATAACAATTTAGCTTATAAAATGTCGCTTCCACAATTGCCGTAACAGGTAGTTTTCTTATATCTTTGAAAACAAAATTCATCACTTCGGCGTTATTGCTAGTTGGTATGCCCCACCGACGACCTTCAGTATCATACGAAATCGCCCAATTTGATTTATTTATCTTTTGTAACCAATCGGTGGCTGAACTATCTTTTTTTTCCATTTTTTCCCATATCTTATTAAATTTATATTTGTTGTGCGCACGTACTAATCCTTGAATCATTGGAACCACTGTTTTGTCTGTTACAGCATTACTGAAATTTGCTTGAAGATGCCGCATACAATAACAATGATAACCATACGGTGGCAGCCACCTTCTCACTCTCATTGCGCTAATTATGCCAGCATGCCTATCCGAAATAATGCAATACATATTTTCTTCTCCGAGAACATCACGCAAACAATTAAAAAACCACCCCCATGTCTCATTCTTCTCCCTATCAACTAAAGCAAAAGCTAAAAGAAAGAACTGACCATTTGCGTCGGTACCAATCGCCGTCAGTAAAGTTCCTTGGTATTTTCCGGTTAGAAATGTTCCATCTACTGTTATGACGGGCTTGCAAAATTGAAAACCATGTAGTGATGGGCCAAATGCCCAAAATAGACCTTCGAACTCCAACTCACCATCTCTATTTGGGGCACCAGTTTTAAATGTATACAAAGTACCAGGATTTGTTGAGGTTATTGCCGCCATCAACTCAGGGAGCAAATTATAAGCCTCCATCCAACCCCCAAATAAGAATCGAAACGCGTGTTGTTTTGCGTGCCAAGCCTTCCAATATGATATGGTATATTCAACCTTCAATTTAACGGCTTCTATTATGGTTACAGGTTTAACATCTAAATCCGCTCTTACGATATCTAGAATTAGCCCCCCAACAAGCGCACTCGTTAACTGTTTGTGGTCTCTTCTAGGTGTTTGGTTAATACATATGTGTGGTTGTCTAAATGTTTTAATCTCCCATAAATTATTCTTTTTATTAATCGAAGCGTGTATCTTCCAACTACATCCTCTAGTACCTTCATCTTTAAGCTTGCATATCACAATATATCTCGTTTTATTCGAGTGGTCTACTTCTATTTCTCGGTGATGCTTCACACTGTATGCTCTTACAGCCGATTGTAGTTCTGATTTCGTTTCAAATGTACGTCCCTTATACAATATTTCATCATCATTTTCATTCACATTCATGCCAGATAAGACATCATTTCTCGCATATTCCCACATTGAACTATCTTCAAATTCAGCAGCCGGCGCATCACCGAAAGTACCTACACTAACCATCTCACCCTCTTCCGTATATATAAATCCCGTCTGATGGTTCACTCTCTCCATTTCTTCATCGCCATCTCCATAAATTTCTTCCTCGTCCTCTGACTTCATTTCGAGTTCCTCATCTAATTCATTTTCATCATCATCTATTTCGAGAAGTACATTATTGCTCACACGTGCCATATCAAATGTCGCAAACGGGTCCTCATTCGCATTTTCAATATTTATTTCATTTTCAACGGGTTCTAATATCTCATTTTCATCTGCATTTGGAGTTACATTTGATCTACTACTAGTTCCTATCTGATATTCTTTATTTTGGATGCGATCAACATATATTTCTAATTCCTCCATCCCAACCCTTATGACGCGCTCCGCAAAATTAATCAATTGTGTATTATTCATAATTTTCACTAACCTATAATGCCAAATTCCTTTCATAAGGGAAGGAAGCCGACCTCGGATTAAAAGAATATCATTATACGACCAACCGAGATTCTCATAAATTTCGTTACACAGTTGGTCATAATCCCTATTTGAGAGTTTTGTGCCGTTTTCTTCTTACTAATTGCAATAATATTTCAACAAATTAACAACAAATATATAATAAAATCAATTAATTATTTAATGAAAAAACAATCTATAATTGGATTACCTAATTTCCGTCTTTCTTTTCTTCTATTTATTTGGGTCAAAATCACCTCAAATACACTTCAAAATCGCCTGAATAGTAGTTTTATTTTTTGGGGGCGGATTTTAGGTTAGATTGGGGGAGAGAGAGAAAGATTTTCCTTTTATAACAGGCTCCAATGATTGAACAAGTTCCGCCAAAGGATCTGGCGGAACTAGGCTATTTCTCAATATTTTGGGGTCAGACCTGTCCGGAAGACACGCTGATACAGGTTCCGCCAGATGGTCTGGCGGAACTACTTATTTCTAGCTAGTTCCGCCAGACCTTCCGGACAGGTTCCGCCAGATGGTCTGGCGGAACTACTTATTTCTAGCTAGTTCCGCCAGAGGGTCTGGCGGAACTAGCTAGAAAATAGCTAGTTCCGCCAGAGCTTCTGGCGGAACTAGACCATTTTTTGGGACTTTTTGGGTCAGATTGTAAGTTGGGAAAATGGTCTGGCCTCTGGCGGAACTAGCTAGTTCTGCCAGTGGGTCTGGCGGAACTAGACCATTTTTTGGGACTTTTTGGGTCAGATTGTAAGTTGGGAAAATGGTCTAGTTCCGCCAGACCCACAGGCGGAACAAGATAGTTCCGCCAGAGCATCTGGCGGAACTAGCTAGAAAATAGCGTCTGGCGGAACTAGACCATTTTTTGGGACTTTTTGGGTCAGATTGTAAGTTGGGAAAATGTTCTAGTTCCGCCAGACCCACTGGCGGAACTAGCTAGTTCCGCCAGAGGATCTGGCGGAACTAGCTAGAAAATAGCTAGTTCCGCACTAGACCATTTTTTTGGACTTTTTGGGTCAGATTGTAAATTTAGGAAAATGTCTAGTTCCGCCAGACCCACTGGCGGAACTAGATAGTTCCGCCAGAGGGTCTGGCGGAACCTATATTTTCGTCATTTTTGGGCCAATTTCACCGTCTAAATTGGGCCAAAAATAAATTTTATCTAGTTCCGCCAGACCCGGAGTCGGAACTAGCATTTTTCATTAATTAAGGCTGTTTAAGGGTGCCAAATGGCCGAGATTAGCCAAAAAAAAAATTCCCTAGTTCCGCCAGACCCTCTGGCGGAACTACTAAGTTCCGCCAGAGGGTCTGGCGGAAGTGCTACCTACCCAAATATTTTGAAAATCATGCTATTTGATTAATTATTCTTCAAAATAGTGCTACTATTCAAAAAAATTCCACCAATTAACACACTCAAATGAAAACTTACCACCCACCAATGAAACCTAAACATCACTACCTATAATAACTCTCATCAATAACATTATCTCAAGTTCTCCCCTAATAAACCCTAATGTTGTTCTCATCGAGATACTGCTTGAGAGTCTCATACATCATGAAAACAATGCCAACACTTGGCACGACTTTATAGTACTCAGGTATAATGTCTCTGTACAATCCTCTGAACTATAAGAAGGAATTATGTCCTAGGCCAAAGTGTTGGACTAGAGATTAGATTATGAGAAACGCGTTTATTCATTTCGTATATGAATGAGTGTATGGGTGACTAATATATTTACATATATTAGATCGACCATGAATGATACTTCGGGTTCACGTCATCAGAATACGTGATTCTGATAGTAGAACTGTGAACCAACGAATGACATTCTAAACCGTCCCTAGTGATATGTAGGATATTTATAGAGATAAACATACTTCAAGTAAGAAGCTACATATCCACACTAGTATATTTGCAGACTGGATGATCATGTTCTGCTGACCATGGACATAGGGATGTCAAGTCTGGAATATGGGTGTGTGTTAGAGAACATGTGTTAGAGAACATTAGTGATTCTCATATGAATAGTGTGCTTGTTCCTACGACCTGAGGTCACCATGGATTCCTGTATGAGGAACTGCATACTTTAATATGATCTTACGTCATCCGTAATGGGAGAGTCATCATTAGGTATGCACTGAATCATGACGAGGAATGTGAGTGACCAAGATGGGATTTGTTCCTCTCGTTAAGAGGGAGATATCTCTGGGTCCCCTGATGAACTAGGATTGAAAAAAATACATGGCCATGCTCAAAATGGATTAACATGTGTTGTTAATATCATTTTGTATTTACTCAGTCTAATTCTCGATCAGAAAAGAGACTTTGATCAAACTCAAGGATGACATACTTCCATGCCTTGTGATCAAGACATATATCGTAGAACAAATGGAATAAGCAAACATATATTCAGGTAGGTTTATGATCGCTGATCATTTCATTTAACATGGGTAGTCATGACATCAGTCTAGAGGTTACTTATGACTTACGATCTTTAGAAGATCGTTGCCAGTGTTAAATGGAACCTACACGGTCACACAATGAACTCCATTCGGACGGGAAGAAAATACCTTAGAAACAGTTATACATGTGATGTATAAATTGGTGAAAGATTAAAGCATTAGATGCTGAAATTTTACATATGCTGGAATTGTTCCGGCTAACCGGAACACAAGTTCCGGTCGACCGGAACGAAATTTTACATATGCTGAAATTGTTCCGGCCGACCGGAACACGGGTTCCGGCCAGCCGGAACTCTGGCGGCTGGAAGGGTTTCCTTATCGAAACTTGTAATTCTTTCACCCCTGTGTCTAGTATAAATAGAGGGGCATGCCGCCTCTATTAGATACACAATTAGAAGCCTTAGAGGCAGCCGTAATACCAAGAGAGAGAGGGTCTTGTGAGGGTAATTTCGGAAAGTATTTCCAGACTCGTCTAGCCGAGTCCGGTAATTCCGTCTCTTTGAAGTTCGCGTGGATACGAGTAGAGATCTCCTACTTTGGAGATAAGCAAGCTATCTAGTTCTTCATCCCTAGGAAGAGCAAGAAGGTTTGCAGAGTCGAGCTTCAGAAGCCAGGAAGGAGAAGGAAGCAAGATGGAAGTTCGTTCAGACCAACATCCGCTTCTCTCTCCCGGATCAGGAAGATCCGAGGTATAAATTTTAATAGCATAATCTCGTAACTTTATTTCCTTTACGATGATCCTAGGGAGGGTTTAACCCGTAGGTTCCGCTGCGCATGTAACGTACATGGCTACGGGTTTCCCAACACTATATTGTATATACCCGCCCTCTTCCGTCTGCTCTTTGCAGTTGCATTCTTTTGCGCACCAAATCCAGCGGAAATGTCGCTACACCAGTTAAATGAAAATGAAAGTTATAATATTCAAATTGAAATTGCAAAAAAGCCCTATATGATGCTGAAACTACAAGATAGCCCCTACATTAACTGGAAATTGTCAAAAGAATTTAGCAAAAAAAAAGGGTAAGTTTATATATATATATATTTTTTGGCTTCTAAATAGTCATGAAAATTTAGCAAAAATAAAAAATTTGGTACTGTTCACTGTTCCACCACCGGCTCTGGCGGAACAGTGAACAATAACTTCTTTTTTTTCGCTAAATTTTCATGGTTGTTTAGATGCAAAAAATAATATAAAATAGGCGGTTCCGCCAGAGGCTCTCTAAGCGCGTATGTGGGCCAATGGTCAATTATAATCTCGATCAACGCACATTTGTCATTGAATATTTGGGATGTGACCTACTTGGTCATCATCAAGACAAGTTGTCTTAATTGTACTATCCAAAAATTATTATTTTAAATTGAAATAGTTGAGCAAACAATCTCGCAAATACAATATTTCGAGATGATAATAAACATGTATGTGACAATCTAATAGATGTATCTATTAATAACATAAAATATCTAGATGGTCCACATGAAAGAGTAATAAACCCACATATATTTCGATGAATACGCTCAAGAAAATTTGGTGATTCATTCCCAACCCTAGTTTGTGATGTCTAACGATTAATTTTCTTTGATAATATGCAGCATGTGAAAATTCATTTGATAAAAGAATCTTCTGGTTCTTTTATTGATGCACATTTGAATTTTCTATAATTATTTGCATCATTAGAGCTCCGATATTATAAATCATGAAATTTTTATTCAAATTGGTGAACTCCTTGTTCATAAAATTACTTTTCAAATGAACTTCTAGTTCATGTTTAATGATAAAGTTGCTTTTTAAATTAATGAACTTCTAGTTCAATGTCAAAATCATAAAATTGCCCTTCTAATTTGTGAACTTCTAGTTCATTGTAGTATATGTATTTACTTATGTAGATCATATTTCTTTTGTAAGGATACATAATATAACTATTCATTATTGTCTAGTGTATCTGTGAATTAGCAAATATATTCTGATAGGTAATGAAAACAATATCTATTACAAATTTTATTTCTTAAAATAAAATAATGACTCTTCTGGAGTTCTCAATGATGTTTAGTTGCTCTATCCACTGAGCATACATATATTATGTAAAGTAATAAATATAGTATGTCGAAAAAAAAAATCTGTTACGTCCAAGTCAGTCATGTTTAAGGCTTTATTGAAGTGATCTTCATTATAAACATAATTGACCTTCCTTTATCCTTTTGTTTCCTTAAAGAAACATGATTAAATTCAACGAGATATTTTGATGTACAACATGTACATACAATCAATACCGAGCATTTTAATTTTACTCTTGGTTTACTCATTTGCACGGTTCTCTTATTATGACTTTTCACATATTTACTAACTTATAATCTCGCAACTCCGGGTGCGTTTATTAAAAATAGCATTGCAACTTTATCTCTCTTTATTAATAATATTGAAACTTCATCTTATCAATAAAAATAATGCTGCAACTCCAGGTACATCAATAAAAATCAGGTTGCAACTACAGGTGCATTAATGAATAAAAGTAAATGTACATAAAATAAATATACAGTAAAATAAATGTGCATAACAATAAAAGTATTTAAAAATAAATGTGATAAATTTTGCAGCTTCTGGTGAATAAATATAATTGTAATTTCTAGTACATAAATAAAAATAAACATGTTATAAACTTAAATATAATAAGGGAAAAAAATTAAAGAAAGAAATTGGAAGAGTGATAGTTCTAATTCATTTATTATTATTCTCATATAATACAAATTAGTAGAAAAACTCCAGATTTTTCAAATACATATCTTTCCTGAAATATTTTTCAGATATTCAACAATCACTCACTGTCTCCATATGATATATGTTCCGGCATATATCTTGTTAATTTAAATTTCTTAGAGACCTAGGGAAAAATTACATAATATTTATAATTATATTTTGTCCCCTTTTGTACATTGATATTAGCTCTTCCGGAGCCTTCAATTAAATTAGAGCTACCAGAAATGGTACTTTTGTGTTGTTCATTGTCAGGTGAGAGAAATAGTTTCAGTTTTAGGAATGGTATGCATAATACCACAAACAGTGAGGCACACGTCTTCTTCATTAACATCGTGGCCAATTCAAACTTTTTATATCGTTCAACTGCAGGTTAATTCTTAATTTTTCAACTTCAGGTTGATTTGTAATTCTTCAACTTCGGGTTGATTAATAATTTCTCAATTTCTAGTCTCAAAATAATCTTGCAACTTCAGGTTGATTTGTAAGTTTCAACTTCGGATGGAATATTTAAGTTCCTGTCAATTTGTAATATTTTAACTTCTGGTTGATTAGTAATTTCTCAACATCTGGTTGAGTGATAATTTTGCAACTTCAGGTTGCGTCATATAATCTTACAGTTGCAACTTCTGGTGTATCAAAATAAATAAATATATAAATAAAATAATTGCAAAATCATGAAATAAAATAAACCAAAATAAATAGTAGAGAATAAATTGAAAATAAAAAAATATTTCTTTTCTCTTTATATCAAATTCCGCTTTACCTTTGTCCGTGTTAGTGCACCTTTAGATTTCCATAATGATATCATTATCGGAAGTAAACATCTGTAGACGCATCGAGAGCAATTCGTGCTGATAACGTGTTATAAAATAAAGAACAAAAAAACAATATAAAAGAGAGAGAAGTAGAAGGAGAAAATTGCATTGAATTGTGGATTAAGAATACAATAGTCAGCCCTCTTTATATAGTAGAGGGTGAGTGCTGGCCAAGAAATCTCTTGCCTGATTTAGAATTACAATAAAGGAAATAATTTAACCTAAATACAATAGAATATACACTAGTAAATATCTTGCCACAACCCCTTCCATTCTTACAAGCAATTCCTAATTTATCTTTGCTTAGGGCCACATTAAATTATATTCATCAAATCCACATTAAATTATATTCATAATAGGTGATAATATATCCACCTTCAAGATATGATGGGCCAATCATGTGAAGCAAAGCATTTGCTGAAATGAGATTGTAGGCTGTGAGGCCCAACATACAAATTTGCGTAATTTTGTTGGACCCCTATAAAGTATCACAGTGCCAGATATACCGGGATTTGATGAATATGTATTTCTGAATCATGAATTTGAGTGAATTTAAACCTCTTATGCGCAGCGCAATTACCTACAAATTGTGCTGAAGTCTATTATGTAAAAGTAACTTGCCGTAAAATAAAATATTAAAATCCCGGAGAGAACACATATCAAGCCCTGATGACTTCCATCCAATTTTAAAGAGGAGTAAAAATTTGAAACATTTTTACATTTTTTTGATAAATATTTCAAACATTTTACTTTTCCTCTTGTTTCATTTGTATTTTCTTTTTTTAATAAGA
Source organism: Juncus effusus (assembly GCA_027726005.1). Taxonomy (NCBI): domain Eukaryota; kingdom Viridiplantae; phylum Streptophyta; class Magnoliopsida; order Poales; family Juncaceae; genus Juncus; species Juncus effusus. Next base: position 3,627,077 of record CM050909.1, read on the forward strand.
TTGTCTTAGTTGGGTGATCCCATGTTCAAAGGCTGAAATTAACTAAAAAAAGGATTTGGAGATACAAATTAAATGGATCATTTAATCTCTTATCAATTATATGCAATTGTGACTCTTAACTAAGATTGGATTTTGCCTGAATTTGTAAAATCATAATGATTCGATTGGTTCAATTTATGTCATGTTAGAACTTAGATACACAATTCTTATACAACTAAATATAATAAAACAAAACATACTAAAATAAAATAGGAAGAAATAATTTTGTAATAACACAAAAACACCCTGGTAAAATATAAAGATTGGTACAGAGCTATCCAAGAGCTGTTCTGCTAAAGGACTACTAACACAGTGCAAGAATTACGGCCAGAAAGAAGAGAACTCACATACCATGTTATTTAGAGTAAACTCAAAAGAAGAACAACTAATCTACTGACAAAAAGAAAATAATATCTTTCCTAAATTATGATAATTGACTAATTTTAGCGATTTCATGATTGATCTCTCATGGTTGCAATTTTCTGTCGAGAATTTGATGAAGATTTCTCAGAATATCAACTTTGGCAAAATCAGGAGAAGTGGTTGATTGTACTGAACTCATTGAATTTGATTTGATCAGCTTGCATCTATTTGAGATCCGACCCAAACCTGAAATTCAAATTTTATTTGTTGGTATTCATGTAATTGAATTGCAAGCCTACACTAGTTAACAAAAAGAAGAATCCCCTGAATCTTTTTTTTTGTATAATAAACAATTTAAAATATAAAATTAAAAATGTCATGTTGACTAATAAAATGATATATTTTGTACTGCCTAAGAGAAAATTGTGTCTCAAATATTCTCACCATTGTGAGCTAAGAAGAAAATTGATGTTTTTTTTTATGGAAGAAGAAAATTGATGTGGCACATGTACTTTCTGTTTAGGATTCCATATATGCTTAAGAGAGTGAGATCGTGTGAGAGCTTGCATATCTTATTTTTTTCAGTCAAATATCTTTAAACAGTGGAAGATTTAGCTAATTCGTTGCCTTAATTATAAAGAAAGTAAACACTAATTATTGTTTGTATTCTCAAGAGAATACATACTAATGCCGTTAAGTAATTCGATCCTTCTATCTTCATATGAAATTAAGGCAACAAATTAACCAAAACCCCCACTATTCAAAAAGTTAAACAGTAAAAAATAACAATTGCAAACTCCTGCACTACCTCGCTCCCTCCAGCTTTTTATAAACCCGAATTACACTGTAAAATATAACATCAACTCTTCTTGTTATAACAATGGATGACATTTTTTGATGCATAATAGACTTCTCTCAGACATACGAGTTCCTTTATCATGAGTGTTTCTTGAAGGAAATTTCTTTTGAGAGGTTTCAGTCATCGTGAGAGGGAGAGAGACTAGTGCATCATTGTAGAGTTGTTTAAGGTTTGATAACTGCTCGAGACATTGAGGTTGTGCGAAGGCTAATAAATCAGGTTATTGCACTGTCAAATTTCTTGGAATAGTGGAAGTTCTGGCTAGTTCATTACCATATTAGAGATGAAGATAAAAATTCGAACTATTTGAAGTAACAAATAGGTTTTCTCGTGTAAGTGAAGAAAAACATACTACTTTAAATAGTCCAATTTTATTTATATCTTCACCTTAGGTGCAACAAACCCCCCAAAACAGCCACTTCTCAAAGAAATCTAATAGTAAAAAATAAGATCTACAAACCCTTACACTACCTCAATCCCTCAAGCTTTCAACAAAGGCCTTAAACACGACTACAAGGTTACACTAGCTCAATCATCTCACAATGACAAAAACATGCTTAAAAGGAAGCCCTTCTATGAAGCCACTAACGATAAACGAACCCATATTCTCGAAAGATGCCTCCGTTAATACACAAAAATTGAATTAAAGTGTAATACATGAAAAAAAGACAAGTATTGTTGTTTTAACAAAACCAAAAAAATTGAAGTATTTTACAAAGAAAAAACACAATTTGTATTGCTTTTCACAAAATCACAAAAATTGAAGTCTAGTATATGGAAATAACTCGGTTGTTATGGATTTCCAAAAAAATAAAAATAAAATAGAATTCAAGTGTAATACACAGAAAAAAATGATCTTTTGTGGTTTTCTCAAAACCACAAAATTTAAATCAAATACATGGAAAATACACAATTTGTATTGGTTTTCATAAAATCACAAAAATGAAGTGTATTACATGGAAAACACTCCGCTGCTATAGACTTTCACAAAAACACAAAAATCGAATTGAAGTGTAATGCATGGAAAAAAGACAAGTTTTGTTGTTTTAACAAAGCCACAAAAATTGAAGTCTTTTACATGGAAAAAGCCAAATTTGTATTATTTTTCACATAACCACAAAAAATATAGTCTAATACGTGGAAATAACTCCGTTGTTATAGATTTTCTCAAAAATAAAAAAATCGAATTGAAGTGTAATACATGGAAAAAAGCAATCTCTTGTTGTTTTCTCAAAACCACAAAAATTTAAATCTATTCTATGGGAAAAAACATAATTTGTTTTAATTTTCACAAAACCGCAAAAATTTAAGTGTAATACATAGAAAAAACTCCGTTGTTATATATTTTCACAAAAACACAAAAATTGAATTAAATTGTAATACATGGAAAAAAGACAAGTATTGTTGTTTTAACAAAACCACAAAAATTGAAGTCTTTTACAAAGAAAAAACAAAATTTGATATTGTTTTTCACAAAACCACAAAAATTGAAGTCTAGTGTGTGGAAATAACTCGGTTGTTATGGATTTCCAAAAAAAATAAGAATAAAATAGAATTCAAGTGTAATACACAGAAAAATAATCTTTTCTGGTTTTCTCAAAATCACAAAATTTAAATCGAATACATGGAAAAAACACAATTTGTATTGTTTTTCACAAAACCACAAAAATGCAGTGTAGTACATGAAAAACACTTCGCTGTTATAGATCACAAAAACACAAAAATCGAATTGAAGTGTATTGTATGGAAAAAAGAGAAGTTTCGTTGTTTTAACAAAGCCACAAAAATTGAAGTCTTTTACTTGATAAAAACCAAATTTGTATTGTTTTTCACAAAACCATAAAAAATGTAATCTAATACATGGAAATAACTCCATTGTTATAGATTTCCTCAAAAACAAAACAATCGAATTGAAGTGTAATACATGGAAAAAACACATCTCATGTTGTTTTCTCAAAACCACAATAATTTAAATCTATTATATGGGAAAAAAACACAATTTGTATTAATTTTCACAAAACCACAAAAATTTAAGTGTAATATATGAAAAAAACACCGTTGTCATAGATTTTCACAAAAACATAAAAATTGAATTAAAGTGTAATACATGGAAAAAAAAAACAAGTATTCTTGTTTTAATAAAACCACATAAATTGAAGTCTTTTACAAAGAAAAAATAAAATTTGTATTGTTTTTCACAAAATCACAAAAATTGAAGTCTAGTGTGTGGAAATAACTCGGTTGTTATGGATTTCCCAAAACAATAAAAATAAAATAGAATTGAACTGTAATACACAGAAAAAAAAATGATCTTTTGTTGTTTTCTCAAAACCCCAAAATTTAAATCAAATACATGGAAAAAAATGATCTTTTGTTGTTCCTACCTAAATAGTTGAGCATTAATGGTTGCGCCGGAGCGCACTTACTGCTCAATGAAATACGGATCTTGACTCACTATTAAACTTTATTTAATATAAGATTCCGAATCAACACTACTGAAGGTGGTTGATTTGAAGAAAAATAGTGGGAGTACAATATAAGAAACACCAAAACAACCCCAATGAATAAATAATAATGGCACTTTACATTTTAACTTGTAGAATAATGGCAAACAATAACAATTCAACTGGGTTAAATTTGCGGTCTTGTAATGTGTATTTTTATACACATTTTTAGGGTTTTTATCATCTCAAATTCAATCATAATTCACATCAAATGTATGAAAAATACTCATAATTCATAAAACATAATTTGAAACCTCTTAATACATTTTTGTGTGATTTTACAGGCAAAAAGGCCATAAAATGAAGAATTGGACCAAAACGCAAATAATGGGCCAAAGATGGCCAACTAAAAACCTCAAACACTCTACAAAAAATTCCCCAAACTTTTACGACAATTCAAAAACCTTCTACAACCAAGTCAAACCGAGCCAAACGCCAAAAATCGCCAAGTTGACCAAAAGTCAACTTCTCCAAAATGGGTCAAACGGTATACCAAAACGAAGAGCTCGACGAAACGAACCCAACGGTACAATCCTCGCGATCAGAAGCCTTCTAGAACTCTCAGAATCACCAATTGGAAATCAGGTCAAACTGGTCAAAGTCAACGGTTGACCAGGTCAAATCCGTCTTCTTCAACATCCAAATTCCGAAATTTTGCTCGAAACTGAACAAACCGGCCAGCCATGGATTCAGCATGACGAGAGGAACATGCCGGTGCCATTCTCCGGTCTTGAAAGTTCCGGCGATCGCCGGAATCCGGCCAAAACAGGTGCCAAAAACGGACCAAAACCATGGTTGATCTGCCGTGCCATTCACCATCATCCATTCGAGCCAAAACCGACCTCATTCTCTTCTCCATTGTCTACCCTTTCTAACCGTATGAAGAACTCATTGAATGATGCGAAATCGAGCGAGAAATCCGTGTTTGCGTAATCTGTTCGACGAAATCCTCAATGAACTTTTCAAACTGGATGATCCAACGGTCGAAATTTCGGCAGGGTGATGAATTCGATCGGCCTTCTCGCATTTTTCTCACACAGTGATGATGTTTGACGAGTCGAATAGCTTCACTGGGGTCTTTGAATGGATTCCGAAGCCTCAATTCGATAGGAAAATAACTTGAAACCTCGTTTTGATTCACGATTTTGCGTTCTGATGGTTATTTTCGCTGAGTTCGGTTAATGGCGGAAACTCATGAATTAAGGGAAGAATTGACGCATCAAACGTGACGCAGAGCATCGTGGGGACTTGAGGAACGAAGCCTGAACGCTAGAATGAACTGCTGCGGCTTAGAGAGCAAGGTTTGAGCTTGAACAGTCATCAATGGCGGAAGAAGGTGAAACGAGCTTCAGAATGACCAAACTCAACGAATTCTCAACCGTTTGTTGCGCTTCAAAGTCCTGTAGGTTCGTGATGATGAGAGGAAGCAATCTGGATCGAAAACTCGAGCTGAAATGAAGCAAAATGGCGAGTTTGATCGCTGAGTTCAGAAACGGGTAAAATGGAGTCAGAATCCGATCAGGAATTGGATCCAAAATCCATCATTGCAAAACCCAAATCTGTCAGAATGTTGTTTTAGGATGGATCACACGCTCGCACGCCACAGAAAATCGAAACAACCGTTATTTAAACTCAGCTCCAAATCTCGTTCATCAGAAGACGACTCGCTTCACGCATTTCGACCCGTTCCGCCATAAAAGATCAACAGAATGATTCAAACTCAGCGCCAATCTCGTTCATCAGAAGACGACTCGTTTCACGCAATTTATGACCCGTTTCAGCGCAGCAAATCCAAGTGGGACCACTGTCAGTGACTCAACGAATTCAACCGATCGAACGTTTAAACTTCAGATCGGAATCTGATCTTTCCGCCAAAAACAAAGTGAAAAATTCAACCGCCCAAAACCGGATCAAACCTCAACCAAATTCAACGAAATTTCGACCAGATCTTCAGTACACAACCCTTGATCCGCCTGAACCAATCACAAGCCTCGGTTCAGTCCCTATCATCCTCTCCATTCAAAACAGGCCATTAGACTCTCAAGTCCAATTCGGTCTATAAAACATGCCTCAAGCCTCTTCAATCAAGACACCACTCTCCATTCATCTTCTCTAACCTCTAGAATCTCCATTAATGAGTTTCAAGCTTTCTTGAGCTCTAATTTTCGTTTTTGAGTGAAAACGCGCAATTTGGGGCTGATTTGGGGAAAATTCGAATCGGTCGATTCTAGCTTGAATCGAGGCGCAATTGGAGCTTCAAATCGACTCGAGGGAGCTACCGGCTGGATCTCCAACTCTCGGTTTAATCCAATTCTCTTTAAATAATTAGATTTGAATTTTAGATCACAAGAACTCAATTTTGTAATAATCATGATGAAATCTTGTCAAACTCTTGTTCTTGTGAATATGTGTGAGTAAATCTAGATAGGGAGGGGAATTTGTGATTTGTATACATGAAATCTTGCTTTATAATCTTGTAATTTTGCTGAATTTTGATGAATAGTCATAAACACACATATTTTTGAATGAATTGGGGGAAAATTGCTTAGCTTAGTATTTTTCTTCAATTAATCTATTGAATCTAGAGGTTATTGGCTTGTTAATCATCTGAAACACTTAGCTTAGTATTTTGTGTGATTAATTTGGAGTTGTGATTGATTTAAATCAAGTTTTGTTTTGAAATGGCTGTTTTAGAATAAACTAGTTTTTGAGTCAATTTCTTGAGTAAATCTTCGCTTAGATTGCTCAAATCCATCATCTAAATCTGAGAAATTATACAATTAGTGATTAATGATTGTTACACATCATAAATTTCCTATAAATCCCTATTTTTAAACCGAAAATCAAACCCTAATCCAGTTTCTGTCTTGCTGCTGTTCTTTCTCTGTTTTTCAGTAATTTTTCCTTAATTTCGTATCCTATTCAAACCAGAAAAATTAAATAAACATTTTTACAATTCATATCTCATTTAGTAGATAATTTTCAAATCAAATTTTGCCCAATTCCGATTTATAATTTGTGAGATATTAATTTTCTAAGTTTGTAATATTTCTGTTTTTGAATTTTCTGTCCAGATTCACTGTTTCTTTTCTTCTGAATTTTTAAAAATATAAAAATAAATAATAAAAATCCAAAAATAGTCCTACTTGAAGTATTTTGAAGTGTAGAGTCCAAATATGAATTTTAAAAGAGTAGTTGTTAAAACAGATTAGGAGATATAACAGTTTTTGTGAGTGCTGGTCTGTCAGAATCAGTTTCTGATCCAGATCTGAAATTTCATTATAAATCTCAAACTACAAAACACAATTCTACAAAAATTTAACAACTAATCCAGAACTTGATAATTGAATTTCTGTACAAATTTTGGGATTTTTTAAGCTTTGGTGAATTTTCTATAATTTTCTGAACTTGCTGCTCAACCGAGTTTAAATTTGAAATAAGTTCTTGACTGAACTGCAAATATTTCGAAATTCTTGAATAAACTAATAATACCAGTAAAGGACCACATCATAGATCTCTCTTTCTAGTTTCCAACGGTATTTTTTGTGTTGGATTCGGAGTTTATTTTGACTAGTTACGAATTAAATCACTAAAGTGTGACGTGCTGAATTTTTGAAACAAAACTGATATTTGAATTTGAACTTAGAAATTTACCTAATAAACCTTGAATTAAAAGATTTTGCACTAGAAATAAATCATTGAGATTAGTTAATTCTTGAGGCCACACCTCCTTGTGTTCAACCCCTAAAACTCGTTACCACTCATACTCGTAATTGATTAATAGGGAAATATAAATTTTTTTTTTAAATTGTGTGAAATTCAACGACGGTTTTACGTGGTTTACAGGTCTATCCTTGAGAAGGATAAGCTCAATGGGTCTAACTTCCTTGATTGGTTTAGAAACCTGAGAATTGTTCTCAAGGCTGACAATAAACTGTATGTCATAGAAGAGGCTTATCCAGAGGAACCAAAACAGGGAGCCGCAAGGGCTGCCCGAGACACGTATGCTAAAGACAACACAGTGATAGCTTGTCTCATGCTAGCGACCATGACCTCCGAGCTTCAGAAGCAACTGGAGGACATGAGTGCTTACGATATGATCGTAACTCTCAAGGAAATGTTCCAAGAGCAAGCTAGAGTTGAGCGCTACAAAGCGACCGTCTCTCTGACAGATACGAAGATGGTTGAAGGTTCATCTGTGAGTGCTCATGTACTCAAGATGAAGAGCTATCCTGATCAATTGGAGAGGCTTGGTTCTGCTATGCCCAGAGAATTGGCTGTTGACATAATTCTCGGGTCATTGCCTCCTAGTTTTAAGCAATTCATCATGAACTATAATATGCATCAGATGGAGAAATCCATCACCGAGTTGCATGGGATGCTTAAGAACGCACAGGAGGACATGAAGACAAATGTTGTCAAAGACGTCCTAATGGTTCATAAGAAGAAGGGTAAGAAGACCAGGAACAAGAGCAAGGGTAAAGGCAAGATGTTTCCTAAACCTAAGATCAAGAAAGACAAGGATGGAGTTTGCTTCCATTACAACAAGGTTGGCCATTGGAAGAGAAACTGCAAACTCTATCAGGACGAAATCAAGAAGGGTAGTGTGACTACTGTTTCAGGTATTTTTGTTATTCAAACTAATTACTTACTCCTAAATCTTTGGTATTGGATACCGGATGTGCTACTCACATTTGTAATGATGTGGAGAGACTACAAAGAAGTAGAAGATTAGCTAAGGGCGAAGTCGTCCTACGTGTGGGAAATGGAGCAAGAGTTGCGGCATTAGCTGTAGGAACTTATTATTGACTTTGCCTAGTGGACTTGTATTAGTACTTAATAATTGTTATTTTGTACCTGCTATGAGCGGAAATATTATATCTATTTCTAGTCTAGCTTTGGATGGTTATAAATTTGTTATTGAGAATAATAATTGTTCTAACTTAAGGGATAATCTTTTCTATCAAAATGTTCTATTAGAAAGAGGTCTTTACGTGCTAGATCTTAAGAAAGAGAATTATAAGTCCATATATAACATTAACACTAAACGATTTAAACCGAATGACTCAAATACGACATACCTCTGGCATTGTCGCTTAGGACATATAAATGAGAAACGCATTTCTAAACTCCACTCTCATGGACTTTTAGACTCATTTGATTTGGAATCATTTGAGACGTGCGAGTCTTGTTTACTCGGAAAGATGACTAAGAAATCCTTCAGAAAAATTGGTGAAAGGGTCAATGACTTATTAGAACTCATACATACAGATGTATGTGGACCAATGAGTATACTAGCTAGAGGTGGGTGTGGGTACTTCATAACTTTCACGGACGACTTCTGTAGATAGGGTTATGTCTACCTAATGAATCACAAGTCTGAATCCTTTGAAGTGTTCAAAGAATTTAAGAATGAAGTACAAAATCTACTTGGCAAGAAGATTAAAGCACATCGATCTGTTCGAGGAGGCGAATATCTGAGTCAAGAATTTGAGTATCATCTTAGAGAATGTGGAATAGTTTCACAACCCGTTCCTTTAATGAATAGCAAGAATGGGTTTAGTGTCAGGTCCTCTTCCTTGAGATGGAAGCTTGTTATCCACCTGTCCCTTCAATATGATTCACAATACCAAAAAAATCGAATTGAGGTACAATACATGGAATAAAATAATCTCTTGTTATTTTCACAAAACCGCTAAATAAGAAGTCTAATACGTCAAATCAAAATTTGTACTGTTTTTCACAAAGCCACAAAAATTAAAATCTAATACATGGAAAAAACCCCATTGTTAGGGATTTTCACATTACCAAAAAAATCGAATTGAGATACAATACATGTAATAAAAGAATTTTTTATTATTTTCACAAAACCGCAAAATAAGAAGTCTTGTACAAGGAATAACACAATTTTGTTTTCTTTTTCACAAATCGACAAAAGTTAAAATCTAATACATAGAAAAAAACTCAATTGTAATTGATTTCACATTACCAAACAAATCGAATTGATGTGTAATACATGGAAAAAAACAATCTTTCGTTATTTCCACAATACCGCAAAATAAGAAGGCTAATATATGCAAAAAAACACTATTTTGTTTTGTTTTTCACAAAATCACAAAAATTAAAATCTAATACATGGAAAAAACTCCATTGTTATTGATTTTTACATTACCAAAAAAATCGAATTGACGTGTCATACATGGAAAAAAACAATCTTCTGTTATTTTCACAAAACCGTCAAATAAGAAGTCCAATACATGGAAAAAACACTATTTTGTTTTGTTTTTCACAAAATCACAAAAATTAAAATCTAATACAAGAAAAAAACTCCATTGTTATTGATTTTGACATTACCAGTAATATTGAATTGATGTGTAATATATGGAATAAAGCAATCTTTTGTTATTTTCACAAAACGGCAAAATAAGAACACTAATACATAGAAAAAATACAATTTTGTACTGTTTTCACAAAACAACAAAAATTAAAATCTAATACATGGACAAATCTCCATTATTTTTGATTTTCACATTATCAAAAATATCGAAGTCGAGTACATAAAAAATGGAAGTCTAAAACATAAAAATTTTTCACAAAACCACAAAAATTAAAGTCTAATGCATGAAAAAAAGAAAATTTATATTTTTTTTCAAAAAACAACAAAAATTAAAATCTAATACATGAAAAAAACTCCATTGTTATTGATTTTCACAACACCGAAAAAATCGAATTGACGTGTAATACATGGAATAAAAATCTTTTATTATTTTCACAAAACCACAAAATAAGAAGTCTACTACGTGGAAAAAATAAAATTTGCATTGTTTTTCACAAAACAACAAAAATTAAAATCTAATACAAGGAAAAAACTGCGTTGTTATTGATTTTCATAATACCAAAAAAATCGAATTGAGGTACAGTACATGGAATAAAACAATCTCTTGTTATTTTCACAAAACCGCTAAATAAGAAGTCTAATACGTCGAATCAAAATTTGTACTGTTTTTCAAAAAACCACAAAAATTAAAATCTAATACATGGAAAGAACTCCACTGTTATTGATTTTCACAATACCAAAAAAATTGATTTGAGGTACAATACATGGAATAAACTAATTGATTTTCCCAACTCCACAGTTATTCTATTTTTTCTATGTATTAGTCTTCTTATTTCTCCATTTTGTGAAAATAACAAAAGATTGCTTTATTCCATGTATTAGACGTCAATTCAATATTTTTGGTAATGTTAAAATCAATAACAATGGAGTTTTTTCCTAGTATTAGATTTTAATTTTTGTGATTTTGTGAAAATCAAAACAAAATAATGTTTTTTCCATGTATTGGACTTCTTATTTTATGGTTTTGTGAAAATAACAAAGTATTGTTTTTTTCCATATATGACACGTCAATTCGATTTTTTTGGTAATGTGAAAATCAATAACAATGGAGTTTTTTCCATGTATTTGATTTTAATTTTTGTGATTTTGTGAAAAACAAAACAAAATAGTGTTTTTTTTCCATATATTAGACTTCTTATTTTGCGGTTTTGTGAAAATAACAAAAGATTATTTTTTTCCATGTATTAAACGTCAATTCGGTTTTTTTCGTAATGTGAAAATCCGTAACAATGGGGTTTTTTCCATGTATTAGATTTTAATTTTTGTGGTTTTGTGAAAAACAACACAACTTTTGTTTTTTTAATGTAGTAGACTTCTTACTTTGTGGTTTTGTGAAAATAATAAAAGATTGTTTTTTTTCATGTATCAAAATGGAGTTTTTTGATAATGTGAAAATCAATAATAATGGAGTTTTTTCCATGTACTAGATTTTAATTTTTCTTGTTTTGTGAAAATAGTACAAAATTATATTTTTTCTATGTATTAGTCTTCTTATTTTGCGGTTTTGTGAAAATAACAAAAGATAGCTTTATTCCATGTATTACACGTCAATTCAATATTTTTGGTAATGTGAAAATCATTAATAATGTAGTTTTTTCCTTGTATTAGATTTTAATTTTTGTTGTGTTGTGAAAACAATACAAAATTGTATTTTTTCTATGTATTAGTCTTCTTATTTTGCCGTTTTATGAAAATAACATAAGATTGCTTTATTCCATGTATTACACGTCAATTCAATATTTTTGGTAATGTGAAAATCAATAACAATGGAGTTTTTTCCTTGTATTAGATTTTAATCTTTGTGATTTTGTGAAAAACAAAACAAAATAGTGTTTTTTCCATGTATTGGACATCTTATTTTACAGTTTTGTGGAAATAACAAAAGATTGTTCTTTTCAATGTAAGACATATCAATTCGATTTTTTTGGTAATGTGAAAATCAAGAATAATGGAGTTTTTTCTATGTATTAGATTTGAACTTTTGTGGATTTGTGAAAAAGAAAACAAAATTGTGTTTTTTCCATGTATTAGAATTCTTATTTTGCGATTTTGTGAAAATAACAAAAGATTTTTTTATTCCATGTATTGTATCGCAGTTCGATTTTTTTGGTAATGTGAGAATCCATAACAATGCGGTTTTTTCCATGTATTAGATTTTAATTTTTGTTCTTTTGTGAAAAACAAAACAAAATAGTGTTTTTCCTTGTAATAGACATCTTATTTTGCAGTTTTGTGAAAATAACAAAAGATTGTTTTATTCCATGTATTGTACCTCAAATCAATTTTTTTGGTATTGTGAAAATCAATAACAGTGGAGTTTTTTCCATGTATTAGATTTTAATTTTTGTGGTTTTTTGAAAAACAGTACAAATTTTGATTTGACGTATTAGACTTTTTATTTAGCGGTTTTGTGAAAATAACAAGAGATTTTTTTACTCCATATATTGTACCTCAATTCGATTTTTCTGGTATTGTGAAAATCAATAACAACGGAGTTTTTTCGTTTTATTAGATTTTCAGTATTGTTGTTTTGTGAAAAACAATACAAATTTTATTTTTTCCACGTAGTAGACTTCTTATTTTGTGGTTTTGCGAAAATAATATAAGATTGTTTTTCCATGTATTACACGTCAATTCGATTTTTTTGGTATTGTGAAAATCAATAACAACGGAGTTTTTTCCATGTATTAGATTTTAATTTTTGTGATTTTGTGAAAAACAAAACAAAATAGTGTTCTTTTCCATATATTAGACTTCTTATTATGCGGTTTTGTGAAAATAACAAAAGATTATTTTTTTCCATGTATTACACATCAATTCGATTTTTTTGGTAATGTAAAAATCAATAACAATTGAGTTTTTTTCTTTGTATTAGATTCTAACTTTTGTGGATTCGTGAAAAAGAAAACAAAATTGTGTTTTTTCCATGTGTTAGACTTCTTATTTTGCGGTTTTGTGAAAATAACAAAAGATTGTTTTATTCCATGTATTGTATCTGAATACGATTTTTTTGGTAATGTGAAAATCCCTAACAATGGGGTTTTTTCCATGTACTAGATTTTAGTTTTTGTGGTTTTGTTAAAAACAAAACAAAATAGTGTTTTTTCTTTGAATGAGACTTCTTATTTTGCGGTTTTGTGAAAATAACAAAAGATTGTTTTATTCCATGTATTGTATCTCAAATCAATTTTTTTGGTATTGTGAAAATCAATAACAGTGGACTTTTTTCCATGTATTAGATTTTAATTTTTGTGGTTTTTTGAAAAACAGTACAAATTTTGATTCGACGTATTAGATTTCTTACTTAGCGGTTTTGTGAAAATAACAAGAGATTGTTTTATTCCATGTATTGTACCTCAATACGATTTTTTTGGTATTGTGAAAATCAATAACGATGGAGTTTCTTCCTTGTATTTGATTTGAATTTTTGTTGTTTTGTGAAAACAATACAATATTGTATTTTTTCTATGTATAAGTCTTCTTATTTTGCCGTTTTGTGAAAATAACAAAAGATTGTGTTATTCCATGTTTACAATATTTTTGGAAATGTGACAATCAATAACAATGGAGTTTTTTCCTTGTATTAGATTTTAATTTTTGTGATTTTGTGAAAAACAAAACAAAATAGTGTTTTTTCCATGTATTGGACTTCTTCTTTTACGGTTTTGTGGAAATAACAAAAGATTATTTTTTTGCATGTATTACACATTAATTCGATTTATTTGGAAATGTGAAAATCAATAATAATGGAGTTTTTTTTCTATGTATAAGATTTTAACTTTTAAAGAGAACAAAATTGTGTTTTTTCCATGTATTAGACTTCTTATTTTGCGGTTTTGTGAAAATAACAAAAGATTATTTTATTCCATGTATTGTATCTCAATTCGATTTTTTTGGTAATGTGAAAATCTCGAACGATGGGGTTTTTTCCATGTATTAGATTTTAATTTTTGTGGTCGTGTGAAAACCAAAAGAAAATAGTGCCTTTTCCTTGTATTAGATTTCTTATTTTCGGTTTTGTGAAAATAATAAAAAGATTGTTTTATTCGATGTATTGTACCTCAAATCAATTTTTTTGGTATTGTGAAAATCAATACCAGGGGAGTTTTTTCCATGTATTAGATTTTAATTTTTGTGGTTTTTTGAAAACAATACAAATTTTGATTCGACGTATTAGACTTCTTATTTAGCGGTTTTGTGAAAATAACAAGAGATTGTTTTATTACATGTATGGTACCTCAATTCGATTTTTTGGTCTCGGTGTTCATTGGATTTGCCCGAGAGTTCTTCAAATCAGGGTAAACCACCTGAAGAGTTATATATATATATATATATATATATATATATATATATATATATATATATATATATACATATATATATACATACATATATATATATACATACATATATATATATATACATACATATATATATATATATACATACATATATATATATATATACATACATATATATATATATACATACATACATACGTATATATATATATACATACGTATATATATATATACATACGTATATATATATATACATACGTATATATATATATACATACGTATATATATATATACATACCTATATATATATATATATATATATATATATATATATATATCCATGTATTAGACTTCTTATTTTGCGGTTTTGTGAAAATAACAAAAGATAATTTTATTCTATGTATTGTATCTCAATTCGATTTTTTTGGTAATGTGAAAATCCCTAAAAATGGGGTTTTTTCAATGTATTATATTTTAATTTTTGTGGTTCTGTGAAAAACAAAAGAAAATAGTGCCTTTTCCTTGTATTAGATTTCTTATTTTCGGTTTTGTGAAAATAACAAAAGATTGTTTTATTCCATGTATTGTACCTCAAATAAATTTTTCTGGTATTGTGAAAATCAATAACACGGGAGTTTTTTTCATGTATTAGATTTTAATTTTTGTGGTTTTTTGAAAAACAGTACAAATTTTGATTCGACGTATTAGACTTCTTATTTAGCGGTTTTGTGAAAATAACAAGAGATTGTTTTATTGCATGTATGGTACCTCAATTCTTTTTTTTGGTCTCGGTGTTCGTTGGATTTGCCCGAGAGTTCTTCAAATCAGGGTAAACCACCTGAAGAGTTATATATATATATATATATATATATATATATATATATATATATATATATATATATATTTTTTTTTTTTCCATGTATTAGACTTCTTATTTTGCGGTTTTGTGAAAATAACAAAAGATTGTCTTATTGCATGTATTGTATCTCAATTCGATTTTTTTGGTAATGTGAAAATCCCTAAAAATGGGGTTTTTTCCATGTATTAGATTTTAATTTTTGTGGTTTTGTGAAAAACAAAAGAAAATAGTGTTTTTTCCTTGTATTGAACTTCTTATTTTGCGGTTTTGCGAAAATAACAAAATATTATTTTATTCCATGTATTGTACCTAAAATTAATTTTTTTGGTATTGTGAAAATCAATAACAGTGGAGTTTTTTCCATGTATTAGATTTTAATTTTTGTGGTTTTTTGAAAAACAGTACATATTTTGATTCGACGTGTTAGACTTCTTATTTAGCAGTTTTGTGAAAATAACAAGAGATTGTTTTATTCCATGTATTGTACCTCAATTCGATTTTTTTGGTATTGTGAAAATCAAAATCAATGGAGTTTTTTCCTTGTATTAGATTTTAATTTTTGTTGTTTTTTGAAAAACAATAGAAATTTTATTTTTTCTGCGTAGTAGTCCTGTTATTTTGTGGTTTTCTGTAAATAATAAAAGATTGTTTTTCCATGTATTACACGTCAATTTGATTTTTTTGGTATTTTGAAAATCAATAACAAAAGAGTTTTTTTCATGTATTAGATTTTAATTTTTGTTGTTTTGTGAAAAACAAAAGAAAATAGTGTTTTTTCCTTGTATTTGATTTCTTATTTTGAGGTTTTGTGAAAATAACAAAAGATTGTTTTATTCCATGTATTGTACCCCAAATCAATTTTTTTGGTATTGTGAAAATCAATAACACTGGAGTTTTTTCCATGTATTAGATTTTCATTTTTTTGGTTTTTTGAAAAACAGTACAAATTTTGATTCGACGTATTAGACTTGTTATTTAGCGGTTTTGTGAAAATAACAAGAGATTGTTTTATTCCTTGCATGGTACCTCAATTCCATTTTTTTGTCTCGGTGTTCGTTGGATTTGCCCGAGAGTTCTTCAAATCAGGGTAAACCACCTGAAGAGTAATATATATATATATATATATATATATATATATATATATATATATATATATATATATATATATATGTTGATATATATATATATTTTTTAGTTCCATGTGTTAGACTTCTTATTTTGCGGTTTTGTGAAAATAACAATAGATTGTTTTATTGCATGTATTGTATCTCAATTTGATTTTTTCGGTAATGTGAAAATCCCTAACAATGAGGTTTTTTTCCATGTATTAGATTTTAATTTTTGTTATTTTGTGAAAACAATACAAAATGCATTTTTTCTATGTATTAGTCTTCTTATTTTGCCGTTTTGTGAAAATAACAAAAGTTTGCTTTATTCCATGTATTACACGTCAATTCAGTATTTTTGGTAATGTGAAAATCAGTAACAATAGAGTTTTTTCCATGTATTAGATTTTAATTTTTGTGATTTTGTGAAAAACAAAACAAAATAGTGCGTTTTCCATGTATAGGACTTCTTATTTTACGGTCTTGTGGATATAATAAAAGATTATTTTTTTCCATGTATTACACATCAATTCGATTTTTTTGGTCATGTGAAAATCAATAACAATTGAGTTTTTTTCTATGTATTAGATTCTAACAGTTGTGGATTTGTGAAAAAGAAAACAAAATTGTGTTTTTTCCTTGTGTTGGACTTCTTATTTTGCGATTCTGTGAAAATAACAAAATATTGTTTTATTCCATGTATTGTACCTGAATTCGATTTTTTTGGTAATGTGAAAATCCCTAACAATGGGGTTTTTTCCACGTACTAGATTTTAATTTTTGTGGTTTTGTTAAAAACAAAACAAAATATTGTTTTTTTCCTGTATGAGACTTCTTATTTTGTGGTTTTGTGAAAATAACAAAAGATTGTTTTATTCCATGTATTGTACCTCAAATCAATTTTTTTGGTATTGTGAAAATCAATAACAGTGGACTTTTTTCCATGTATTAGATTTTAATTTTTGTGGTTTTTTGAAAAACAGTACAAATTTTGATTCGACGTATTAGATTTCTTATTTAGCGGTTTTGTGAAAATAACAAGACAATGTTTTATTCCATGTATTGTACCTCAATATGATTTTATTGGTATTGTGAAAATCAATAACAATGGAGTTTTTTCCTTGTATTAGATTTTAATTTTTGTTGTTTTGTGAAAACAATACAAAATTGTATTTTTTCTATGTATAAGTCTTCTTATTTTGCCGTTTTCTGAAAATAACAAAAGATTGTGTAATTTCATGTTTACAATATTTTTGGAAATGTGACAATCAATAACAATGGAGTTTTTTCCTTGTATTAAATTTTAATTTTTGTGCTTTTGTGAAAAACAAAACAAAATAATTTGTTTTCCATGTATTGGTCTTCTTATTTTACGGTTTTGTGGAAATAACAAAAGATTGCTTTTTTCCATGTATTACACATTAATTCGATTTTTTTGGAAATGTGAAAATCAATAACAATGCAGTTTTTTTCTATGTATTAGATTTTAACATTTAAAGAGAACAAAATTGTGTTTTTTTCATGTATTAGACTTCTTATTTTGCAGTTTTGTGAAAATAACAAAAGATTATTTTATTCCATGTATTGTATCTCAATTCGATTTTTTTGGTAATGTGAAAATCCCTGACAATGGGGTTTTTTCCATGTATTAGATTTTAATTTTTGTGGTTCCGTGAAAAACTAAAGAAAATAGTGCCTTTTCCTTGTATGAGATTTCTTATTTTGCGGTTTTGTGAAAATAACAAAAGATTGTTTTATTCCATGTATTGTACCTCAAATCAATTTTTTTGGTATTGTGAAAATCAATAACAGTGGAGTTTTTTCCATGTATTAGATTTTAATTTTTTTGGTTTTTTGAAAAACAGTACAAATTTTTATTCGACGTATTAGACTTCTTATTTAGCGGTTTTGTGAAAATAACAAGAGATTGTTTTATTCCATGCATGGTACCTCAATTTGATTTTTTTGTCTCGGTGTTCGTTGGAATTGCCCGAGAGTACTTCAAATCAGGGTAAACCACCTGAAGAGTCATATATATATATATATCTATTTATATATATATATATATATATATATATATATATATATATATATATATATATATATATATATATATATATTTAGTGATATATATATATATATATTTTTTTTTTCCATGTATTAGACTTCTTATTTTGCGGTTTTGTGAAAATAACAAAAGATTGTCTTATTGCATGTATTGTATCTCAATTTGATTTTTTTGGTAATGTGAAAATCCCTAAAAAAAGGGTTTTTTCCATGTATTAGATTTTAATTTTTGTGATTTTGTGAAAAACAAAACAAAATAGTGTTTTTTCCTTGTATTGAACTTCTTATTTTGCTGTTTTGCGAAAATAACAAAATATTATTTTATTCCATGTATTGTACCTAAAATCAATTTTTTTGGTCTTGTGAAAATCAATAACAGTGGTGTTTTTTCCATGTATTAGAATTTAATTTTTGCGGTTTTTTGAAAAACAGTACATATTTTGATTCGACGTGTTAGACTTCTTATTTAGCGGTTTTGTGAAAGTAACAAGAGATTGTTTTATTCCATGTATTGTACCTCAATTCGATTTTTTTGGTATTGTGAAAATCAATAACAATGGAGTTTTTTTCTTGTATTAGATTTTTATTTTTGTTGTTTTGTGAAAAACAATACAAATTTTATTTTTTCTGCGTAGTAGACCTGTTATTTTGTGGTTTTCTGTAAATAATAAAAGATTGTTTTTCCATGTATTACACGTCAATTTGATTATTTTGGTATTGTGAAAATCAATAACAATGGAGTTTTTTTCATGTATTAGATTTTAATTTTTGTTGTTTTGTGAAAAACAAAAGAAAATAGTGTTTTTTCCTTGTATTGGACTTCTTATTTTGCGGTTTTGTGAAAATAACAAAATATTGTTTTATTCCATGTATTGTACCTCAGATATATTTTTTTTGGTATTGTGAAAATCAATAACGGTGGAGTTATTAGTTTTTAATTTTTGTGGTTTTTTGAAAAAAAGTAAAAATGTTGATTGGACGTATTAGACTTCTTATTTAGCAGCTTTGTGAAAATTGTATTTTTTTTCTATGTATTAGTCTTCTTATATTGCGGTTTTGTGAAAATAACAAAAGATTGCTTTATTCCATGTATTACACGTCAATCAATATTTTTGGTAATGTGAAAATCGATAACAATGGAGTTTTTTCCTTGTATTAGATTTTAATTTTTGTTGTTTTGTGAAAACAATACAAAATTGTATTTTCTCTATGTATTAGTCTTCTTATTTTTCGGTTTTATGAAAATAACAAAAGACTATTTTTTTCCATGTATTACACGTTAATTCGATTTTTTTGGTAATGTGAAAATCCGTAACAATGGGGTGTTTTCCGTGTATTAGATTTTAATTTTTCTGGTTTTGTGAAAAACAACACAAATTTTATTTTTTTTCCATGTGGTAGACTTCTTACTTTGTGGTTTTGTGAAAATAATGTAAGATTTCTTTATTCCATGTATTACATGTCAATTCAACATTTTTGGTAATGTGAAAATCAATAACAATGGAGTTTTTTCCTTGTTATAGATTTTAATTTTTGTTGTTTTCTGAAAACAATACAAATTTTATTTTTTCCACATAGTAGACTTCTTATTTTGTGGTCTTCTGAAAATAATAAAGGTTGTTTTTCCATGTATTACACGTCAATTTGATTTTTTATTTATTGTGAAAATCAATAACAATGGAGTTTTTTTTCATGTATTAGACTATAATTTTTGTGGTTTCTGAAAATTTTCTATGTTTTAGACTTCGATTTTTTATATACTAGACTTCGATATTTTTGGTACTGTGAAAATCAATAATAATGGAATTTTTTCCATGTATTAGATTTTAATTTTTGTTTTTTTGTGAAAAACAAAACAAAATAGTGTTTTTTCTATGTATTAGATTTCTTATTTTACGGTTTTGTGAAAATAACAAAAGATTGTTTTTTTCCATATACGACACGTCAATTCGATTTTTTTGGTATTGTGAAATCAATAACCATGGATTTTTTTCCACGTATTAGATTTTAATTTTTGTGATTTTGTGAAAAATAAAACAAAATAGTGTTTTTTTCCATATATTAGACTTTTTATTTTGCGGTTTTGTGAAAATAACAAAAGATTATTTTTTTCCATGTATTACACGTCAATTCGATTTTTTTGGTAATGTGAAAATCCGTAACAATGGGGTTTTTTCCATGTATTAGATTTTAATTTTTGTGGTTTTGTGAAAAACAACACAACTTTTGTTTTTTTTAATGTAGTAGACTTCTTACTTTGTGGTTTTGTGAAAATAATGAAAGATTTCTTTATTCCATGTATTACATGTCAATTCAACATTTTTGGTAATGTAAAACTCAATAACAATGGAGTTTTTTCCTTGTTATAGATTTTAATTTTTGTGATTTTGTGAAAAACAAAATAAAATAGTGTTTTTTGCATGTATTGGACTTCTTATTTTACAATTTTGTGAAAATAACAGGAGATTGTTTTTTTCCATGTATGACACGTCAATTCGATTTTTTTGGTAATGTGAAAATCAATAACAATGGAGTTTTTCCATGTATTAGATTTTAATTTTTGTGATTTTGTGAAAAACAAAACAAAATAGTGTTGTTTTCCATATATTAGACTGCTTATTTCGCGGTTTTGTGCAAATACAGAAGATTATTTTTTTCCATGTATGACACGTCAATTTGATTTTTTTGGTAATGCGAAAATCAATAACAATGGAGTTTTTTCCATGTACTAGATTTTAATTTTTGTGATTTTGTGAAAAACAAAAGAAAATAGTGTTTTTTTCCATATGTTAGACTTCTTATTTTGCGGTTTTGTGAAAATAACAAAAGATTATTTTTTTTCATGTATTACACGTTAATTCGATTTTTTTGGTAACGTGAAAATCCGTAACAATAGGGTGTTTTGCACGTATTAGATTTTATTTTTTGTCGTTTTGTGAAAAACATCACAAATTTTGTTTTTTTCCATGTAGTAGACTTCTTACTTTGTGGATTTGTGAAAATAATGAAATATTTCTTTATTCCATGTATTACACGTCAATTCAACATTTTTAGTAATGTGAAAATCAATAACAATGGAGTTTTATGAAAATTTTCTATGTGGTTTTATTCCATGTATTAATTTTTGTGGTTTTATGAAAATTTTCTATGTTTTAGTCTTCGATTTTTAATGTACTAGACTTCGATATTTTCGGTAATGTGAAAATCAATAAAAATGGAGTTTTTTTCTTGTATTAGATTTCAATTTTTGTGATTTTGTTAAAAACAAAACAAAATAGTATTTTTTCCATGTACTTGACTTCTTATTTTACGATTTTGTGGAAATAACAAAAGATTGTTTTTTTCCATGTATTACATATCAATTCGATTTTTTTGGTAATATGAAGAGCAATAACAATGGAGTTTTTTTCTATGTATTAGATTTTAACTTTTGTGAATTTGTGAAAAAGAAAACAAAATTGTGTTTTTTCCACGTATTAGACTTCTTATTTTGCGGTTTTGTGGAAATAATAAAAGATTGTTTTTTCCATGTATTAGATTTTAATTTTTGTTGTTTTGTGAGAACAATACAAAATTGTATTTTTTCTATGTATTTGTCTTCTAATTTTGCCGTTTTCTGAAAATAGCAAAAGATTGCTTTATTCCATGTATTACACGTCAATTAATTATTTTTGGTAATGTTAAAATCAATAACAATGGAGTTTTTTCCTTGTATTAGATTTTAATTTTTGTGATTTTGCGAAAAAGAAATAAAAATAGTGTTTTTTCCATGTATTGGACTTCTTATTTCACGGTTTTGTGAAAAAAAACAAAAGAATGTTTTTTTTCCATATATGACATGTCAATTCAATTTTTTTGGTAATGTGAAAATCAATAACAATGGAGTTTTTTCCATATATTAGATTCTAATTTTTGTGGTTTTGTGAAAAAACAAAACAAAATAGTGTTTTATTTCCATATATTAGACCTCTTATTTTGCGGTTTTGTTAAAATAACAAAAAATTATTTTTTTCCATGTATTACACGTCAATTCGATTTTTTTGGTAATGTTAAAATCCGTAACAATGGGGTTTTTTCCATGTATTAGATTTTAATTTTTGTGGTTTTGTGAAAAACAACACAACTTTTATTTTTTTTAATGTAGTAGATTTCTTACTTTGTGGTTTTGTGAAAAGAATAAAAGATTGTTTTTTTCCATGTATCACAATGGAGTTTTTTGGTAATGTGAAAATCAATAATAATGGAGTTTTTTCCATGTATTAGATTTTAATTTTTGTTGTTTTGTGAAAACAATACAAAATTGTATTTTTTTCTATGTATTAGTCTTCGTATTTTGCCATTTTGTGAAAAAAAATAAAAGATTATTTTTTTCCATGTATTACACGTCAATTCAATATTTTTGGTAATGTGAAAATTAATAACAATGGAGTTTTTTCTTTGTATTAGATTTTAATTTTTGTTGTTTTGTGAAAAAAGTAGAAAATTGTATTTTTTTCTATGTATTAGTCTTATTATTTTGCGGTTTTGTGAAAATAACAAAAGATTATTTTTTTCCATGTATGACACGTCAATTCGATTTTTTGGTAATGTTAAAATCAATAACAATGGAGTTTTTTCCATGTATTAGATTTTAATTTTTGTGATTTTGTGAGAAACAAAACAAAATTTTATTTTTTCCACGTTGTAGACTTCTTATTTTGTGGTTTTGTGAAAATAATAAAAGATTGTTTTTCCATGTATTACACATCATTTCGATTTTTTTGGTATTGTGAAAATCAATAACTATGGAATTTTTTTCATGTATTAGATTTCAATTTTTGTTGTTTTCTGAAAAACAATATAAATTTTATTTTTTGCATGTATTAGACTTTAATTTTTGTGGTTTTGGGAAAATTTTCTATGTTTTAGACTTCGATTGTTTATGTACTGGACTTCGATATTTTTGGTAATGTGAAAATCAATATTAATGGAGATTTTTCCATGTATTAGATTTTAATTTTTGTTGTTTTGTGAAAACAATTCAAAATTGTATTTTTTCTATGTATTAGTCTTCTTATTTTGCCGTTTTGTGAAAATAACAAAAGATTGCTTTATTCCATCCATTACACGTCAATTCAATATTTTTGGTAATATTAAAATTAATAACAATGGAGTTTTTTTCCCTGTATTAGATTTTAATTTTTGTGATTTTGTGAAAAACAAAACAAAATAGTGTTTTTTCCATGTATTGGACATCTTATTTTACGGTTTTGTGAAAATAACAAAAGATTGTTTTTTTCCATATATGACACGTTAATTCGATTTTTTTGGTAATGTGAAAATCAATAATAATGGAGTTTTTTTTCCATGTATTAGATTTTAATTTTTGTTGTTTTGTGAAAACAATACAAAAATGTATTTTTTCTATGTATTACTCTTCTGATTTTGCCGTTTTGTGAAAATAACAAAAGATGGCTTTATTCCATGTATTACACGTCAATTCAATATTTTCGGTATTGTGAAAATCAATAACAATGGAGTTTTTTCCTTGTATTAGATTTTAATTTTTGTTGTTTTGTGAAAACAATTCAAAATTGTATTTTTTCCATGTATTACTCTTCTTATTTTGCGGTTTTGTGAAAATAACAAAAGATTATTTTTTTCCATGTATGACACGTCAATTCGATTTTTTTGGTCATTTTAAAATCAATAACAATGACGTTTTTTCCATGTATTAGATTTTAATTTTTGTGATTTTGTGAAAAACAAAACAAAATAATGTTTTTTTGCCATATATTAGACTTCTTATTTTGCGGTTTTCTTAAAATAACAAACGATTATTTTTTTCCATGTATGACACATCAATTCGATTTTTTTGGTAATGTGAAAATCAATAACCATGGAGTTTTTTCCATGTGTTAGATTTTAATTTTTGTGATTTTGTGAAAAACAAAACAAAATAGTGTGGTTTTTCATATATTAGACCTCTTATTTTGCGGTTTTGTGAAAATAAGAAAAGATTATTTTTTTCCATGTATTACACATTATTACGATTTTTTTTTAATGTGAAAATCAATAACAATGGAGTTTTTTTTCCTTGAATTAGATTTTAATTTTTGTGATTTTGTGAAAGACAAAAGAAAATAGTATTTGTTTTCCATATATTAGACTACTTATTTTGCGGTTTTGCGAAAATAACAAAAGGTTATTATTTTCCATGTATTACACGTTAATTCGATTTCTTTGGTAATGTGAAAATCAATAATAATGGAGTTTTTTCCATGTATTAGATTTTAATTTTTGTTGTTGTGTGAAAGCAATACAAAATTGTATTTTTTCTAGGTATTAGTCTTCTTATTTTGCCATTTTGTGAAAAAAACAAAAGATTATTTTTTTCCATGTATTACACGTCAATTCAATATTTTTGGTAATGTGAAAATCAATAACAATGGAGTTTTTTCCTTGTATTAGATTTTAATTTTTGTTGTTTTGTGAAAAAAGTAGAAAATTGTATTTTTTTCTATGTATTAGTCTTCTTATTTTGCGGTTTTGTGAAAATAACAAAAGATTATTTTTTTCCATGTATGACACGTCAATTCGATTTTTTGGTAATGTTAAAATCAATAACAATGGAGTTTTTTCCATGTATTAGATTTTAATTTTTGTGATTTTATGAGAAACAAAACAAAATTTTATTTTTTCCACGTTGTAGACTTCTTATTTTGTGGTTTTATGAAAATAATAAAAGATTGTTTTTCCATGTATTACACGTCAATTCGATTTTTTTGGTATTGTGAAAATCAATAACAATGGAATTTTTTTCATGTATTAGATTTTAATTTTTGTTGTTTTCTGAAAAACAATATAAATTTTATTTTTTGCATGTATTAGACTTTAATTTTTGTGGTTTTGGGAAAATTTTCTATGTTTTAGACTTCGATTGTTTATGTACTGGACTTCGATATTTTTGGTAATGTGAAAATCAATATTAATGGAGATTTTTCCATGTATTAGATTTTAATTTTTGTTGTTTTGTGAAAACAATACAAAAATATATTTTTTTCTATGTATTACTCTTCTGATTTTGCCGTTTTGTGAAAATAACAAAAGATGGCTTTATTCCATGTATTACACGTCAATTCAATATTTTCGGTATTGTGAAAATCAATAACACTGGAGTTTTTTCCTTGTATTAGATTTTAATTTTTTTTGTTTTGTGAAAGCAATTCAAAATTGTATTTTTTCTATGTATTACTCTTCTTATTTTGCGGTTTTGTGAAAATAACAATAGATTATTTTTTTCCATGTATGACACGTCAATTCGATTTTTTTGGTAATGTTAAAATCAATAACAATGGCGTTTTTTTCCATGTATTAGATTTTAATTTTTGTTATTTTGTGAAAAACGAAACAAAATAATGTTTTTTCGCCATATATTAGACTTCTTATTTTGCGGTTTTCTTAAAATAACAAAAGATTATTTTTTTCCATGTATTACACGTTAATTCGATTTTTTTGGTAATGTGTAAATCCGTAACAATGGGGTGTTTTTCGTGTATTGGATTTTAATTTTTGTGGTTTTGTGAAAAACAAACCAAAATACTGTTGTTTTTCATATATTAGAACTCTTATTTTGCGGTTTTGTGAAAATAACAAAAGATTATTTTTTTCCATGTATTACACGTTAATTCGATTTTTTTGGTAAAGTGAAAATCAATAACAATAGAGTTTTTTCCATGTATTAGATTTTAATTTTTGTGATTTTGTGAGAAACAAACAAAATAGTTTTTTTTTCCATATATTAGACTTCTTATTTTCCGGTTTTGTGAAAATAACAAAAGATTATTTTTTTCCATGTATTACACGTCAATTCGATTTTTTTGGTAATGTGAAAATCCGTAACAATGGGGTTTTTTCCATGTATTAGATTTTAATTTTTGTGATTTTGTGAAAAACAACACAACTTTTATTTATTTTAATGTAGTAGACTTCTTACTTTGTGGTTTTGTGAAAATAATAAAAGATTGTTTTTTCCATGTATCACAATGGAGTTTTTTGGTAATGTGAAAATCAATAATAATGAAGTTTTTTCCATGTATTAGGTTTTAATTTCTGTTGTTTTGTGGAAACAATACAAAATTGTATTTTTTCTATGTATTAGTCTTCTTATTTTGCCGTTTTGTGAAAATAACAAAAGATGGCTTTATTCCGTGTATTACACATCAAGTCAATATTATTGGTAATGTTAAGATCAATAATAATGGAGTTTTTTCTTTGTATTAGATTTTTATTTTTGTTGTTTTGTGAAAACGATACAAAATTGTATTTTTTCTATGTATTACTCTTCTTATTTTGCGGTTTTGTGAAAATAACAAAAGATTGTTTTTTTCCATGTATGACACGACAATTCGATTTTTTTGGTAATGTGAAAATCAATAACAATGGAGTTTTTCCATGTATTATATTTTAAGTTTTGTGATTTTGTGAAAAACAAAAGAAAATAGTATTTTTTTTCCATATATTAGACTACTTATTTTGCGGTTTTGTGAAAATAACAAAAGATTATTTTTTTTCATGTATTACACGTTAATTCAATTTCTTTGGTAATGTGAAAATCTGTAACAATGGGGTGTTTTCCATGTATTAGATTTTAATTTTTGTGGTTTTGTGAAAAACAACACAAATTTTGTTTTTTTTTTCATGTAGTAGACTTCATACTTTGTGGTTTTGTGAAAATAATATAAGATTGCTTTATTCCATGTATTACACGTCAATTCAATATTTTTGGTAATGTGAAAATTAAATACAATGGAGTGTTTTCCATGTATTAGATTTTAATTTTTGTGATTTTGTGAAAAACAAAACAAAATAGTGTTGTTTTCCATATATTAGACTTCTCATTTTGCGGTTTTGTGAAACTAACAGAAGATTATTTTTTTCCATGTATTGCACATTAATAAGATTTTTTTGGTAATGTGAAAATCAATAACAATGGAGTTTTTGCCATGTATTAGATTTTAATTTTTGTGATTTTGTGAGAAACAAAACAAAATAGTTTTTTTTTCCATATATTAGACTTCTTATTTTGCGGTTTTGTGAAAATAACAAAAGATTATTTTTTTCGATGTATTACACGTCAATTCGATTTTTTTGGTAATGTGAAAATCCGTAACAATGGGATTTTTTCCATGTATTAGATTTTAATTTTTCATTAGACTTCTTTTTTTTTGTTGTTTTTTGAAAATAGATACGAATAATATCTTTTCCGTGAAAAACAACACGACTTTTATTTTTTTTAATGTTCTAGACTTCTTACTTTGTGGTTTTGTGAAAATAATAAAAGATTGCTTTTTTCCATGTATGACACGTCGATTCGATTTTTTTGGTAATGTTAAAATCAATAACAATGGAGTTTTTTCCATGTGTTAAATTTTAATTTTTGTGATTTTGTGAAAAACAAAATAAAATAGTGTTGTTTTCCATATATTAGACTTCTTATTTTGCGGTTTTGTGAAAATAACAAAAGATTATTTTTTTCCATATATGACACGTCAATTTGATTTTTTTGGTAATGTGAAAATCAATAACATTGGAGTTTTTTGCATGTACTATATTTTAATTTTTGTGATTTTGTGAAAATCAAAACAAAATAGTGTTGTTTTCCATATATTAGACTTCTTATTTTGCGGTTTTGTGAAAATAACAAAAGATTATTTTTTTCCATGGATTACACGTTAATTCAATTTTTTTGGTAATGTGAAAATCCGTAACAATGAGGTGTTTTCCATGTATTTGATTTTAATTTTTGTGATTTTGTGAAAGACAAAACAAAATAGTGTTGTTTTCCATATATTAGACTTCTTATTTTGCGGTATTGTGGAAATAACAAAATATTATTTTTTTTCCATGTATTACACAACAATTCATTTTTTTTTTCTATGTATTAGATTTTAACTTTTGTCGATTTCTGAAAAAGAAAACAAAATTGTGTTTTTTCCTTGTAGAAGACTTCTTATTTTGCGGTTTTGTGAAAATAACAAAAAATTGTTTTATTCCATGAATTGTATCTCAATTCGATTTTTTTGGTAATGTGAAAATCCCTAAAAATGGAGTTTTTTCCTTGTATTAGATTTTAGTTTTTGTTGTTTTGTGAAAAACAATACAAATTTTATTTTTTGCACATAGTAGACTTCTTATTTTGTGGTTTTGTTAAAATAATAAAAGATTATTGTTACATGTATTACACGTCAATTCGATTTTTTTGGTATTGTGAAAATCAACAACAATGGATTTTTTTTCATGTATTAGATTTTAATTTTTGTTGTTTCGTGAAAAACAATGTAAATTTTGTTTTTTTCCATGTATTAGACTTTAATTTTTGTGGTTTTGTGAAAATTTTCTATGTTTTGGACTTCGATTTTTTATGTACTGGAGTTCGATATTTTTGGTAATGTCAATTCGATTTTTTTGGTAATGTGAAAATCAATAACAATGGAGTTTTTTCCATGTATTAGATTTTAATTTTTGTGATTTCGTGAAAAACAAAAGAAAATAGTGTCTTTTTCCATATATTAGACTACTTATTTTGCGGTTTTGTGAAAATAACAAAAGATTATTTTTTTCCATGTATTACACGTTAATTCGATTTCTTTGGTAATGTGAAAATCTGTAACAATGGGGTGTTTTCCATGTATTAGATTTTAATTTTTGTGGTTTTGTGAAAAACAACACAAATTTTGTTTTTTTTTCATGTAGTAGACTTCTTACTTTGTCGTTTTGTGAAAATAATATAAGATTGCTTTATTCCATGTATTACACGTCAATTCAATATTTTTGGTAATGTGAAAATAAAAAACAATGGAGTGTTTTCCATGTATTAGATTTTAATTTTTGTGATTTTGTGAAAAACAAAACAAAATAGTGTTGTTTTCCATATATTATACTTCTTATTTTGCGGTTCTGTGAAAATAACAAAAGCTTATTTTTTTCGATGTATGACACATCAATTCGATTTTTTTGGTAATGTGAAAATCCCTAACAATGGGGTTTTTTCCATGTATTAGATTTTAATTTTTGTGGCTTGGTGAAAAACAAAACAAAATAGTGTTTTTTCCCTATATGAGACAATAGCACGGAATTCCCGAGGATCCCTACAAAAGGAAATCTGGCAATTGGCTAAAAACTTTGAGAGATCCAAGTATTCAAAGTTGGAGTCAGAGAAAAAAACATAAGTTTCTGACCAACCTGTGGTAATTTAAGAATTTCATCAACTACGGGAGCTATTCTTGGCTCATTCTTTTTTCTATCTCCTCAGGACATGTAGAATATTAATAACCTATCGTTTCCTACCCCTCACGGGTGATGAGATTTGATGAAAAAGTTGATAAATATGTTCTCTCTTCCCTTGGCCGAATCAGGACAGCAGAACAAAAAATTATTTTCTATCTGAATAAGGGTCTAATTTGCAAAAGAACATCTGTTAGTCGGCGACAAGGCGAGTATTCTACAAAAATAAATCGCGCAATTGGATAAAAACATAGAAATATCCAAGCGTTCAAAGTTGGAGTCAGAGAATAAAGCATAAGCTGTTTCTAACCAACCCGTGGTAATTTAAGGATTTCTTCAAATACGGGAGCTATTCTTGGCTCATTCTTTTTTGTATCTCCTCAAGACATACAGAATAATAATAACCTATCTTTTCCAACCCCTCATGTGTGATGAGATTTGAACAAAAAGTTGATAAATATGTTCTCTTCTCCACTTGGCCGAATCGGGACAGTAGAACAAAAAATCATTTTCTGTCTGAGAAAGGGTCTAATATGGAAAATTCGCTAAGAACATCTGTTAGTCGACAAGAAAGCGAGTATTCTACAAAAAAAATCTGGCAATTGGATAAAAACATAGAGAGATCCAAGCGTTAGAAGTTGGAGTCAGAGAAATAAACATAAGCTGTTTCTAACCAACCCGTGGTAATTTAAGGATTTCTTCAACTACGGGAACTATTCTTGGCTCACTCTTTTTTGTATCTCCTCAAGACATGCAAAATTAGAATAACATATCTTTTTCTACCCCTCATGTGTGACGATATTTGAAGAAAAAGTTGGTAAATATGTTCTCTCTCCACTTGGCCGAATCTGGACAGCAGAACAAAAAATCATTTTCTATCCGAATAAGGGTCTAATATGCAAAATTCGCTAAGAACATTTGTTAGTCGACAACAAGGCGAGTATTCTACAAAAGGGAATCTGGCAATTGGCTAAAAACATAGAGAGATCTAAGCATGCAAAGTTGGAGTCAGAGAAAAAAACATAAGCTGTTTCTGACCAACCTGTGGTAATTTAAGAATTTCATCAACTACGGGAGCTATTCTTCGCTCATTGTTTTTTCTATCTCCTCAGGACATGCAGAATAAAAATAACCTATCTTTTCCTACCCCTCACGTGTGATGAGATTTGATGAAAAAGTTGATAAATATGTTCTCTCTTCCCTTGGCCGAATTAGGACAGCAGAACAAAATATCATTTTCTATCTGAATAAGGGTCTAATATGCAAAATTCGCTAAGAACATCTGTTAGTCGACAACAAGGCGAGTATTCTACAAAGAGAAATCTGGCAATCGGATAAAAACTTTGAGAGATTCAAGCGTTTAAAGTTGGAGTCAGAGAAAAAAAATAATCTGTTTCTAATCAACCCCTGGTAATTTAACAAATTCTTCAACTACGGGAGCTATTCTTGGCTCACTCTTTTTTGTATCTCCTCAAGACAAGCAGAATAACAATAATAAATCTTTTCCTACCCATCATGTGTGATGATATTTGAAGAAAAAGTTGGTAAATATGTTCTCTCTCCACTTGGCCGAATCTGGACAGTAGAACAAAAAATCATTTTCTATCTGAATAAGGGTCTAATATGCAAAATTCGCTAAGAACATTTGTTAGTGGACAACAAGGCGTGTATTCTACAAAAAGAAATCTGGCAATTGGATAAAAACATAGAGAGATCCGAGCATTCAAAGTTGGAGTCAGAAAAAAAAACATAAGTTGTTTCTGACCAACCTGTGTAAATTTAAGGATTTCTTCAACTACGGGAGCTATTCTTTACTCATTCTTTTTTGTATCTCCTCAAGACATGTAGAATAACAATAACCTATCTTTACCTACCCCTCATGTGTGATGAGATTTGAAGAAAAAGTTGATAATATGTTCTCTTCTCCACTTGGCGTAATCTCGACTGTAGAACAATAAATCATTTTCTATCTGAAAAAGGGTCTAATATGCAAAATTCGCTAAGAACATCTGTTAGTCGACAACAAGGTGAGTATTCTACAAAAAGAAATCTGGCAATTGGATACAAGCTTAGAGAGATCGAAGCGTTCAAAGTTGGATTCAGAGAAAAAAACATAAGCTGTTTCTGACCAACCTGTGGTAATTTAAGGATTTCTTCAACTACGGGAGCTATTCTTGGCTCATTCTTTTTTCTATCTCCTCAGGACATGCAGAATATTAATGACCTATCTTTTTCTACCCCTCACGTGTGATGAGATTTGATGAAAATGTTGATAATTATGTTCTCTCTCGCCTTGGCCGAATCAGGACAGCAGAACAAAAAAAAAAATTCTATCTGAATAAGGGTCTAAAATGCAATATTCGCTAAGAACATCTGTTAGTCGACAACAAGGCGAGTATTCTACAAAAATAAATCGAGCAATTGCACAAAAACATAGAAATATCCAAGCGTTTAAAGTTGGAGTAAAAGAAAAAAAAATAAGCTGTTTCTAACCAACCCGTGGTAATTTAAGGAGTTCTTCAACTATGGGAGCTATTCTTTGCTAATTCTTTTTTGTATCTCCTCAAGACATGCAGAATAACAACCTATCTTTTCCTACCCCTCATGTGTGATGAGATTTGAAAAAAAAGTTGATAAATATGTTCTCTTCTCCACTTGGCCGAATCTGGACAGTTGAACAAAAAAATCATTTTCTATCTGAATATGGGTCTAATATGAAAAATTCGCTAAGAACATCTGTTAGTCGATAACAAGGCAAGTATTCTACAAAATGAAATCTGGCAATTGGATAAAAACATAGAGAGATCCAAGCGTTCGAAGGTGGAGTCAGAGAAAAAAACATAAGCTGTTTCTAACCAACCCGTGGTAATTTAAGGATTTCTTCTACTAAGAGAGCTATTCTTGGCTCATTCTTTTTTCTATCTCCTCAAGATATGCAAAATAATAATAACCTATCTTTTCCTACCCCTCACATGTCAAGAGATTTGAAGAAAAAGTGGATAATTATGTTCTCTCTCCACTTGGCCGAATATGGACAGTAGAACAAAAAAATTATTTTATATCTGCATAAGGGTCCAATATGCAAATTTTGCTAAGAACATTTTTTAGTCGACAACAAGGCGAAGATTCTACAAAAAGAAATCTGACAATTTAATAAAAAATCGGAGATATCCAAGCGTTCAAAGTTGGAGTGAGAGAAAAAAACATAGGCTGTTTCTGACCAACCTGTGGTAACTTAAGGATTTCTTCAACTACAGTTGCTATTCTTAGCTCATTCTTTTTTCTATCTCCTCAAGACATGCAAAATAATAATGACCTATCTTTTTCTACCACTCACGTGTGACGAGCATTGAAGAAAAAGTTGATAATTATGTTCTCTCTCCACTTGGCCGAATCTGAACAGTAGAACAAAAAAATCATTTTCTATCTGAATAAGGGTCCAATATGCAAATTTAGCTAAGAACATTTTTTAGTCGACAACAAGGCGAAGATTCTACAAAAAGAAATCTGGCAATTGAATAAAAACTCAGAGAGATCCAAGCGTTCAAAGTAGGAGTGAGAGAAAAAAACATAGGCTGTTTCTGACCAACCCGTGGTAATTTAAGGATTTCTTCAACAACGGGCGCTATTCTCGGCTCATTCTTTTTTCTGTCTCTTCCAGACATACAAAATAATAATAGCCTATCTCTTCCTACCCCTCACGTGTGAAGAGATTTGAAAAAAAAGTTGATAATTATGTACTCTCTCCACTTGGCCGAATCTGGACGGTAGAACAAAAAATCATTTTCTATCTGAATAAGGGTCCAATATGCAAATTTCGCTAAGAACATTTTTTAGTCGACAACAAGGTGAAGATTCAAAAAAAAGAAATCTAGCAATTGAATAAAAACTCCGAGAGATCCAAGCGTTCAAAGTTGGAGTCAGAGAAAAAAACATTAGCTATTTCTGACCAACCCGTTGTAATTTAAAGATTTCTTAAACAACGGGCGCTATTCTTGGCTCATTCTTTTTTCTATCTCCTCAAGACATGCAAAATAATAATAAGCTATCTTTTCCTACCCCTCCGTGTGAAGATATTTGATGAAAAAGTTGATAATTATGTTCTCTCTCCACTTGGCCGAATCTGGACAGTAGAACAAAACAATCATGTTCTATCTGAATAAGGGTCCAATATGCAAATTTCGCTAAGAACATTTTTTACTCGACAGCAAGGCGAAGATTCTACAAAAAGAAATCTGGCAATTTAATAAAAACTCAAAGAGATCCAAGCATTCAAAGTTGGAGTTAGGGAAAAAAACATAGGCTGTTTCTGACCAACCCATGGTAATTTAAGAATTTCTTTAACAACGGTCGATATTCTTGGCTCATTCTTTTTTCTGTCTCCTCAAGACATGCAAAATAATAATAACCTATCTTTTCCTACCCCTCACGTGTGAAAAGATTTGAAGAAAAAGTTGATAATTATGTTCCCTCTCCACTTGGCCGAATCTTGACAGTAGAACAAAAAAATCATTTTCTATCTGAATAAGGGTCCAATATGCAAATTTCGCTAATAACATTTTTTAGTCGACAACAAGGCGAAGATTCTACAAAAAGAAATCTGGCAATTGAATAAAAATTCATAGAAATCCAAGCGTTCAAAGTTGGAGTCAGAGAAAAGAACATTAGCTGTTTCTGACCTACCCGTTGTAATTTAAGAATTTCTTCAACTTCGGGCGCTACTCTTGGCTCATTCTTTTTTCTATCTCCTCAAGACATGCAAAATAATAATAACCTATCTTTTCCTACCCCTCACGTGTGAAGAGATTTGAAGAAAAAGTTGATAATTATGTTCTCTCTCCACTTGGACGAATCTGGACAGTACAACAAAAAAATCATTTTCTATCTAAATAAGGGTCCAATATGCAAATTTTGCTAAGAACATTTTTTAGTCGACAACAAGGCGAAGATTCTACAAAAAGAAATCTGGCAATTTAATAAAAAATCGGAGAGATCCAAGCGTTCAAAGTTGGAGTGAGAGAAAAAAACATAGGCTGTTTCTGACCAACCTGTGGTAATTTAAGTATTTCTTCGACTACAGTTGCTATTCTTAGCTCATTCTTTTTTCTATCTCCTCAAGACATGCAAAATAATAATGACCTATCTTTTTCTACCACTCACGTGTGACGAGCTTTGAAGGAAAAGTTGATAATTATGTTCTCTCTCCACTTGGCCGAATCTGGACAGTAGAACAAAAAAATCATTTTCTATCTGAATAAGGGTTGAACATTTTTTAGTCGAGAACAAGGCGAAGATTCTACAAAAAGAAATCTGGCAATTGAATAAAAACTCAGAGAGATCCAAGCGTTCAAAGTTGGAGTAAGAGAAAAAAACATAGGCTGTTTCTGACCAACCCGTGGTAATTTAATGATTTCTTCAACAACGGGCGCTATTCTCGGCTCATTCTTTTTTCTATATCTTCCAGACATACAAAATAATAATAGCCTATCTTTTCCTACCCTCACGTGTGAAGAGATTTGAAGAAAAAGTAGATAATTATGTTCTCTCTCCACTTGGCCGAATCTGGACGGTAGAAGAAAAAATCATTTTCTATATGAATAAGGGTCCAATATGCAAATTTCGCTAAGAACATTTTTTAGTCGACAACAAGGTGAAGATTCTAAAAAAAGAAATCTAGCAATTGAATAAAAACTCCGAGAGATCCAAGCGTTCAAAGTTGGACTCAGAGAAAAAAACATTAGCTATTTCTGACCAACCCGTTGTAATTTAAGGATTTCTTCAACAACGGGCGCTATTCTTGGCTCATTCTTTTTTCTATCTTCTCAAGACATGCAAAATAATAATAAGCTATCTTTTCCTACCCCTCCGTGTGAAGATATTTGATGAAAAAGTTCATAATTATGTTCTCTCTCCACTTGGCCGAATCTGGACAGTAGAACAAAACAATCATGTTCTATCTGAATAAGGGTCCAATATGCAAATTTCGCTAAGAACATTTTTTACTCGACAGCAAGGTGAAGATTCTACAAAAAGAAATCTGGCAATTTAATAAAAACAGTTGGTATAACAATATTTCCAGGATTTCGAGGGATTTGATGGTCTAAAAATTCTCCTAATGTTCTTTCTTGAGCCATTTTATGAATTTGAGATGATGATGGTGTTGAATGAGAATTAGAATTAAAAAGAGTTTGGGAGTTTAGCTTGGATGATAATGAGTGAACGGTTGGAGAGATTGGAGTTCTTTCTTGTGGCCCTTCCACTCGTTATTGCTCCCAATTTTGTTCTTCTTCTTCTTGAGGCCCTTGGATGGAAGGAGAAGCCTCGTTACGTTCTTTTTGCCTTGAGTAAGTTTCGTCTTGCTTGTTTCGTGCCTTATCTTTCTTCACCTTCCTTAGATGTTTGTTAATGTCCTTGTTTACAGGTGTGTGCACTTCGCCTTGCGATCTCGTCTTTCTCATGCACCTTCAAAATTCAATGAAACAAAAACACTAGACAATTGATTAGAAGTTAGTAATAAACTCAATTAAAGCCGTCTCCCCGGCAACGGCGCCATTTGTAAACCAGAAAAACTCACAAATATATCAAAATTCAGCAAATAGATCAAAATTTCCAACCAGAAAGAACATAATTATCAACTTTTTCTTCAAATCTCTTCACATGTGAGGGGTAGGAAAAGATAGATTACTATTACTTTGCATGTCTTGTGGAGATAGAAAAAAGAATGAGCCAAAAATATTGCCCGTAGTTGATGGAATCCTTAAATTACAACGGGGTGGTCAGAAACGGCTAATGTTTTTTTGTCTGACTCCAACTTTGAACGCTTGGATCTCATTGAGTTTTAACTCAATTGCCAGATTTCTTTTTGTAGAATCTTCGCCTTGTTGTCGACTAAAAAATGTTCTTAGCGAAATTTGCATATTGTACCCTTATTCAGATAGAAAATGATTTTTTTGTTCTACTGTCCAGATTTGGCCAAGTGGAGAGAGAACATAATTATCAACTTTTTCTACAAATCTCTTCACACGTGACGGGTAGGAAAAGATAGGTTATTATTATTTTGCATGTCTTGAGGAGATAGAAAAGAGAATGAGCCAAGAATAGCGCCCGTAGTTGAAGAAATCCTTAAATTACAACGGGTTGGTCAGAAACAGCTAATGTTTTTTCTCTGACTGCAACTTTGAAAGCTTCGATCTCTCTGAGTTTTTATTAAATTGCCAGATTTTTTTTTGTTAAATCTTTGCCTTTTCGTCGACTAAAAAATGTTCTTAGCGAAATTTTCATATTGGACCCTTATTCAGATAGAACATGATTGTTTTGTTCAACTGTCCAGATTCGGCCGAGTGGAGAGAGAACATAATTATCAACTTTTTCATTAAATCTCTTCACACGTGAGTAGGAGGAAAAGATAGGTTATTATTATTTTGCATGTCTTGAGGAGATAGAAAAAAGAATGAGCCAAGAATAGCGCCCGTAGTAGAAGAAATCCTTAAATTACAACGGGTTGGTCAAAAAGAGCAAATGTTTTTTCTCTGACTGCAACTTTGAAATCTTGGATCACTCTGAGTTTTTATTAAATTGCCAGATTACTTTTTGTAGAACCTTCCCCTTGTTGTCGACTAAAAAATGTTCTTAGCGAAATTTGCATATTGGACCCATATTCAGATAGAAACTAATTTTTTTGTTGTACTGTCCAGATTCGGCTAAATGGAGAGAGAACATAATTATCAACTTTTTCTTCAAATCTCTCCACACGTAAGCAGTAGGAAAAGATAGGTTATTATTATTTTGCATGTCTTGAGTAGATAGAAAAAAGAATGAGCCAAGAATAGCGCCCGTTGTTGAAGAAATCCTTAAATTACCACGGGTTGGTCAGAAACAGCCTATGTTTTTTTCTCTAGCTCCAACTTTGAACGCTTGGATCTCTCTGATTTTTTATTAAATTGCCAGATTTCTTTTTGTAGAATCTTCGCCTTGTTGTCGAATAAAAAATGTTCTTAACGAAATTTGCATATTGGACACTTATGCAGATAAAAAATGATTTTTTTGTTCTATTGTCCAGATTCGGCCAAGTGGAGAGAGAACATAATTATCAACTTTTTCTTCAAATCTCTTCACATGTGAGGGGTAGGAAAAATATAGATTATTATTATTTTGCATGTCTTGAGGAGATAGAAAAAAGAATGAGCCAAGAATAGCGCCCGTAGTTGAAGAAATCCTTAAATTACAACGGGTTGGTCAGAAACCGATAATGTTTTATCTCTGACACCAACTTTGAAAGCTTGGATCTCTCTGAGTTTTTATTAAATTGCCAGATTTCTTTTTGTAGAATCTTCGCCTTGCTGTCGACTAAAAAATGTTCTTAGCGAAATTTGCATATAGGACTCTTATTCAGATAGAAAATAATTTTTTGTTCTACTGTCCAAATTCGGCCAAATGGAGAGAGAACATAATTATCAACTTTTTCTTCAAATCTCTTGACACATGAGCGGTAGGAAAAGATAGGTTATTATTATTTTGCATGTCTTGAGGAGATAGAAAAAAAAATGAGCCAAGAATAGCGCCCGTTGTTGAAGAAATCCTTAAATTACCATGGGTTGGTCAGAAACAGCCTATATTCCTTTCTCTAACTCCAAATTCGAACGCTTGGATCTCTCTGATTTTTTATTAAATTGCCAGATTTCTTTTTGTAGAATCTTCGCCTTGTTGTCGACTAAAAAATGTTCTTAGCGAAATTTGCATATTGGATACTTATGCAGATAGAAAATGATTTTTTTGTTCTACTGTCCAGATTCGGCCAAGTGGAGAGAGAACATAATTATTAACTTTTTCTTCAAATCTCTTCACATGTAGGGGGTAGGAAAAGATAGGTTATTATTATTATGCATGTCTTGAGTAGATAGAAAAAAGAATGAGCCACGAATAGGGCCCGTAGTTGATGAAATCATTAAATTACAACGGGTTGGTCAGAAACAGCTAATGTTTTTTTCTCTGACTCCAACTTTGAACGCTTGGATCTCACTGTGTTTTTACTCAATTGCCAGATTTCTTTTTGTAGAATCTTCGCCTTGTTGTCGACTAAAAAATGTTCTTAGCGAAATTTGAATATTGGACCCTTATTCAGATAGAAAATGATTTTTTTGTTCTACTGTCCATATTCGGCCAAGTGGAGAGAGAACATAATTAACAACTTTTTCTACAAATCTCTTCACATGTAAGGGGTAGGAAAAGATAGGTTATTATTATTTTGCATGTCTTGAGAAGATAGAAAAAAGAATGAGCCAAGAATAGGGCCCTTAGTTGATTAAATCCTTATATAACAACGGGTTGGTCAGAAACGGCCAATGTTTTTTCTCTGACTCCAACTTTGAACGCTTGGATCTCACTGTGTTTTTACTCAATTGCCAGATTTCTTTTGTAGAATCTTCGCCTTGTTGTCGACTAAAAAATGTTCTTAGCAAAATTTGCATTTTGGACCCTTATTCAGATAAAAATTAATTTTTTTGTTCTACTGTCCACATTCGGCCAAGTGGAGAGAGAACATAATTATCGACTTTTTCTTCAAATCTCTTCACACGTGAGTGGTAGGAAAAGATAGCTTATTATTATTTTGCTTGTCTTGAGGAGATAGAAAAAAGAATGAGCCAAGAATAGCGCCCGTAGTTGAAGATATCCTTAAATTACAACGGGTTGGTCAGAAACAGCTAATGTTTTTTCTCTGACTCCAACTTTGAACGCCTGGATCTCTCTGAGTTTTTATTCAATTGCTAGATTTCTTTTTGTAGAATCTTCGCCTTGTTGTCGACTAAAAAATGTTCTTAGCAAAATTTGCATATTGGACCCTTATTTAGATAGAAAATGATTTTTTTGTTGTACTGTCCAGATTCGTCCAAGTGGAGAGAGGACATAATTATCAACTTTTTCTTCAAATCTCTTCACACGTGAGGGGTAGGAAAAGATAGGTTATTATTATTTTGCATGTCTTGAGGAGATAGAAAAAAGAATGAGCCAAGACTAGCGCCCGTAGTTGAAGAAATTCTTAAATTACAACGGGTTGGTCAGAAACAGCTAGTGTTCTTTTCACTGACTCCAACTTTGAACGCTTGGATTTCTCTGAATTTTTATTCAATTGCCAGATTTCTTTTTGTAGAATCTTCGCCTTGTTGTCGACTAAAAAATGTTCTTAGCGAAATTTGCATATTGGACCCTTATTCAGATAGAAAATGATTTTTTTGTTCTACTGTCCAGATTCGGCCAAGTGGAGAGGGAACATAATTATCAACTTTTTCTTCAAATCTCTTCACACGTGAGGGGTAGGAAAAGATAAGTTATTATTATTTTGCATGTCTTGAGGTGATAGAAATAAGAATGTGCCAAGAATATCGCCCGTTGTTAAAGAAATTTTTAAATTACCATGGGTTTGTCAGAAACAGCGTATGTTTTTTTCCCTAACTCCAACTTTGAATGCTTGGAGACCCAATTTTAAACTAAGTCCATCTATATTAAATGTATTACCCATATTTGAAGGACATAAAAATGACAACCCATATGCACATTTAGATAATCTAGATCGTAAATGCACAGCATTGTTTGGTAAATCCGATAACTTGGATAATATCAAATTGATCCTCTTCTCCCACACACTTGGGGAAGCACCAAGGGATTGGCTAACCCACTTGCAAGGGGGTCCTTTTACAACGTTTCAAGAGGTAGGAACGCGTTTTCTAAAACGATACTACCCGAGCACTTTGACGGCCAAAATCCGCAAGGAAATCACGGGGATCCAACAAGGAGGAGGGGAGACACTACAAGAATATTACGAGCGATTTGTGCGATTATGCGCATCATGCCCCAACCATAACCTCGACGAGACCTCACTTATCGACCAATTTCTACAAGGGATGAACGATCTCGATGCGCGACTACTCCAATGCTCGGCTGGAGGATCGTTCAATAACATGACCCCATCGGAAGTGCGAGCTCTTATCGAAACCATGGCCGAAGGAAACCAAGGACGCGGGGGAAGAATGGGTCAAGTGAACATGACAAGTACGGTTGACCTCAAGGCAATGGAATCAAGAATCACACAACTTCGAGACAAGATTTAGTCAAATGCTCAAGGCTGTGGGCGCCAAGATCGAGCCAAGAAAGTGCGAGTTTTGTGGGGATACAAATCATGCGACCGATGAATGCGATAGGCTACAAGAAGATGTCAATGCCATCGGAAGCTATTCAAACCAACGCCAACCTTTCTCGCAAACCTATAATGAGTCATGGAAGAAACACCCAAATTTCCGTTGGAAGAATGATGATGCGCCGCCTCCATTCCCACAATCCAATTACCAAAAACCGAATGTGTATGTTCATCCAAATGCACAAGCGCCACAACAACCTCAAGCTCACCCTCAACAACAACCTCCTCAACCCTCCACATCGAATTCCCAAATCTCCTCTTGACGAAAAGCTTGATAAAATGATGGCATTAATGGCGGGGAATTTCACAAACCTCACAACTGAGTTGGGAACCGTCAAGAACGATGTAAGCTCACTCAACCAAAACCAAGCTACGCAAGGGCGTCAAATGCAAAACTTGGAAATGCAAATCAAGCAAATCGGGGGGGAAGTCAATTTATTGAAAGGACAAGGGGGCAATCGGTTGCCTTCTCAAGGTTCGGGACCACCGGAATACAAACCCATCAACGCGATACGCCTAAGAAGTGGGAGAGAGGTTGGCTCGCACGACGAAGAAGAAGAGTTAATGGTTCCAAGAAAGCAAGATGAGGAAACGAGTTCAAGCGCGAGTAAACAAGATGAGACACAAGAAGAGATCAGGAAGGAGGAAGAGCCAATTCAAGAGAAAGAACAAGGAAAGAACGAAGAAAAGGAAATCGCGCAAGAAAAGGAAAAGAAGCGCGCACCATTCCCAACTCGATTAGCGGTTAACTCTCGAAAGGATGAGCTCGATAAAGATATTTTGGAGGTGTTCAAGAAGGTGGAGGTAAACATTCCGATTATCGATGCGATCCGAATGCACCCCCCATATGCCAAGTTCTTCAAGAATCTATGCACAAATAAGAGAAAATTAAAGGGGAACGAGACGATAAACCTACCCTCGGTAATGAGCATCAACACGCGAGTAGCGCAAAAAGAGAAAGACCCTGGAGTTTTCGCCATTCCGTGCACCATTGGTCTTCAACAACTCGCGAGATGCATGCTCGACTTAGGAGCCTCCATAAACGTAATGCCTAGGTCCGTTTACGAGACCTTGGGTTTGGGCGACCTAAAGGATACAAGGGTGATGGTGCAACTCGCCGACCGTTCGACGGCCGCCGTCCTAGGTTTCGCGGAAGATGTGCTCGTCAAGGTGAATGGGTTGGTTTTCCCAGCCGACTTCTACATTCTTGAAATGGGCGACAACGCCGATTCATCCGCCATCCTCTTAGGAAGACCCTTTTTGAGAACCGCGCGAACATGCATAGACTGCCACTCAGGAACGATGTCCATGGAATTCGACAACGAGAAAATCACCTTCAACATATTTGACACCATCAAGTACCCGAACGACTACAATGTATTGAGCATAACCATTACTGACGAGATTGATGAAATGGTTGAAGAACACTTGGAAGAAGAGTACTCGAAGGGATACGATGCGATTTTTGAGGATGTTTGGGGGGAGATCGCACAAACGAATGAGAAGCAAGAAATAGAGCAAGAACATAATGAAGAAATAAAATTCATTTCGGGTTCCCCTCACGACAAACTCCAAATATCGCAAGAACGCATTAAGCCATCAATCGAAGAAGCTCCTACTCTCGAACTCAAACCTCTTCCCGATCACCTCAAATACGCGTACCTCGGGCCAAACAACACATTACCCGTCATCATCGCATCGAATCTAACCCTTGACCAAGAAACCCGATTGGTGGAAACTCTTGGAAACCATAAGAAGGCGATCGGATGGACATTGGCCGATATGCCAGGTATAAGCCCCTCGACATGTATGCACAAAATTGTTTTGGAGGAGGGATCAAAACCATCAAGAGAAGCACAAAGAAGGTTAAATCCAGTAATGATGGAGGTGGTGAAAAAGGAGCTTCTCAAGCTTCTTGATGCGGGGATTATTTACGCGGTGGCCGATTCGGAATGGATATCTCCAATCCATGTAGTTCCCAAGAAGACGGGAATCACGATTGTGGAAAATGCCGAAGGAGAGAAAGTGCCAACACGAGTGCAAAACGGATGGAGAGTTTGCATCGACTATCGCAAACTCAATGCGGCGACAAAGAAGGATCACTTTCCTCTTCCCTTCATCGATCAAATGCTCGAAAGATTAGCGGGGCGGCCCTACTATTGCTTTTTGGATGGGTACTCGGGCTATTTTCAAATCGCCATCGATCCAGAAGATCAGAGGAAGACGACATTCACTTGCCCCTTTGGAACTTTCGCATATCGAAGAATGCCGTTTGGACTATGCAATGCGCCTGGAACTTTTCAAAGGTGTATGATTTCTATCTTTTCTGAGTATATTTCTAAATTTATTGAAGTATTCATGGACGACTTTTCCATTTATGGCAACTCGTTCGATGAGTGTCTCCATAACTTGAGCCTAATAATGGAAAAGTGCGTTGAAGCTAACCTTGTCTTAAATTTTGAGAAGTGTCACTTTATGGTGAGCCAAGGAATTGTATTAGGTCATTTAATTTCAGAAAAGGGGTTGGAAGTCGACAAAGCGAAGATCGACGTTATCAAGACACTTCCATACCCTCGCAATGTGAAAGATGTCCGCTCATTCCTTTGACACGCCGGCTTCTATCGGCGTTTCATTCAAGACTTCTCAAAAATCGCGCAACCAATGTGCAGGCTTCTCCAAAAAGAGATCAAATTCGAGTTCAACGATGCGTGCAAGGCTGCATTCGACAAGCTAAAGGGGAAACTGTGCGAAGCGCCCATTATTCAACCACCGGATTGGAATCTCCCCTTTGAGATCATGTGCGACGCAAGCGATCTAAGTGTCGGAGCGGTTTTGGGGCAATGCATCGGGAAGGTACCCCACGTAATTTACTATGCCTCTAGGACCCTAGATGATGCCCAACGGAATTACACAACAACGGAAAAAGAACTATTGGCCATTGTCTTTGCATTGGAAAAGTTCCGATCATACTTGGTCGGGACAAAAGTTGTTGTATTTTCAGATCATGCCGCGCTCAAATACTTAATGAAGAAGAAGGAATGCAAGCCGCGCCTCCTCCGATGGATCCTTCTCCTTCAAGAGTTTAACGTGGAGATTCGGGATAAAAAGGGAGCCGAAAACTTGGTGGCCGACCATCTTAGCCGACTCCCAACAAACGAAGGCGATATCATTCCGATCAACGAACTCTTTC
Organism: Juncus effusus; assembly: GCA_027726005.1. Classification (NCBI taxonomy): domain Eukaryota; kingdom Viridiplantae; phylum Streptophyta; class Magnoliopsida; order Poales; family Juncaceae; genus Juncus; species Juncus effusus. The sequence continues at coordinate 3,671,218 of CM050909.1, forward strand.
CTGACGAGCAACTCTATGCTATCCATGGCATGGCGCCTTGGTACGCCGACATCGTCAACTACCTGGAAACTCACGAATTGCCAAACACTCTCTCTCGAGCTCAAAAGGACAAAATAAAGAACGACTCGCGCTATTACCTCTGGGAAGACCCCTACCTCTACAAGATTTGCTCCGATCAAATGATACGAAAATGCGTGCCCGACCACGAGATAAATTCGGTACTCTCTTTTTGTCACACATTAGAATGTGGGGGACACTTTGGAGGGCAACGCACAAGTCATAAGGTACTCCAAAGTGGATTATATTGGCCAACTCTTTATAAAGATGCTCATTCCTTTGTAAAGAGTAGTGAAAATTGCCAAAAAACGGGCAATCTAACCCGCAAAAACGAAATGCCTCTTAAAACTTTATTGTTTTTTGAGCTTTTCGATGTTTGGGGGATAGATTTCATGGGCCCCTTTCCTCAATCAAATGGGTATTTATATATTCTTGTGTGTGTTGATTATGTTTCAAAATGGGTTGAGGCCATACCAACAAGGGATGCCAACTCCAAAACGGTGATTGAATTCCTTAAAAAGAATATTTTTCAGCGTTTTGGGGTGCCTAAAGCTATCATTAGCGATAGGGGTTCACATTTCAATAATAAGTACCTCGAATCCCTTTTGAAAAATTATCATGTACAACACCGCATGTCAACCGCTTATCATCCCCAAACTAATGGGCAAGCCGAAATATCCAATAGGGAAATAAAATCAATCCTTGAGAAAGTGGTTAATCCCTCTCGCAAGGATTGGAGTCAAAGGCTTGGGGATGCTTTATGGGCCTACCGCACCGCATACAAAACACCGATAGGGATGACTCCTTTTAAACTCGTTTATGGAAAGAGTTGTCACCTACCGGTGGAAATTGAGCACAAAGCATTTTGGGCAATCAAAAAGGTAAATCAAGATTACCCAAAAGATGCGGGGTTGCGGAAATTGCAAATTCAAGAATTAGAAGAGCTTCGCATTGAGGCTTATGATAATTCTCGAATTTACAAAGAAAAACTAACCATCGCTCACGACAAACTTATTCGCAAAAAAGAATTTAAAACTGGCGATTCAACTCTCGGTTGAGATTCAATCCCGGGAAGTTGAAGAGCCGATGGACAGGTCCTTACATAATTACCCATATTTTGCCGTTTGGAGTATTTGAAATTTCTAGGGGGGGAGACATCAAATTCAAGGTCCATGGTCATCGCTTGAAGGCTTTTTACGAGAATCATGATACAAGGTGGTTCGATGAGCATGATTTAGAAGCGATGCCACAAAGCGAGGGAAGGAAAGAATGAAAAGCACAAATGCGTCGAGCTCAAGACGTAAAACAAGGGCGCTTGGCGAGAGGCAACTCGTCGTGTCAGGTCGTATTTTTCCTTTCTTTATTTTATTTTTTCTTCTTTTTACAAAACTCTCTTTCACACTTAAACATTTGCTACGCAAAAGTTTAAGTGTGGTGGGGGAGGTTTTGCATAAAACCCCAACAATTTTTCCAATCTCCACAAATTTTCTCATTTTTATACTTTTTGTTTGAGGACAAACAAAGGTTTAAGTGTGGTGGGGTGGTTTTGTGTAAAACCAAGTTTTGTTTTCTTGTAAAAATGTGAAAATTCATATAAAAAATTCAAAATTTCAAAAACAACAACACAACTCATAAATACCATAAAAATTTAAATTTTTACTTATTTTTCTTTCATTTTTGTGAATAAATTTGTGTGTTTTAAAAAAAAAAAAAAAATTTTAAATGAAAATAAAAGGTTTTGAAAAACAAATTTTAAAACTAAGCCCTTTCAAGCAAAATTTTGAAAACACTTAGGGTTTTGGAAAATGATGAAAAGATTTGAAAATTCAAAAAGAGATTAATTATCATCATGAATGCCATATTTTCCACCTCATCTCATCTATAATATCCATTTAAAATTCATTAAACGTTTCGAAAATTCATAAATATTTCACTTACCCCTTTAATGAAATTATAAATCGTTTTCTTTAAAGTAATGCTGTGATTAAAACTTTTGAGAAATCAAACCTTACTTTTAATACCACTAGTTTCGCAAAATTTTTCTAACTCAACCTATCTTTCATGACATAGCTAATGACTCGTATGCCCATCTCTAATTTTCGCACTAAAAGCAAGTGACCGAAATCGTAACCTGTTATCCCTTCACAAAAAGAATTCAAAAATGTGAAAAATTATTTTTAAACCCTTGAAAAAGAAAAATTTTACATATCCGCAATAGAAAATGAAGGATTTTTTTTGTACGTGCAAAGCACAGCTTGTCTTTTGATAACATGAGTGGATAACATACCAACCTTTACGTGTTTATAAAAGAGAAAGTTGAGTTAGTTGAAACTTTTGGGGTAAATTTTATAAATTCACCATTTTAAATTTAGGGGGAGAAAATATCAAAAACAAAATTAGGGCATTACTTTTTGGAAAAAGGTTCGTATTTGAAGGATTGGGGAATTTTAAATAAACTTGAATTTGAAATTATTAATGGATATTCTTCGACCTTCGTGTATTATTATAATAATCGAATATTATATATAACATTCATGTTAATAACTAAATCTCTTTTCAAAGTACTTTAAACTGATTCTAAAAACCCTAATAATTGATTTTATTTACGCTTGAGGGCAAGCTTGGTTTAAGTGTGGTGGAATTTGTAATGTGTATTTTTATACACATTTTTAGGGTTTTTATCATCTCAAATTCAATCATAATTCACATTAAATGTATGAAAAATGCTCATAATTCATAAAACATAATTTGAAACCTCTTAATACGTTTTTGTGTGATTTTACAGGCAAAAAGGCCATAAAATGAAGAATTGGACCAAAACGCAAATAATGGGCCAAAGATGGCCAACTAAAAACCTCAAACACTCTACAAAAAATTCCCCAAACTTTTACGACAATTCAAAAACCTTCTACAACCAAGTCAAACCGAGCCAAACGCCAAAAATCGCCAAGTTGACCAAAAGTCAACTTCTCCAAAATGGGTCAAACGGTATACCAGAACGAAGAGCTCGACGAAACGAACCCAACGGTACAATCCTCGCGATCAGAAACCTTCTAGAACTCTCAAAATCACCAATTGAAAATCAGGTCAAAATTGGTCAAAGTCAACGGTTGACCAGGTCAAACCCGTCTTCTTCAACATCCAAAGTCCGAAATTTTGCTCGAAACTGAACAAACCGGCCAGCCATGGATTCAGCATGACTAGACGAACATGCCGGTGCCATTCTCCGGTCTTGAAAGTTCCGGCGATCGCCGGAATTCGGCCAGAACAGGTGCCAAATACGTACCGAAACCATGGTTGATCTGCCGTGCCTTCCACCATCATCCATTCGAGCCAAAACCGATCTCATTCTCTTCTCCATCGTCTACCCTTTCTAACCGTATGAAGAACTCATCGAATGATGCGAAATCAAGCGAGAAATCCGTGTTTCCGTAATCTGTTCGACGAAATCCTCAATGAACTTTTCAAACTGGATGAACCAACGGTCGAGTTTCGAACAGCGAATGAATTCGATCAACCATTTCCGTTTTTCTCAAGAAAAGATGATTCTTTTCGTGTCGTAAAGCTTTATTGAAGGCTCACGATGAATTCAGAAGCCTCAATTCGATGGAAAAAACAACTCGAAATCATAGTTTGATTCACGAGTTCAGCCGTTTTTTGGTTATTTTCGCGAAACTGAAACCGAGTTGGTTAATGGAGGAATTCTCTGGATTCGAGGCGAATTGGGAAGTCATAATGGTTGTGAAGCATCGTGGGGAAGTTGCGAACGAAGCCTGAATCACCGTTTTGGATTTCGTTGTGTGAAATGCGAGCAAAAGATCGATTTGCACACTCTGGTCAGCAATGGCGGAACAGCGACGTATGATACTCAGATCAGCAAAACTCGAGTTTTACTCAACGGTTTTCAACCATTCAAAGCTCTGTGGATTCGTGAGAAGATGGAGAAGAGATCTAGGTTGATGAATCACAGCGAAATGTGCAGTATGACGAGCTCGAATCGATGGTTGTGAGAAACGGGTAAACGGGTCTGAAATCCAAGAGAAAAATCGATCCAAAGTCCAAATTCGAAACTCACAAGGCTGTCAGAGGATTGCTTTAGGACGAGCACACGATCGCAGGCCACAGAAGATCGAGAAAAGGCATTCAGCGCCAATTCTGAAGAAGAAGACGACTCGTTTCATCAGTTATGACTCGTCTCACGCGATTCAAACCGGTTCGCCACACCAGATCAGCGGAACGAGCTTAAAACGAGTCAGTACCCAGCTCTCACAAAAACGACTCGTTTCAAGCGAGCTGCAGCTCGTCTCGCCGCATGAAATCCGGGAATCTAATTCAAAACTCGGCGCCAAAGGCTGAATAAGAAGACGACCCGTTTCGCCACAGAAAATCAAAAAGACAGTTTGAAAACTCAGAGATTAATAACAGAAATAGCGACTTGTTTCACGCGATTACGACCCGTTTCACCACAACTTATTCTGAAGGGACCCACTGTCAGTCTCAGTAATGCGATTCAAATCGTCTGAACTGAACTCAGTTCATTTTTTTCGCGCGAGTAACAGACGAGATTCAGTGATTCAAAACCCGGCCAACTCTCAACCGAATTCAACGAAATTTCGTCCAGATCTTCAGTACACCCCACTTGATCTGCCTGAGCCAATGGAATCGCTCGGTTTGTCCCCCACTCTCCATACCAGTCTCTCTATAAATTAGACCGATCAATCCAATCTCTCATAATCCATTCTTCCATTCTCCAAATTCCTTCCACACACAACTCTCCAATCATCTTCTTTAAGCTTCAGTAACTCCATTACTGAATCTCAGAGCTTTTCGAGCTTCAATTTTCGAGTTTGAGTGAAAATTCACCAATTCGGGCTGAATTTGGTGAAAAAGGCAATTGATCGATTCCGGCTGGATCAAGCATCAATTGGAGGTTCAAATCGACTCAAGGAAGCTTCTGGTTGATCTTCTACGTCTCGGTTTGATCCAATTTTCATTTAATCTCTTGTATCCAATTTTAGATCACAAGATCCAATTTGTATAAAAATATGATGAACACATGCCTAATTTCGGTTGATCTTATCATGTGTGAGTAGAATCTTGTAGGGATAGGCCTTTTGTGATTGAATTGTTTGAAATCTTGCTTTAATTTGAATTAAATTGACTGATTTGGTTACTGTTCATAATGTGCTGTTAAATCTGGTTTTTTTTTATTTAATCGATTTGGTTGAATTAATTAGGTCATTTAGAACTGAATTTTCCTGCATGTTAAGTCCATTTTATCATCTTGAATCTTGGTTGAGGTTTTTGATTGATTTAGTGAAGTTTTTAGTTCAAAAATTGAGATCAAACACTAGTTGGTTGACTGGTGTTTGATCTGAAATTTTGATCTATTTGCTGAGTTTTTCTGGTTGGAAATAATTCAAACTTGTTCCAAATCTGATAAATTGAATATTTTGTGATTAATGATACAATTCTTGATCAAATTGCCTTAAAAATCCCTACTTTTATCCTCTAAATTCAAAAATACATTTTTCTGTAATTTGTTTCTGTCAGTTTCAGTAAAAAATTGTTTGATTTCAGATCTGATCAAAGAAAATTATAAAAAAATATTTTGTGATTCTTTAGATATTTTAGAACAACTTTCGTATAATATGTGCCCAATGTTTTTATGTTAAATTTGTAAGATAAAATCTGTGCAAAGTTTTGATTTTTTAAATTTTCTGTTTTTGATTTTTGAATCTGACTGTTTTTCAATGATTTTTAGAAATTAGTAAAAAATTCCTATAAATAAAAAATCTAGGTCTCAGTAAATCATTTTGAAGTGTAGTTTCTCAATCTGAAATTTAATTGAATTGTTGTTTGGATAAAATTTGAATTACACCCTCTTTTGATAACACATACCATTCTCTGTCCAATTCTGTCATATGTTCTGAGTTTTGACCATAACTTTTGGAATATCAGTCCTTTTGATCTGAGATTTGTACCACATAATGTGAACTTGCCTTCCTAATTTCTTTTAAATTTTGGTGATTTTTGAAGTAATTTTCGATTTTCTGTGATTTTATGAAAAACTCTGTTGATTGATTATGAAAAGAGTGGACTAAAACGAAAATTTACATAAAAATATGAATAAAAGTGATAATTGATTTGCCTTATATTATGAAGATCTCATTCTCTAGTTTTCATTGACATATCATTTGCAACTTTTGGATATTTGGAAATATTATTAAAGAATTTTCAAAAGAATTGTGTACGAACTTGATTAAATTCATTCTAATACATCATTAACTTTCTTAAATAATCTACAACATTTGAACAAACAAAACTTACTTTTGAAAAGAATTGTAATATCTCAAGGCCATTCTCCTTGTGTTCGACCCCTAAAACTCAAAAGACCACATATACACTTAAGAGTAAAGCTAGGGAAAATTATAAAAATTTTTGCTAAATTGTGTGAAATTTAACGACGGTTTTGCGCGGTTTACATATGCAAATTTCGTTAAGAACATTTTTTATTCGACAACAAGGCGAAGATTCTACAAAAAGAAATCTGGCAATTTAATAAAAAATCAGAGAGATCCAAGCGTTCAAAGTTGGAGTTAGAGAAAAAAACATAGGCTGTTTCTGACCAACCCGTGGTAATTTAAGGATTTTTTCAACAACGGGCGCTATTCTTGGCTCATTCTTTTTTCTATCTCCTCAAGACATGCAAAATAATAATAACGTATCTTTTCCTACTGCTTACATGTGGAGAGATTTGAAGAAAAAGTTGATAATTATGTTCTCTCTCCATTTGGCCGAATCTGGACAGTAGAACAAAAAATTATTTTCTATCTGAATAAGGGTCCAATATGCAAATTTCGCTAAGAACATTTTTTAGTCGACAGCAAGGGGAAGGTTCTACAAAAAGAAATCTGGCAATTTAATAAAAACTCAGAGAGATCCAAGCTTTCAAAGTCGCAGTCAGAGAAAAAACATTAGCTGTTTCTGACCAACCCGTTGTAATTTAAGGATTTCTTCAACTACGGGCGCTATTCCTGGCTCATTCTTTTTTCTATCTCCTCAAGACATGCAAAATAATAATAACCTATCCTTTCCTACCACTCACGCGTGAAGAGATTTGAAGAAAAAGTCGATAATTATGTTCTCTCTCCACTTGGCCGAATCTGGACAGTAGAACAAAACAATCATGTTCTATATGAATAAGGGTCCAATATGAAAATTTCGCTAAGAACATTTTTTAGTCGACGAAAAGGCAGAGATTCAACAAAAAGAAATCTGGCAATTGAATAAAAACTCAGAGAGATCCAAGCGTTCAATGTTGGAGTCAAAGAAAAAAACATTAGCTGTTTCTGACCAACCCGTTGTAATTTAAGGATTTCTTCAACTACGGGCGCTATTCTTGGCTCATTCTTTTTTCTATCTACTCAAGACATGCAAAATAATAAGAACGTATCTTTTCCTACCCCTCACGTGTGAAGAGATTTGAAGAAAAAGTCGATAATTATGTTCTCTCTCCACTTGGCCGAATCTGGACAGTAGAACAAAAAAATCATTTTCTATCTAAATAAGGGTACAATATGCAAATTTCGCTAAGAACATTTTTTGGTCGACAACAAGGCGAAGATTCTAGAAAAAGAAATCTGGCAATTGAGTAAAAACTCAGTGAGATCCAAGCGTTCAAAGTTGGAGTCAGAGAAAAAAACATTAGCCGTTTCTGAGCACCCCGTTGTAATTTAAGGATTTCATCAACTACGGGCATTATTCTTTGCTCATTCTTTTTTCTATCTCCACAAAACATGCAAAATAACAGTAACCTATCTTTTTCTACCCCTCACATGTGAAGAGATTTAAAGAAAATGTTGATAATTATGTTCTCTCTCCACTTGGACCAATCTGGACAGTAGAAAAAAAATCATTTTCTATCTGCATAAGGGTCCAATATGCAAATTTCGCTAAGAACATTTTTTAGTCGACAACAAGGCGATGATTCTATAAAAAGAAATCTGGCAATTTAATAAAAAATTAGAGATATCCAAGCGTTCAAAGTTGGTGTTAGAGAAAAAAATATAGGCTGTTTCTGACCAACCCGTGGTAATTTAAGGATTTCTTCAACAACGGGCGCTATTCTTGGCTCATTCTTATTTCTATGTCCTCAAGACATGCAAAATGATAATAACCTGTCTTTTCCTACCGCTCACGTGTGAAGAGATTTGAAGAAAAAGTTGATATTTATGTTCTCTCTCCATTTGGCCGAATCTGGACAGTGGAACAAAATATCATTTTCTATCTCAATAAGGGTCCAATATGCAAATTTCGCAAAGAACATTTTTAGTCGACAGCAACGCGAATATTCTAGAAAAAGAAATCTGGCAATTTAATAGAAACTCAGACAGATCCAAGCTTTCAAAGTTGGAGTCAGAGAAAAAACATTAGCTGTTTCTGACCAACCCGTTGTAATTTAAGGATTTCTTCTACTACGGGCGCTATTCTTGGCTCCTTCCTTTTACTATCTTTTCAAGACATGCAAAATAATAATAACCTATCTTTTTCCTACCACTCAAGGGTGAAGAGATTTGAAGAAAAAGTTGATAATTATGTTCTCTCTCCACTTGGCCGAATCTAGACTGTAGAACAAAAAAAACATTTTCTATCTGAATAAGGGTCCAATATGCAAATTTCGCTAACAACATTTTTTAGTCGACAGCAAGGCGAAGATTCGACAAAAAGAAATCTGGCAATTTAATAAAAAATCAGAGAGATCCAAGCCTTCAAAGTTGGAGTTAGAGAAAAAAACATAGGCTGTTTCTGACCAACCCGTGGTAATTTAAGGATTTCTTCAACAACGGGCGCTATTCTTGGCTCTTTCTTATTTCTATCTCCTCAAGACATGCAAAATAATAATAACCTGTCTTTTCCTACTGCTTACGTGTGGAGAGATTTGAAGAAAATGTTGATAACTATGTTCTCTCTCCATTTGGCCGAATCTGGACAGTAGAACAAAAAATTATTTTCTATCTGAATAAGGGTCCAATATGCAAATTTCGCTAAGAACATTTTTTAGTCGACAGCAAGGGGAAGGTTCTACGAAATGAAATCTGGCAATTTAATAAAAACTCAGAGAGATCCAAGCTTTCAAAGTTGCAGTTAGAGAAAAAACATTAGCTGTTTCTGACCAACCCGTTGTAATTTAAGGATTTCTTCAACTACGGGCGCTATTCTTGGCTCATTCTTTTTTCTATCTCCTCAAGACATGCAAAATAATAATAACCTATCTTTTCCTACCACTCACGTGTGATGAGATTTAATGTAAAAGTTGATAATTATGTTCTCTCTCCACTTGGCCGAATCTGGACAGTAGAACAAAAGAATCATGTTCTATCTGAATAAGGGTCCAATATGAAAATTTTGCTAAGAACATTTTTTAGTCGACGAAAAGGCAGAGATTCAACAAAAAGAAATCTGGCAATTGAATAAAAACTCAGAGAGATCCATGCGTTCAAAGTTGGAGTCAGAGAAAAAAACATTAGCTGTTTCTGACCAACCCGTTGTAATTTAAGGATTTCTTCAACTACGGGCGCTATTCTTGGCTCATTCTTTTTTCTATCTCCTCAAGACATGCAAAATAATAATAACCTATCTTTTCCTACCCCTCACGTGTGAAGAGATTTGAAGAAATGGTTGATAATTATGTTCTCTCTCGACTTGGCCGAATCTGGACGGTAGAACAAAAAAATCATTTTCTATCTGAATAAGGGTACAATATGCAAATTTCGCTAAGAACATTTTTTAGTCGACAGCAAGGGGAAGGTTCTACAAAAAGAAATCTGGCAATTTAATAAAAACTCAGAGAGATCCAAGCTTTCAAAGTCGCAGTCAGAGAAAAAACATTAGCTGTTTCTGACCAACCCGTTGTAATTTAAGGATTTCTTCAACTACGGGCGCTATTCCTGGCTCATTCTTTTTTCTATCTCCTCAAGACATGCAAAATAATAATAACCTATCCTTTCCTACCACTCACGCGTGAAGAGATTTGAAGAAAAAGTCGATAATTATGTTCTCTCTCCACTTGGCCGAATCTGGACAGTAGAACAAAACAATCATGTTCTATATGAATAAGGGTCCAATATGAAAATTTCGCTAAGAACATTTTTTAGTCGACGAAAAGGCAGAGATTCAACAAAAAGAAATCTGGCAATTGAATAAAAACTCAGAGAGATCCAAGCGTTCAATGTTGGAGTCAAAGAAAAAAACATTAGCTATTTCTGACCAACCCGTTGTAATTTAAGGATTTCTTCAACTACGGGCGCTATTCTTGGCTCATTCTTTTTTCTATCTACTCAAGACATGCAAAATAATAAGAACGTATCTTTTCCTACCCCTCACGTGTGAAGAGATTTGAAGAAAAAGTCGATAATTATGTTCTCTCTGCACTTGGCCGAATCTGAACAGTAGAACAAAAAAATCATTTTCTATCTAAATAAGGGTACAATATGCAAATTTCGCTAAGAACATTTTTTGGTCGACAACAAGGCGAAGATTCTAGAAAAAGAAATCTGGCAATTGAGTAAAAACTCAGTGAGATCCAAGCGTTCAAAGTTGGAGTCAGAGAAAAAACATTAGCTGTTTCTGACCAACCCGCTGTAATTTATGGATTTCTTCAACTACGGGTGCTATTCTTGGCACATTATTTTTTCTATCTCCTCAAGACATGCAAAATAATAATAACCTATCTTTTCCTACCCCTCACGTGTGAGGAGATTTGAAGAAATAGTTGATAAATATGTTCTCTTTCCACTTGGCCGAATCTGGACAGTGGAACAAAAAAATCATTTTCTATCTGAATAAGGGTCCAATATACAAATTTTGCCAAGTACAATTTTTAGTCGACAACAAGGCGAACATTCTACAAAAAGAAATCTGGCAATTTAATAAAAACTCAGAGAGATCCAAGCATTCAAAGTTGGAGTTAGGGAAAAAAAACATAGGCTGTTTCTGACCAACCCATGGTAATTTAAGAATTTCTTTAACAACGGGCGCTATTCTTGGCTCATTCTTTTTTCGATGTCCTCAAGACACTCAAAATAATAATAACATATCTTTTCCTACCCCTCATGTGTGGAGAGATTTGAAGAAAAAGTGGATAATTATGTTCTCTCTCCACTTGGCCGAATCTGGACAGTAGAACAAAAAAATCATTTTCTGTCTGAATAAGGGTCCAATATGCAAATTTCGCTAAGAACATTTTTTAGTCGACAACAAGGCGAAGATTCTACAATAAGAAATCTGGCAATTGAATAAAAACTCAGAGAGATCCATGCGTTCAAAGTTTGAGTCAGAGAAAAAACATTTGCTGTTTCTGACCGACCCGTTGTAATTTAAGGATATCTTCAACTACGGGCGCTATTCTTGGCTCATTCTTTTTTCTATCTTCTCAAGACAAGCAAAATAATAATAACCTATGTTTTCCTACCACTCACGTGTGATGAGATTTGAAGAATGAGTTGATAATTATGTTCTCTCTGCACTTGGCCGAATGTGGACAGTAGAACAAAAAAATCAATTTCTATCTGAATAAGGGTCCAATATGAAAATTTCATTAATAATATTTTTTAGTCCACGAAAAGGCAGAGATTCAACAAAAAGAAATCTGGCAATTAATTAAAAACTCAGAGAGATCCAAGCGTTCAAAGTTGAAGTCAGAGAAGAAACATTAGCTGTTTATGAACAACCCGTTGTAATTTAAGGATTTCTTCAACAACGAGCGCTATTCTTGGCTCATTCATTTTTCTATCTCCTCAAGACATGAAAAATAATAATAACCTATATTTTCCTACCCGTCACGTATGAAGAGATTTGAAGGAAAAGTTGATAATTATGTTCTCTCTCCACTTGGCCGAATCTGGACAGTAGAACAAAAAAATCATTTTCTATCTGAATAAGGGTCCAATATGCAAATTTCGCTAAGAACATTTTTTAGTCGACAACAAGGTGAAGATTCTACAAAAAGAAATCTGGCAATTGAGTAAAAACGCAGTGAGATCCAAGCGTTCAAAGTTGGACTCAGAGAAAAAAACATTAGCTCTTTCTGACCAACCCGTTGTAATTTAAGGTTTTCATCGACTACGGACCCTATTCTTGGCTCATTCTTTTTTCTATCTCCTCAAGACATGAAAAATAATAATAACCTCTCTTTTCCTACCCCTTACGTGTGAAGAGATTTAAAGAAAAAGTTGATAATTATGTTCTCTCTCCACTTGGCCGAATCTGGACAGTAGAACAAAAAAATCATTTTCTGTCTGCATAAGTGTCCAATGTGCAAATTTCGCTAAGAACATTTTTTAGTCGACAACAAGGCGAAGATTCTAGAAAAAGAATTCTGGCAATTTAATAAAAAATCAGAGAGATCCAAGCGTTCAAAGTTGGAGTTAGAGAAAGAAACATAGGCTGTTTCTGACCAACCCGTGGTAATTTAAGGATTTTCTTCAACAACGGGCGCTACTCTTGGCTCATTCTTTTTTCTATCTCCTCTACACATGCAAAATAATAATAACCTTTCTTTTCCTAGTGCTCATGTGTGAAGAGATTTGAAGAAAAAGTTGATAATTATGTTCTCTCTCCATTTGGCCAAATCTGGACAGTAGAACAAAAAATTATTTTCTATCTGAATAAAGGTCCAATATGCAAATTTCACTAAGAACATTTTTTAGTCGACAGCAAGAGGAAGATTCTACAAAAAGAAATCGGCAATTGAATAAAAACTCAGAGAGATCGAAGCTTTCAAAGTTGGAGTCAGAGAAAAAACTTTAGCTGTTTCTGACCAACCCGTTGTAATTTAAGGATTTCTTCAACTACGGGCGCTATTCTTGGCTCATTCCTTTTTCGATGTCCTCAAGACATGCAAAATAATAATAACCTCTCTTTTCCTACCACTCACGTGTGAAGAGATTTGAAGAAAAGGTTGATAATTACGTTCTGTCTCCACTTGGCCGAATCTGGACAGTAGAACAAAACAATCATGTTCTTTCTGAATAAGGGTCCAATATGAAAACTTCGCTAAGAACATTTTAGTCGACGAAAAGGCAGAGATTCAACAAAGAGAAATCTGGCAATTGAATAAAAACTCAGAGAGATCCAAGCGTTCAAAGTCGGAGTCAGAGAAAAAAAACATTAGCTGTTTCTGACCAACCCGTTGTAATTTAAGGATTTCTTCAACTACGGGCGCTATTCTTGGCTCATTCTTTTTTCTATCTCCTCAAGACATGAGAAATAATAATAACCTATCTTTTCCTACCCCTCACGTGTGAAGAGATTTGAAGAAAAAGTAGATAATTATGTTCTCTCTCCACTTGGCCGAATCTGGACAGTAGAACAAAAAACTCATTTTCTATCTGAATAAGGGTACAATATGCAAATTTCGCTGAGAACATTTTTTAGTCGACAACAAGGCGAAGATTCTACAAAAGGAAACCTGACAATTGAGTAAAAGCTCAGTGAGATCCAAGCGTTCAAAGTTGGAGTCAGAGAAAAAAATATTAGCCGTTTCTGTCCAACCCGTTGTAATTTAAGGATTTCATCAACTACGGGCGCTATTCTTGGCTCATTATTTTTTGCATCTCCTCAAGACGTGCAAAATAATAATAACCTATTTTTTCCTACCCCTCACGTGTGAAGAGATTTGAAGAAAAAGTTGATAATTAAGTTCTCTCCACATTTGGCCGAATTTGGACAGTAGAACAAAAAATTATTTTCTATCTGAATAAGGGTCCAATAAGCAAATTTCACTAAGAACACTTTTTAGCCGACGAAAGGGCGGAGATTCTACAAAAAGAAATCTGGCAATTGAATAAAAACTCAGAGAGATCAAAGCGTTCAAAGTTGGAGTTAGAGAAAAAAACATAGGCTGTTTCTGACCAACCCGTGGTAATTTAAGGATTTCTTCAGCAACGGGCGCTATTCTTGGCTCATTCTTTTTTCTATCTCCTCAAGACAAGAAAAATAATAATAACCTATCTTTTCCTATCCCTCCCATGTGAAGAGATTTGAAGAAAAAGTTGATAATTATGTTCTCTCTCTACTTGGCCGAATCTAGACGGTAGAACAAAAAAATAATTTTCTATCTGAATAAGGGTCCAATATGGAAATTTCGCAAAGAACATTTTTTAGTCGATAACAAGGCGAAGATTCTACAAAAAGAAATCTGGAAATTGAATAAAAACTGAGAGATCCAAGCGTTCAATGTTTGAGTCAGAGAAAAAAACATTATTTGTTTCTGACCAACCCGTTGTAATTTAAGGATTTCTTCGACTACGGGCGCTATTCTTCATTTTTTTTTCTATCTCCTCAAGGCATGCAAAATAATAATAACCTATCTTTTCCTACCCCTCACGTGTGAGGAGATTTGAAGAAAAAGTTGATAATTATGTTCTCTCTCCACTTGGCCGAATCTTGACAGTAGAACAAAAAAATCATTTTCTATTTGAATAAGGGTCCAATACGCAAATTTCGCTAAGAAGATTTTTTTGTCGACAACAAGGCGAAGATTGTACAAAAGGAAATCTGGAAATTGAATAAAAACTCAGAGAGATCCAAGCCTTCAAAGTTTGAGTCAGAGAAAAAAACATTAGCTGTTCCTGACCAACCCGTTGTAATTTAAGGATTTCTTCTACTACGGGCGCTATTCTTCGCTCATTCTTTTTTCTATCTCCTCAAGACATGCAAAATAATAATAACCTATCTTTTCCTACCCCTCACGTGTGACGAGATTTGAAGAAAAAGTTGATTATTATGTTCTCTCTCCACTTGGCCGAATCTGGACAGTAGAACAAAAAAATCATTTTCTATCTGAATAAGGATCCAATACGCAAATTTCGCTAAAAACATTTTTTTGTCGACAACAAGGCGAAGATTCTACATAGTAAATCTGGCAATTGAATAAAAAACTCAGAGAGATCCAAGCCTTCAAAGTTGGAGTCAGAGAAAAAAACATTAGCTGTTTCTGACCAACCCGTTGTAATTTAAGGATTTCTTCGACTACGGGCGCTATTCTTCGCTCATTCTTTTTTCTATCACCTCAAGACATGCAAAATAATAATAACCTATCTTTTCCTTCCCATCACGTGTGAAGAGATTTGAAGAAAAAGTTAAAAATTATGTTCTCTCTCGACATGGCCGATTCTGGACAGTACAAAAAAAAAATCATTTTCTATCTAAATAAGGGTCCAATATGCAAATTTCGGTAAGAACATTTTTTAGTCGACGAAAAGACAGAGATTCAACAAAAAGAAATCTGGCAATTGAATAAATACTCAGAGAGATCCAAGCGTTCAAAGTTGGAGGCAGAGAAAAAATTATTACCTGTTTAATTTAAAGATTTCTTTAACAACGGGCGCTATTCTTGGGTCATTCTTTTTTTTCTATCTCGTCACGACATGAAAAAAAATAAGAACCCATCTTTTCCTACCCTCACGTGTGAAGAGATTTTAAGAAAAAGTTGATAATTTTGTTCTCTCTTTACTTGGCCGAATCTGGACAGTAGAACAAAAAAATCATTTTCTATCTGAATAAGGGTCCAATATGCAAATTTCGCTAAGAACATTTTTTAGTCGACAACAAGGCGAAGATTCTACAAAAAGAAATCTGGCAATTGTATAAAAACTCAGAGAGATTCAAGCGTTCAAAGTTCGAGTCAGAGAAAAAAACATTAGCTTTTTCTGACCAACCCGTTGTAATTTAAGGATTTCTTCAACTACGGGCGCTATTCTTGGCTCATTCTTCTTTCTATCTCCTCAAGACATGAAAAATAATAATAATCTATCTTTTCCTACCCCTCACGTGTGATGAGATTTGAAGAAAAAGTTGATAATTATGTTCTCTCTCCACTTGGCCGAATCTGGACGGTAGAACAAAAAAATCATTTTCTATCTGAATAAGTGTCCAATATGCAAATTTCGCTTAGAACATTTTTTAGTCGACAACAAAGCGAAGATTCTACAAAAAGAAATCTGGCAATTGAATAAAAACTCAGAGAGATCCAAGCGTTCAAAGTTGGCGTCAGAGAAAAAAGCATTAGCCATTTCTGACCAACCCGTGGTAATTTAAGGATATCTTCAATTACGGGCGCTATTCATGGCTCATTATTTTTTTCATCTCCTGAAGACATGCAAAATAATAATAACCTATTTTTTCCTACCCTCACGTGTGAAGAGATTCGAAGAAAAAGTCGATAATTATGTTCTCTCCATTTCGCCGAATTTGGACAGTAGAACAAAGAATTATTTTCTATCTGAATAAGGGTCGAATATGCAAATGTCGCTAAGAACATTTTTTTAGTCGAAGAAAGGGCGGAGATTCTACAAAAAGAAATCTGGCAATTGAATAAAAACTCAGAGAGATCCAAGCGTTCAAAGTTGGAGTTAGAGAAAAAAACATAGGTTGTTTCTGACCAACCCGTGGTAATTTAAGGAATTTTCAACAACGGTCGCTATTCTTGGCTCATTCTTTTTTCTATCTCCTCAAGATATGAAAAATAATAATAACCTATCTTTTCCTACCTCTCACGTGTGAAGAGATTTGAAGAAAAAGTTGATAATTATGTTCTCTCTCCACTTGGCCGAATCTGGACGGTAGAACAAAAAAATCATTTTCTATCTGAATAAGTGTCCGATATGCAAATTTCGCTAAGAACATTTTTTAGTCGACAACAAGGCAAAGATTCTACAAAAAGAAATCTGGCAATTGAATAAAAACTCAGAGAGATCCAAGAGTCCAAAGTTGGAGTCAGAGAAAAAAACATTACCTGTTTCTGACCAACCCGTTGTAATTTAAGGATTTCTTCAACTACGGGCGCTATTCTTGGCTCATTCTTTTTTCTATCTCCTCAAGACATGCAAAATAATAATAACCTATCTTTTCCTACCCCTCACGTGTGAAGAGATTTGAAGAAAAAGTTGATAATTATGTTCTCTCTCCACTTGGCCGAATCTGGACAGTAGAACAAAAAAATCATTTTCTATCTGAATAAGTGTCCAATATGAAAATTTCGCTAAGAACATTTTTTTGTCGACAACAAGATGAAGATTCTACAAAAAGAAATCTGGCAATTGAATAAAAACTCAGAGAGATTCAAGCGTTCCAAGTTGGAGTCAGAGAAAAAAACATTACCTATTTCTGACCAACCCGTTGGAATTTAATTATTTTTTCAACTACGGGCGCAATTCTTGGCTCGTTCTTTTTTCTATCTCCTCAAGACATGAAAAATAATATTAACCTATCTTTTCCTACCCCTCACGTGTGATCAGATTTGATGAAAAACTTGATAATTATGTTCTCTCTCCATTTGGCCGAATCTGGACGGTAGAACAAAAAATCATTTTCTATGTGAATAAGTGTCCAATATGCAAATTTCGCTAGGAACATTTTTTAGTCGACAACAAGGCGAAGATTCTACAAAAAGAAATCTGGCAATTGAATAAAAACTCAGAGAGATTCAAGCGTTCAAAGTTGGAGTCAGAGAAAAAAAAGGTCGGCTATTTCTGACCAACCTGTTGTAATTTAAGGATTTCTTCAAGTACGGGCGCTATTCTTGTCTCATTCTTTTTTCAATCTCCTCAAGACAAGAAAAATAATAATAACCCATCTTTTCCTACCCCTCACGTGTGAAGAGATTTGAAGAAACAGTTGATAATTATGTTCTCTCTTCACTTGGCCGAATCTGGACAGTAGAACAAAAAAATCATTTTCTATCTGAATAAGGGTCCAATATGCAAATTTTGCTAAGAACATTTTTTAGTCGACAACAAGGCGAAGATTCTGCAAAAAGAAATCTGGCAATTGAATAAAAACTCAGAGAGATTCAAGCCTTCAAAGTTGGAGTCAGAGAAAAAAACATTAGCTATTTCTGACCAACCCGTTGTAATTTAAGGATTTCTTCAACTACGGGCGCTATTCTTGGCTCATTCTTTTTTCTATCTCCTCAAGACATGAAAAATAATAATAAGCTATCTTTTCCTACCCCTCACGTGTGATGAGATTTGAAGAAAAAGTTGATAATTATGTTCTCTCTCCACTTGGCCGAATTTGGACGGTAGAACAAAAAAATCATTTTCTATCTGAATAAGTGTCCAATAAGCAAATTTCGCTAACAACATTTTTTAATCGACAGCAAGGCGAAGATTCTACAAAAAGAAATCTGGCAATTGAATAAAAACTCAGAGAGATCCAAGCGTTCAAAGTTGGAGTCAGAGAGAAAAACATTAGCTGTTTCTGACCAACCCGTGTTAATTTAAGGATATCTTCAATTACGGGCGCTATTCTTGGCTCATTATTTTTTCCATCTCCTGAAGACATGCAAAATAATAATAACCTATTTTTTCCTACCCTCACGTGTGAAGAGATTTGAAGAAAAAGTTGATAATTAAGTTCTCTCTCCATTTCGCCGAATTTGGACAGTAGAACAAAAAATTATTTTCTATCTGAATAAGGGTCCAATATGCAAATGTCGCTAAGAACATTTTTTAGTCGACGAAAGGGCGGAGATTCTACAAAATGAAACCTGGCAATTTAATAAAAACTCAGAGAGATCCAAGCGTTCAATGTTGGAGTTAGAGAAAAAAACATAGGTTGTTTCTGACCAACCCGTGGTAATTTAAGGATTTCTTCAACAACGGTCGCTATTCTTGGCTCATTCTTTTTTCTATCTCCTCAAGATATGAAAAATAATAATAACCTATCTTTTCCACCTCTCACGTGTGAAGAGATTTGAAGACAAAGTTGATAATTATGTTCTCTCTCCACTTGGCCGAATCTGGACGGTAGAATAAAAAAATCATTTTCTATCTGAATAAGTGTCCGATATGCAAATTTCGCTAAGAACATTTTTTAGTCGACAACAAGGTGAAGATTCTACAAAAAGAAATCTGGCAATTGAATAAAAACTCAGAGAGATCCAAGAGTTCAAAGTTGGAGTCAGAGAAAAAAACATTACCTATTTCTGACCAACCCGTTGTAATTTTAGGATTTCTTCAACTACGGGCGCTATTCTTGGCTCATTCTTTTTTCTATCTCTTCAAAACATGCAAAATAATAATAACCTATCTTTTCCTACCCCTCACGTGTAAAGAAATTTGAAGAAAAAGTAGATAATTATGTTCTCTCTCCACTTGGCCGAATCTGGACAGTAGAACAAAAAAATCATTTTCTATCTGAATAAGGGTCCAATATGCAAATTTCGCTAAGAACATTTTTTTGTCGACAACAAGACGAAGGTTCTAAAAAAAGAAATCTGGCAATTGAATAAAAACTCAAAGAGATCCAAGCGTTCAAAGTTGGAGTCAGAGAAAAAAACATTAGCTATTCCTGACCAACCCGTTGTAAATTAAGGCTTTCTTCTACTACGGGCGCTATTCTTGGCTCATTCTTTTTTCTATCTCCTGAAGACATGAAAAATAATAATAACCTATCTTTTCCAACCCGTCACGTGTGATGAGATTTGAAGAAAAAGTTGATAATTATGTTCTATCTCCACTTGGCCGAATCTGGACGTTAGAAAAAAAAATCATTTTCTATCTGAATAGGTGTCCAATATGCAAATTTCGCTAAGAACTTTTTTAGTCGACAACAAGGCGAAGATTCTACAAAAAGAAATCTGACAATTGAATAAAAACTCAGAGAGATCCAAGCGTTCAATGTTTGAGTCAGAGAAAAAAACATTAGCTGTTTCTGACCAACCCGTGGTAATTTAAGGATATCTTCAATTACGGGCGCTATTCTTGGCTCATTATTTTTTCCATCTCCTGAAGACATGCAAAGTAATAATAACCTATTTTTTACTACCCCTCACGTGTAAAGAGATTTGAAGAAAAAATTGATAATTATGTTCTCTCTCCACTTGGCCGAGTCTGGACAGTAGAACAAAAAAATCATTTTCTATCTGAATAAGGGTCCAATATGCAAATTTCGCTAAGAACATTTTTTTGTCGACAACAAGACGAAGATTCTACAAAACGAAATCTGGCAATTGAATAAAAACTCAGAGAGATCCAAGCGTTCCAAGTTGGAGTCAGAGAAAAAAACATTAGCTATTTCTGACCAACCCGTTCTAAATTAAGGCTTTCTTCAACTACGGGCGCTATTCTTGGCTCATTCTTTTTTCTATCTCCTCAAGACATGAAAAATAATAATAACCTATCTTTTCCAACCCCTCACGTGTGATGAGATTTGAAGAAAAAGTTGATAATTATGTTCTATCTCCACTTGGCCGAATCTAGACGGTAGAAAAAAAAAATCATTTTCTATCTGAATAAGTGTCCAATATGCAAATTTCGCTATGAACTTTTTTAGTCGACAACAAGGCGAAGATTCTACAAAAAGAAATCTGGCAATTGAATAAAAACTCAGAGAGATCCAAGCGTTCAAAGTTGGAGTCAGAAAAAAAAACATTAGCTCTTTCTGACCAACCCGTGGTAATTTAAGGATATCTTCAATTACGGGCGCTATTCTTGGCTCATTATTTTTTCCATCTCCTGAAGACATGCAAAATAATAATAACCTATTTTTTCCTACCCTCACGTGTGAAGAGATTTGAAGAAAAAGTTGATAATTAAGTTCTCTCTCCATTTCGCCGAATTTGGACAGTAGAACAAAAAATTATTTTCTATCTGAATAAGGGTCCAATATGCAAATGTCGCTAAGAACTTTTTTTAGTCGACGAAAGTGCGGAGATTCTACAAAATGAAATCTGGCAATTTAATAAAAACTCAGAGAGATCCGACCGTTCATAGTTGGAGTCAGAGAAAAAAATATAGGCTGTTTCTGACCAAACCGTGGTAATTTAAGGATTTCTTCAACAACGGGCGCTATTCTTGGCTCATGCTTTTTTATGTCTCCTGAAGATATGAAAAATAATAATAACCTATCTTTTCCTACCTCTCACGTGTGAAGAGATTTGAAGAAAAAATTGATAATTATGTTCTCCCTCCACTTGGCCGAATCAGGACGGTAGAACAAAAAAATCATTTTCTATCTGAATAAGTGTCCGATATGCAATTTTCTCTAAGAACATTTTTTAGTCGACAACAAGGCGAAGATTCTACAAAAAGAAATCTGGAAATTGAATAAAAACTCAAAGAGATCCAAGCGTTCAATGTTGGAGTCAGAGAAAAAAACATTAGCTATTTCTGACCAACCCGTTGTAATTTAAGGATTTCTTCTACTACGGGAGCTATTCTTGGCACATTATTTTTTCTATCTCCTCAAGACATGCAAAATAATAATAACCTATCTTTTCCTACCCTCACGTGTGAAGATATTTTAAGAAAAAGTTGATAATTATGTTCTCTCTCCACTTGGCCGAATGTGGACAGTAGAACAAAACAATCAATTTCTATCTGAATAAGGGTCCAATATGCAAATTTCGCTAAGAACATTTTTTAGTCGACAACAAGACGAAGATTCTACAAAAAGAGGTCTGGCAATTGAATAAAAACTCAGAGAGATCCAAGCGTTCAAAGTAGGATTCAGAGAAAAAAACATTAGCTGTTTCTGACCAACCCGTTGTAATTTAAGGATTTCTTCAACTACGGGCGCTATTCTTGACTCATTCTTTTTTCTATCTCCTCAAGACATGTAAAATAATAATAACCTATCTTTTCCTACCCCTCACGTGTGAAGAGATTTGAAGAAAAAGTTGATAATTATGTTCTCTCTCGACTTGGCCGAATCTGGACAGTACAACAAAAAAAATCATTTTCTATCTGAAGTAGGGTACAATATGCAAATTTTGCTAAGAACATTTTTTAGTCGAAGAAAAGGCAGAGATTCCACAAATAGAAATCTGGCAATTGAATAAAAACTCAGAGAGATCCAAGCATTCAAAGTTGGAGTCAGAGAAAAAAACATTAGCCGTTTCTGACCCACCCATTGTAATTTAAGGATCTCTTCTACTACGGGCGCTATTCTTGGCTCATTCTTTTTTCTATCTCCTCAAGACATGCAAAATAATAATAATCTATCTTTTCCTAACCCTCACGTGTGAAGAGATTTGAAGAAAAAGTTGATAATTATGTTCTCTCTCGACCTGGCCGAATCTGGACAGTACAACAAAAAAAATCATTTTCTATCTGAATAAGGGTCCAATATGCAAATTTTGCTAAAAACATTTTTTAGTCGAAGAAAAGGCAGAGATTCAACAAAAAGAAATCTGGCAATTGAAAAAAAACTCAGGGAGATCTAAGCGTTCAAAGTTGGAGTCAGAGAAAAAAACATTAGCTGTTTCTGACCAACCCGCGGTAATTTAAGGATTTCTTCGACAACGGGTGCTATTCTTGGCACATTCTTTTTTCTATCTCCTCAAGACATGCAAAATAATAATAACCTATCTTTTCCTTCCCCTCATGTGTGAAGAGATTTGAAGAAAAAGTTGATAATTATATTCTCTCTCCACTTGGCCGAATCTGGACGGTAGAACAAAAAAATCATTTTTTATCTGAATAAGTGTCCAATATGCAAATGTCGCTAAGAACATTTTTTAGTCGACAACAAGACGAAGATTCTACAAAAAGAAGTCTGGCAATTGAATAAAAACTCAGAGAGTCCAAGCGTTCAAAGTTGGATTCAGAGAAAAAAACATTAGCTGTTTCTGACCAACCCGTTGTAATTTAAGGATTTCTTCAACTACGGGCGCTATTCTTAACTCATTCTTTTTTCTATCTCCTCAAGACATGTAAAATAATAATAACCTATCTTTTCCTATCCCTCACGTGAGAAGAGATTTGAAGAAAAAGTTGATAATTATGTTCTCTCTCGACTTGGCCGAATCTGGACAGTACAACAAAAAAAATCATTTTCTATCTGAAGTAGGGTACAATATGCAAATTTTGCTAAGAACATTTTTTAGTCGAAGAAAAGGCAGAGATTCCACAAAAAGAAATCTGGCAATTGAAAAAAAACTCAGAGAGATCTAAGCGTTCAAAGTTGGAGTCAGAGAAAAAAACATTAGCTGTTTGTGACCAACCCGTGGTAATTTAAGGATTTCTTCAGCAATGGGTGCTATTCTTGGCACATTCTTTTCTCTATCTCCACAAGACATGCAAAATAATAATAACCTATCTTTTCCTACCCCTCACGCGTGAAGAGATTTGAAGAAAAAGTTGATAATTGTGTTCTCTCTCCACTTGGCCAAATCTGGACAATAGAAGAAAAAAATCATTTTCTTTCCGAATAAGGGTCCAGTATGCAAATTTTGCTAAGAACATTTTTTAGTCGACAACAAGGCGAAGATTCTACAAAACGAAATATGACAATTGAATAAAAATTCAGAGAGATCCAAGCGTTCAAAGTTGGAGTCAGAGAAAAAAACATTAGTTATTTCTGACCAACCCGTTGTAATTTAAGGATTTCTTCAACAACGGGCGCTATTCTTGGCTCATTTTTTTTTTCTATCGCCTCAAGACATGCAAAATAATAATAACCTACCTTTTCCTACCCCTCACGTGTGAAGATATTTGAAGAAAGGGTTGATAATTATGTTCTCTCTCCACTTGTCCCAATCTGGACGGTAGAATAAAAAAATCATGTTCTATCTAAATAAGGGTCCAATATGCAAATTTCCCTAAGAACATTTTTTAGTCGACAACAAGGCGAAGATTCTGCAAAAAAAATCTGGCAATTTAATTAAAACTCAGAGAGATCCAAGCGTTCAAAGTTGGAGTTAGAGAAAAAAACATAGGCTGTTTCTGACCAACCCGTGGTTGTTAAAGGATTTCTTCAATAACGGGCGCTATTCTTGGCTTATTCTTTTTTCTTTCTCCTCAAGACATGCAAAATAATAATAACCTATCTTTTCCTACCCCTCACGTGTGAAGAGATTTGAAGAAAAAGTTGATAATTATGTTCTCTCTCCACTTGGCCCAATCTGGACAGTAGAACAAAAAAATTATTTTCCATCTGAATAAGGGTCCAATATGCATATTTCGCTAGGAACACTTTTTAGTCGACAATAAGGCGAAGATTCTACCAAAAGAAATCTGGCAATTCAATAAAGACTCAGGGAGATCCAAGCGTTCAAAGTAGGAGTCAGAGAAAAAAACATAGGCTGTTTCTCACCAACCCGTTGTAATTTAAGGATTTCTTCAACAACGGGCGCTATTCTTGGCTCATTCTTTTTTCTATCTATTCAAGACATGCAAAATAATAATAACCTATCTTTTCCTACCCCTCACGTCTGAAGAGATTTGAAGAAAAAGTCGATAATTATGTTCTCTCTCCACTTGGCCGAATCTGGACAGTAGAACGAAAAAATCATTTTCTTTCTTAATAAGGGTCCAATATGAAAATTTCGCTAAGAACATTTTTTAGTTGACAACAACGCGAAGATTCTACAAAAAGAAATATGGCAATTGAATAAAACTCAGAGAGATCCAAGCGTTCAAAGTTGGAGTCAGAGAAAAGACATTAGCTGTTTCTGACCAACCCACTGTAATTTAAGGATCTTTTCTACTACGGGCGCTATTCTTGGCTCATTCTTTTCTCTATCTCCTCAAGACATGCAAAATAATAATGACCTATCTTTTCCTACCGCTCACGTGTGAAGAGATTTGAAGAAAAAGTTGATAATTATGTTCTCTCTCCACTTGGTCGAATCTGGACAGTACAACGAAAAAATCATTTTCTATCTGAATAAGGGTGCAATATGCAAATTTCGCTAAGAATATTTTTTATTCGACAACAAGACGAAGATTCTACAAAAAGAAATCCGGCAATTGAATAAAAACTCAGAGAGATCCAAGCGTTCAAAGTTGGAATCAGAGAAAAAACGTTAGCTGTTTCTAACCAACCCGTTGTAATTTAAGGATTTCTTCAACTACGGGCGCTATTTTTGGCACATTCTTTTTTCTATCTCCTCAAGACATGCAAAATAATAATAACCTATCTTTTCCTACCCCTCACGTGTGAAGAGATTTGAAGAAAAAGTTGATAATTATGTTCTGTCTCCACTTGGCCGAATCTGGACAGTACAACAAAAAAATCATTTTCTATCTGAATAAGGGTCCAATATGCAAATTTCGCTAAGAACATTTTTTAGTCGACAACAAGACGAAGATTCTACAAAAAGCAATCTGGAAATCGAATAAAAACTCAGAGAGATCCAAGCGTTCAAAATTGGAGTCAGAGAAAAAACATTAGCCGTTTCTGACCAACCCGTGGTAATTTAAGGATTTCTTCAACAACGGGCGCTATTCCTGGCTCATTTTATTTTCTATCTCCTCAAGACATGCAAAGTAATAATAACCTTTCTTTTCCTACCCCTCACGTGTGAAGAGATTTGAAGAAAAAGTTGATAATTATGTTCTGTCTCCACTTGGCCGAATCTGGACAGTACAACAAAAA
The DNA here is from genome assembly GCA_027726005.1 of Juncus effusus. Taxonomy (NCBI): domain Eukaryota; kingdom Viridiplantae; phylum Streptophyta; class Magnoliopsida; order Poales; family Juncaceae; genus Juncus; species Juncus effusus. Next base: position 3,696,661 of record CM050909.1, read on the forward strand.
AATCATTTTGTATCTGAATAAGGGTCCAATATGCAAATTTTGCTAAGAACATTTTTTAGTCGAAGAAAAGGCAGAGATTCAACAAAAATAAATCTGGCAATTGAATAAAAACTCAGAGAGATCCAAGCATTCAAAGTTGGAGTTAGAGAAAAAAACATTAGCCGTTTCTGACCAACCCATTGTAATTTAAGGATCTCTTCTACTACGGGCGCTATTCTTGGCTCATTCTTTTTTCCATCTCCTCAAGACATGCAAAATAATAATAATCTATCTTTTCCTACCCCTCACGTGTGAAGAGATTTGAAGAAAAAGTTGATAATTATGTTCTCTCTCGACCTAGCCGAATCTGGACAGTACAACAAAAAAAATCATTTTCTATCTGAATAAGGGTCCAATATGCAAATTTTGCTAAAAACTTTTTTTAGTCGAAGAAAAGGCAGAGATTCAACAAAAAGAAATCTGGCAATTGAATAAAAACTCAGGGAGATCTAAGCGTTCAAAGTTGGAGTCAGAGAAAAAAAGATTAGCTGTTTCTGACCAACCCGCGGTAATTTAAGGATTTCTTCAACAACGGGTGCTATTCTTGGCACATTCTTTTTTCTATCTCCTCAAGACATGCAAAATAATAATAACCTATCTTTTCCTTCCCCTCACGTGTGAAGAGATTTGAAGAAAAAGTCGATAATTATGTTCTCTCTCCATTTGGCCGAATCTGAACGGTAGAACAAAAAAATCATTTTTTATCTGAATAAGTGTCCAATATGCAAATCTCGCTAAGAACATTTTTTAGTCGACAACAAGACGAAGATTCTACAAAAAGAAGTCTGGCAATTGAATAAAAACTCAGAGAGATCCAAGCGTTCAAAGTCGGATTCAGAGAAAAAAACATTAGCTGTTTCTGACCAACCCGTTGTAATTTAAGGATTTCTTCAACTACGGGCGCTATTCTTGACTCATTCTTTTTTCTATCTCCTCATGACATGTAAAATAATAATAACCTATCTTTTCCTACCCCTCACGTGAGAAGAGACTTGAAGAAAAAGTTGATAATTATGCTCTCTCTCGACTTGGCCGAATCTGGACAGTACAACAAAAAAAATCATTTTCTATCTGAATTAGGGTACAATATGCAAATTTTGCTAAGAACATTTTTTAGTCGAAGAAAAGGCAGAGATTCCACAAAAAGAAATCTGGCAATTGAAAAAAAACTCAGAGAGATCTAAGCGTTCAAAGTTTGAGTCATAGAAAAAAACATTAGCTGTTTGTGACCAACCCGTGGTAATTTAAGGATTTCTTCTGCAACGGGTGCTATTCTTGGCACATTCTTTTTTCTATATCCACAAGACAAGCAAAATAATAATAACCTATCTTTTCCTACCCCTCACGTGTGAAGAGATTTGAAGAAAAAGTTGATAATTATGTTCTCTCTCTACTTGGCCGAATGTGGACAGTAGAAGAAAAAAATCATTTTCTTTCCGAATAAGGGTCCAGTATGCAAATTTTGCTAAGAACATTTTTTAGTCGACAACAAGGCGAAGATTCTACAAAACGAAATATGACAATTGAATAAAAACTCAGAGAGATCCAAGCGTTCAAAGTTGGAGTAAGAGAAAAAAACATTAGTTATTTCTGACCAACCCGTTGTAATTTAAGGATTTCTTCAACAACGGGCGCTATTCTTGGCTCATTCTTTTTTCTATCGCCTCAAGACATGCAAAATAATAATAACCTACCTTTTCCTACCCCTCACGTGTGAAGATATTTGAAGAAAGGGTTGATAATTATGTTCTCTCTCCACTTGTCCGAATCTGGACGGTAGAATAAAAAAATCATGTTCTATCTAAATAAGGGTCCAATATGCAAATTTTCCTAAGAACATTTTTTAGTCGACAACAAGGCGAAGATTCTACAAAAAGAAATCTGGCAATTTAATTAAAACTCAGAGAGATCCAAGCGTTCAAAGTTGGAGTTAGAGAAAAAAACATCGGCTGTTTCTGACCAACCCGTGGTTGTTAAAGGATTTCTTCAATAACGGGCGCTATTCTTGGCTTATTCTTTTTTCTTTCTCCTCAAGACATGCAAAATAATAATAACCTATCTTTTCCTACCCCTCACGTGTGAAGAGATTTGAAGAAAAAGTTGATAATTATGTTCTCTCTCCACTTGGCCCAATCTCGACAGTAGAACAAAAAAATTATTTTCCATCCGAATAAGGGTCCAATATGCAAATTTCGCTAAGAACACTTTTTAGTCGACAATAAGGCGAAGATTCTACCAAAAGAAATTTGGCAATTCAATAAAGACTCAGGGAGATCCAAGCGTTCAAAGTAGGAGTCAGAGAAAAAAACATAGGCTGTTTCTCACCAACCCGTTGTAATTTAAGGATTTCTTCAACAACAGGCGCTATTCTTGGCTCATTCTTTTTTCTATCTATTCAAGACATGCAAAATAATAATAACCTATCTTTTCCTACCCCTCACGTCTGAAGAGATTTGAAGAAAAAGTCGATAATTATGTTCTCTCTCCACTTGGCCGAATCTGGATAGTAGAACGACAAAATCATTTTCTTTCTTAATAAGGGTCCAATATGAAAATTTCGCTATGAACATTTTTTAGTCGACAACAACGCGAAGATTCTACAAAAAGAAATATGGCAATTGAATAAAAACTCAGAGAGATCCAAGCGTTCAAAGTTGGAGTCAGAGAAAAGACATTAGCTGTTTCTGACCAACCCACTGAAATTTAAGGATCTTTTCTACTACGGGCGCTATTCTGGGCTCATTCTTTTTTCTATCTCCTCAAGACATGCAAAATAATAATGACCTATCTTTTCCTACCGCTCACGTGTGAAGAGATTTGAAGAAAAAGTTGATAATTATGTTCTCTCTCCACTTGGCCGAATCTGGACAGTACAACGAAAAAATCATTTTCTATCTTAATAAGGGTGCAATATGCAAATTTCGCTAAGAATATTTTTTATTCGACAACAAGACGAAGATTCTACAAAAAGAAATCCGGCAATTGAATAAAAACTCAGAAAGATCCAAGCGTTCAAAGTTGGAATCAGAGAAAAAACGTTAGCTGTTTCTAACCAACCCGTTGTAATTTAAGGATTTCTTCAACTACGGGCGCTATTCTTGGCACATTCTTTTTTCTATCTCCTCAAGACATGCAAAATAATAATAACCTATCTTTTCCTACCCCTCACGTGTGAAGAGATTTGAAGAAAAAGTTGACAATTATGTTCTGTCTCCACTTGGCCGAATCTGGACAGTACAACAAAAAAAATCATTTTCTATCTGAATAAGGGTCCAATATGCAAATTTCGCTAAGAACATTTTTTAGTCGACAACAAGACGAAGATTCTACAAAAAGCAATCTGGCAATCGAATAAAAACTCAGAGAGATCCAAGCGTTCAAAATTGGAGTCAGAGAAAAAACATTAGCCGTTTCTGACCAACCCGTGGTAATTTAAGGATTTCTTCAACAACGGGCGCTATTCCTGGCTCATTTTATTTTCTATCTCCTCAGGACATGCAAAATAATAATAACCTTTCTTTTCCTACCCCTCACGTGTGAAGTGATTTGGAGAAAAAGTTGATAATTATGTTCTGTCTCCACTTGGCCGAATCTGGACAGTACAACAAAAAAATCATTTTCTATCTGAATAAGGGTACAATATGCAAATTTCGCTAAGAACATTTTTTAGTCGACAACAAGTCGAACATTCTACAAAAAGAAATCTGGCAATTGAATAAAAACTCAGAGGGATCCAAGCGTTCAAAATTGGTGTCAGAGAAAAAACATTAGCTGTTTCTGACCAACCCGTGGTAATTTAAGGATTTCTTCAACAACGGGCGCTATTCCGGGCTCATTCTATTTTCTATGTCCTCAAGACATGCAAAATAATAATAACCTATCTTTTCCTACCACTCACGTGTGAAGAGATTTGAAGAAAAAGTCGATAATTTTGTTCTCTCTCGACTTGGCCGAATCTGGACAGTAGAACAAAAAAATCATTTTCTATATGAATTAGGGTCCAATATGCAAATTTCGCTAAGAACATTGTTTAATCGACAACAAGATGAAGATTATTTTAAAAGAAATCTGGCAATTGAATAAAAACTAAGAGAGATCCAAGCGTTCAAAATTGGTGTCAGAGAAAAAACATTAGCTGTTTCTGACCAACCCGTGGTAATTTAAGGATTTCTTCAACAACGGGCGCTATTCCTGGCTCAATCTATTTTCTATCTCCTCAAGACATGCAAAATAATAACGACCTCTCTTTTCCTACCCTCACGTGTGAAGAGACTTGAAGAAAAAGTTGATAATTATGTTCTCTCTCCACTTGGCCGAATCTGGACAGCAGAACAAAAAAATTATTTTCTATGTGAATAAGGGTCCAATATGCAAATTTCGCTAAGAACATTTTTTAGTCGACAACAAGACGAAGATTTACAAAAAGAAATCTGGCAATCGAATAAAAGCTAAGAAAGATCCAAGCGTTCAAAGTTGGAGTCAGAGAAAAAAACATTAGCTATTTCTGACCAACCCGTTGTAATTTAAGGATTTCTTCAACTACGGGCGCTATTCTTGGCTCATTCTTTTTTCTATCTCCTTAAGACATGCAAAATAATAATAGCCTATCTTTCCCTACCCCGCACATGTGTAGAGATTTGAAGAAAAAGTTGATAATTATGTTCTCTCTCCACTTGGCCGAATCTGGACAGTAGAACAAAAAAATTATTTTCTATCTGAATAAGGGTCCAATATGCAAATTTCGATAAGAACACTTTTTAGTCGAACACAAGTCGAACATTCTACAAAAAGAAATATGGCAATTGAATAAAAACTCAGAGAGATCCAAGCGTTCAAAATTGGTGTCAGAGAAAAAACATTAGCTGTTTGTGACCAACCCGTGGTAATTTAAGGATTTCTTCAACAACGGGCGCTATTCCGGGTTCATTCTATTTTCTATGTCCTCAAGACATGCAAAATAATAATAACCTATCTTTTCCTACCACTCACGTGTGAAGAGATTTGAAGAAAAAGTCGATAATTTTGTTCTCTCTCGACTTGGCCGAATCTGGACAGTAGAACAAAAAAATCATTTTCTATATGAATTAGGGTCCAATATGCAAATTTCGCTAAGAACATTGTTTAATCGACAACAAGATGAAGATTATATTAAAAGAAATCTGGCAATTGAATAAAAACTAAGAGAGATCCAAGCGTTCAAAATTGGTATCAGAGAAAAAACATTAGCTGTTTCTGATCAACCCGTGGTAATTTAAGGATTTCTTCAACAACGGGCGCTATTCCAGGCTCAATCTATTTTCTATCTCCTCAAGACATGCAAAATAATAACGACCTCTCTTTTCCTACCCTCACGTGTGAAGAGACTTGAAGAAAAAGTTGATAATTATGTTCTCTCTCCACTTGGCCGAATCTGGACAGTAGAACAAAAAAATTATTTTCTATCTGAATAAGGGTCCAATATGCAAATTTCGATAAGAACACTTTTTAGTCGAACACAAGTCGAACATTCTACAAAAAGAAATATGGCAATTGAATAAAAACTCAGAGAGATCCAAGCGTTCAAAATTGGTGTCAGAGAAAAAACATTAGCTGTTTCTGACCAACCCGTGGTAATTTAAGGATTTCTTCAACAACGGGCGCTATTCCTGGCTCATTCTATTTTCTATCTCCTCAAGACATGCAAAATAATAATAACCTATCTTTTCCTACCACTCACGTGTGAAGAGATTTGAAGAAAAAGTCGATAATTTTGTTCTCTCTCCACTTGGCCGAATCTGGACAGTAGAACAAAAAAATCATTTTCTATATGAATAAGGGTCCAATATGCAAATTTCGCTAAGAACATTTTTTAATCGACAACAAGACGAAGATTATATTAAAAGAAATCAGGCTATTGAATAAAAACTAAGAGAGATCCAAGCGTTCAAAATTGGTGTCAGAGAAAAAACATTAGCTGTTTCTGACCAACCCGTGGTAATTTAAGGATTTCTTCAACAACGGGCGCTATTCCTGGCTCATTCTGTTTTCTATCTCCTAAAGACATGCAAAATAATAACAACCTCTCTTTTCCTACCCCTCACGTGTGAAGAGATTTGAAGAAAAAGTTGATAATTATGTTCTCTCTCCACTTGGCCGAATCTGGACAGCAGAACAAAAAAATTATTTTCTATGTGAATAAGGGTCCAATATGCAAATTTCGCTAAGAACATTTTTTAGTCGACAACAAGACGAAGATTCTACAAAAAGAAATCTGGCAATCGAATAAAAACTAAGAAAGATCCAAGCGTTCAAAGTTGGAGTCAGAGAAAAAAACATTAGCTATTTCTGACCAACCCGTTGTAATTTAAGGATTTCTTCAACTACGGGCGCTATTCTTGGCTCATTCTTTTTTCTATCTCCTCAAGACATGCAAAACAATAATAGCCTATCTTTCCCTACCCCGCACATGTGAAGAGATTTGATGAAAAAGTTGATAATTATGTTCTCTCTCCACTTGGCCGAATCTGGACAGTACAACAAAAAAATTATTTTCTATCTGAATAATGGTCCAATATGCAAATTTCGCTAAGAACACTTTTTAGTCGACAACAAGTCGAACATTCCAGAAAAAGAAATCTGGCAATTGAATAAAAACTCAGAGAGATCCCAGCGTTCAAAATTGGTGTCAGAGAAAAAACATTAGCTGTTTCTGACCAACCCGTGTTAATTTAAGGATTTCTTCAACAACGGGCGCTATTCCTGGCTCATTCTATTTTCTATCTCCTCAAGACATGCAAAATAATAATAACCTTTCTTTTCCTACCCCTCACGTGTGAAGAGATTCAAAGAAAAAGTTGATAATTATTTTCTGTCTCCACTTGGCCGAATCTGAACAGTACAACAAAAAAATCATTTTCTATCTGAATAAGGGTCCAATATGCAAATTTCGCTAAGAACATTTTTTAGTCGACAACAAGACGAAGATTCTACAAAAAGAAATCTGGCAATCGAATAAAAACTAAGAAAGATCCAAGCGTTCAAAGTTGGAGTCAGAGAAAAAAACATTAGCTATTTCTGACCAACCCGTTGTAATTTAAGGATTTCTTCAACTACGGGCGCAATTCTTGGCTCATTCTTTTTTCTATCTCCTCAAGACATGTAAAATAATAATAGCCTATCTTTCCCTACCCCGCACATGTGAAGAGATTTGATGAAAAAGTAGATAATTATGTTCTCTCTCCACTTGGCCGAATCTGGACAGTAGAACAAAAAAATCATTTTCTATCTGAATAAGGGTCCAATATGCAAATTTCGCTACGAACTTTTTTTCGTGGACGGCAAGGCGAAGATTCTACAAAAAGAAATCTGGCAATTTAATAAAAACTCAGAGAGATCCAAGCTTTCAAATTTGGAGTTAGAGAAAAAAAACATAGACCAACTTGTGGTAATTTAAGGATTTCTTCAACAACGGGCGCTATTCCTTGCTCATTCATTTTTCTATCTCCTGAAGACATGCAAAATAATAATAACCTATCTTTTCCTACCCCTCACGTGTGAAGAGAATTGAAGAAAAAGTTGATAATTATGTTCTCTCTCAACTTGCCGAATCTGGACAGTAGAACAAAAAAATCATTTTCTATATGAATAAGGGTCCAATATGCAAATATCGCTAAGAACATTTTTTAATCGACAACAAGACGAAGATTATATTAAAAGAAATCAGGCAATTGAATAAAAACTAAGAGAGATCCAAGCGTTCAAAATTGGTGTCAGAGAAAAAACATCCCAGCGTTCAAAGTTGGAGTCAGAGAGAAAAACATTAGTTGTTTCTGACCAACCCGAGGTAATATAAGGATATCTTCAACTACGGGCGCCATTCTTGGCCAGTTCGTTTTTCTATATCCTCAAGACATGAAAAACAATAACAACCTCTCTTTTCCTACCTCTCACGTGTGAAGAGATTTTAAGAAAAAGTTGATAATTATGTTCTCTCTCCACTTGGCCGAATCTGGACACCAGAACAAAAAAATTATTTTCAATGTGAATAAGGGTCCAATATGCAAATTTCGCTAAGAACATTTTTTAGTCGACAACAAGACAAAGATTCTACAAAAAGAAATCTGGCAATTGAATAAAAACTCAGAGAGAAAACGTTAGCTGTTTCTGACTAACACGTTGTAATTTAAGGATTTTTCAACTACGGGCGTTATTCTTGGCTCATTCTTTTTTCTATCTCCTCAAGACATGCAAAATAATAATAACCTATCTTTTCCTACCCCTCACGTGTGAAGAGATTTGAAGAAAAAGTTGATAATTATGTTCTCTCTCCACTTGGCCGAATCTGGACAGTACAACAAAAAAATCATGTTCTATCTGAATAAGGGTCCAATATGCAAATTTCGCTAAGAACATTTGTCAGTCGACAATAAGACGAAGATTCTACAAAAAGAAATCTGGCAATTGAATAAAAACTCAGAGAGATCCAAGCGTTCAAAGTTGGAGCCAGAGAAAAAACATTAGCTGTTTCTGACCAACCCGTTGTAATTTAAGGATTTCTTGAACTACGGGCGCCATTCTTGGCTCATTTCTTTTTTCTATCTCCTCAAGACATGCAAAATAATAATAACCTATCTTTTCCTACCCCTCACGTGTGAAGATATTTGAAGAAAAAGTTGATAATTGTGTTCTCTCTCCACTTGGCCGAATCTGGACAGTACAACAAAAAAATCATGTTCTATCTGAATAAGGGTCCAGTATGCAATTTTCGCTAAGAACATTTTTTAGTCCACAACAAGACTAAGATTCTACAAAAAGAAATCAGGCAATTGAATAAAATCTCAGAGAGATCCAAGCGTTCAAAGTTGGAGTCAGAGAAAAAAATATTAGCTATTTCTGACCGACCCGATGTAATTTATGGATTTCTTCAACTACGGGCGCTATTCTTGGCTCATTCTTTTTTCTATCTCCTCAAGACATGCAAAATAATAATAACCTATCTTTTCCTACCGCTCACGTGTGAAGAAGTTTGCATCATGTTCACTGTGCACCATGTGCGCCTGAAATTAACTCATATAATTATTAATTATTGTTATTCAGCTGAAAATAAAAATATAATATAAAAGATACATATAAATTTAGAGGAATAGACAAAAATGCATACAAGTTCATGTAATAAAGTTTTCTTGATGCTCTCATATTTCCTAAATCCTTTAAGATCATCGGTTCTGAGCCGAAGAGATATTTCCTCCCCCATATTCTATACATACAAGTTGATAATTATGTTCTCTCTCCTCTTGGCCGAATCTGGAAAGTACAACAAAAAAATCATTTTCTATCTGAATAACGGTCCAATATGCAAATTTCGCTAAGAATATTTTTTAGTCGACAACAAGACGAAGATTCTACAAAAAGAAATCTGGCAATTGAATAAAAACTCAGAGAGATCCAAGCGTTCAAAGTTGGAATCAGAGAAAAAACGTTAGCTGTTTCTAACCAACCCGTCATAATTTAAGGATTTCTTCAACTACGGGCGCTATTCTTGGCTCATTCTTTTTTCTATCTCCTCAAGACATGCAAAATAATAATAACCTATCTTTTCCTACCCCTCATGTGTGAAGAGATTTGAAGAAAAAGTTGATAATTATGTTCTGTCTCCACTTGGCCGATTCTGGACAGTACAACAAAAAAATCATTTTTCTATCTGAATAAGGGCCAATATGCAAATTTCGCTAAGAACATTTTTTAGTCGACAACAAGACGAAGATTCTACAAAAAGCAATCTGGCAATCGAATAAAAATTCAGTGAGATCCAAGCGTTCAAAATTGGAGTCAGAGAAAAAACATTAGCTGTTTCTGACCAACCCGTGGTAATTTAAGGATTTCTTCAACAACGGGCGCTATTCCTGGCTCATTGTACTTTCTATCTCCTCAAGACATGCAAAATAATAATAACTTATCTTTTCCTACCCCACACGTGTGAATAGATTTGAAGAAAAAGTTGATAATTATGTTCTGTCTCCACTTGGCCGATTCTGGACAGTACAACAAAAAAATCATTTTCTGTCCGAATAAGGGTCCAATATGCAAATTTCGCTAAGAACATTTTTTAGTCGACAACAAGACGAAGATTCTACAAAAAGAAATCCGGCAAGTGAATAAAAACTCAAAGAGATCCAAGCGTTCAAAGTTCGAGTCAGAGAAAAAAACATTAGCTATTTCTGACCAACCCGTTGTAATTTAACCTATCTTTTCCTACCCCTCATGTTTGATGAGATTTGAAGAAAAAGTTGATAAATATGTTCTCTCTTCACTTGGCCGAATCTGGACAGTAGAACAAAAAATCATTTTCTATCTGAATAAGGGTCTAATTTGAGAATTCGCTAGAACATCTGTTAGTCGACAACAAGGCGAGGATTCTATAAAAACAAATCTGGCAATTGGCTAAAAACTTAGAGAGATCCAAGCGTTCAAAGTTAGAGTCAGAGAAAAAAACATAAGCTATTTCTGACCAACCCGTGGTAATGGAAGGATTTCTTCAACTACGGTGGCTATTCTTGGCTCATTCTTTTTTCTATCTCCTCAAGACATGCAAAAACCTGTCTTTTCCTACCCCTCACGTGTCATGAGATTTGATGAAAAAGTTGATAAATATGTTCTCTTCTCCACTTGCCCGAATCAGGACAGCAGAAGAAAAAATCATTTTCTATCTGAATAAGGGTCTAATATGCAAAATTCGCTAAGAACATCTGTTAGTCGACAACAAGGCGAGTATTCTACAAAAAGAAATCTGGCAATTGGATAAAAACTTAGAGAGATCCAAGTGTTCAAAGTTGGAGTCAGAGAAAAAAATATAAGTTGTTTCCAACCGAGCCGTGGTAATTTAAGGATATCTTCAACTACGGGGGCTATTCTTGGCTCATTCTTTATTGTATCTCCTCAAGACATGTAGAATAACAATAACCGATCTTTTCCTACCCCTCATGTGTGATGAGATTTGAAGAAAAAGTTGATAAATATGTTGTCTCTTCACTTGGCCGAATCTGGACAGTAGAACAAAAAATCATTTTCTATCTGAAGGTCTAATATGAAAATTCGCTAAGAATATTTGTTAGTCGGCAACAAGGCGAGTATTCTACCAAAAGAAATCTGGCAATTGGATAAAAACTTAGAAAGATCCAAGCGTTCAAAGTTGGAGTCAGAAAAAGAAACACAAGCTGTTTCTAACCAACCCGTGGTAATTTAAGGATTTCTTCAACTACGGGTGCTAATCTTGGCTCACTCTTTTTTGTATCTCCTCAAGACATGCAAAATAATAATAACCTATCTGTTCCTACCCCTCATGTGTGATGAGATTTGAAGAAAAAGTTGATAAAGATGTTCTCTCTTCAATTGGCCGAATCTGGACAGTTGAACAAAAAATCATTTTCTATCTAAATAAGGGTCTAATATGAAAATTCGCTAAGTACATCTGTTAGTCGACAAAAAGGCGAGGATTCTACAAAAACAAATCTGGCAATTGGATAAAAACTTTGAGAGATCCAAGCGTTCAAAGTCGGAGTCAGAGAAAAAAAACATAAGCTGTTTCTAACCAACCCGTGTTAATTTAAGGATTTCGTCAACTACGGGAGCTATTCTTGGCTCACTCTTTTTTGTATCTCCTCAAGACATGCAGAATAATAATAACCTATCTTTTCCTACCCCTCATGTGTGATGAGATTTGAGGAAAAAGTTGATAAATATGTTCTCTTCTCCACTTGCCCGACTCAGGACAGCAGAAGAAAAAATCATTTTCTGTCTGAATAAGGGTCTAATATGCAAAATTCGCTAAGAACATCTGTTAGTCGACAACAAGGCGAGTATTCTACAAAAGGAAAACTGGCAATTGGATAAAAACTTAGAGAGATCCAAGGGTTCAAAGTTGGAGTCAGAGAAAAAAAACATAAGTCGTTTCTAACCGAGCCGTGGTAATTTAAGGATTTCTTCAACAACGGGGGCTATTCTTGGCTCATTCTTTTTTGTATCTCCTCAAGACATGCAGCATAACAATAACCAATCTTTTCCTCCCCCTCATTTGTGATGAGATTTGAAGAAAGAGTTGATAAATATGTTCTCTTCTCCACTTGGCCGAATCTGGACAGTAGAAGTAAAAATCATTTTCTATCTGAATAAAGGTCTAATATGTAAATTCGCTAAGAACATTTGTTAGTCGACAACAAGAAGAGAATTCTACAAAAAGAAATCTGGCAATTGGATAAAAACTTAGAAAGATCCAAGCATTCAAAATTGAAGTCAGAAAAAAAAAAACATAAGCTGTTTCTAACCAACCCGTTGTAATTTAAGGATTTCTTCAACTACGGGAGCTATTCTTGGCTCACTCTTTTTTAGATCTCCTCAAGACATGCAGCATAATAATAACCAATCTTTTCCTACCCCTCATGTGTGATGAGATTTGAAGAAAAAGTTGATAATTATGTTCTCTCTCCTCTTGGCCGAATCTGGAAAGTACAACAAAAAAATAATTTTCTATCTGAATAACGGTCCAATATGCAAATTTCGCTAAGAATATTTTTTAGTCGACAACAAGACGAAGATTCTACAAAAAGAAATCTGGCAATTGAATAAAAACTCAGAGAGATCCAAGCGTTCAAAGTTGGAATCAGAGAAAAAACGTTAGCTGTTTCTAACCAACCCGTTATAATTTAAGGATTTCTTCAACTACGGGCGCTATTCTTGGCTCATTCTTTTTTCTATCTCCTCAAGACATGCAAAATAATAATAACCTATCTTTTTCTACCCCTCACGTGTGAAGAGATTTGAAGAAAAAGTTAATAATTATGTTCTGTCTCCACTTGGCCGAATCTGGACAGTACAACAAAAAAATCATTTTTCTATCTGAATAAGGGTCCAATATGCAAATTTCGCTAAGAACATTTTTTAGTCGACAACAAGACGAAGATTCTACAAAAAGCAATCTGGCAATCGAATAAAAATTCAGTGAGATCCAAGCGTTCAAAATTGGAGTCAGAGAAAAAACATTAGCTGTTTCTGACCAACCCGTGGTAATTTAAGGATTTCTTCAACAACGGGCGCTATTCCTGGCTCATTGTACTTTCTATCTCCTCAAGACATGCAAAATAATAATAACCTATCTTTTCCTACCCCTCACGTGTGAAGAGATTTGAAGAAAAAGTTGATAATTATGTTCTGTCTCCACTTGGCCGATTCTGGACAGTACAACAAAAAAATCATTTTCTGTCCGAATAAGGGTCCAATATGCAAATTTCGCTAAGAACATTTTTTAGTCGACAACAAGACGAAGATTCTACAAAAAGAAATCCGGCAAGTGAATAAAAACTCAAAGAGATCCAAGCGTTCAAAGTTGGAGTCAGAGAAAAAAACATTAGCTATTTCTGACCAACCCGTTGTAATTTAACCTATCTTTTCCTACCCCTCATGTTTGATGAGATTTGAAGAAAAAGTTGATAAATATGTTCTCTCTTCACTTGGCCGAATCTGGACAGTAGAACAAAAAATCATTTTCTATCTGAATAAGGGTCTAATATGAGAATTCGCTAGAACATCTGTTAGTCGACAACAAGGCGAGGATTCTACAAAAACAAATCTGGCAATTGGCTAAAAACTTAGAGAGATCCAAGCGTTCAAAGTTAGAGTCAGAGAAAAAAACATAAGCTATTTCTGACCAACCCGTGGTAATGGAAGGATTTCTTCAACTACGGGGGCTATTCTTGGCTCATTCTTTTTTCTATCTCCTCAAGACATGCAAAAACCTATCTTTTCCTACCCCTCACGTGTCATGAGATTTGATGAAAAAGTTGATAAATATGTTCTCTTCTCCACTTGCTTGAATCAGGACAGCAGAAGAAAAAATAATTTTCTATCTGAATAAGGGTCTAATATGCAAAATTCGCTAAGAACATCTGTTAGTCGACAACAAGGCGAGTATTCTACAAAAGGAAATCTAGCAATTAGATAAAAACTTAGAGAGATCCAAGTGTTCAAAGTTGGAGTCAGAGAAAAAAATATAAGTTGTTTCCAACCGAGCCGTGGTAATTTAAGGATATCTTCAACTACGGGGGCTATTCTTGGCTCATTCTTTAATGTATCTCCTCAAGACATGTAGAATAACAATAACCGATCTTTTCCTACCCCTCATGTGTGATGAGATTTGAACAAAAAGTTGATAAATATGTTGTCTCTTCACTTGGCCGAATCTGGAGAGTAGAACAAAAAATCATTTTCTATCTGAATAAAGGTCTAATATGAAAATTCGCTAAGAATATTTGTTAGTCGGCAACAAGGCGAGTATTCTACCAAAAGAAATCTGGCAATTGGATAAAAACTTAGAAAGATCCAAGCGTTCAAAGTTGGAGTCAGAAAAAGAAACACAAGCTGTTTCTAACCGACCCGTGGTAATTTAAGGATTTCTTCAACTACGGGTGCTAATCTTGGCTCACTCTTTTTTGTATCTCCTCAAGACATGCAAAATAATAATAACCTATCTGTTCCTACCCCTCATGTGTGATGAGATTTGAAGAAAAAGTTGATAAAGATGTTCTCTCTTCAATTGGCCGAATCTGGACAGTTGAACAAAAAATCATTTTCTATCTAAATAAGGGTCTAATATGAAAATTCGCTAAGTACATCTGTTAGTCGACAACAAGGCGAGGATTCTACAAAAACAAATCTGGCAATTGGCTAAAAACTTAGAGAGATCCAAGCGTTCAAAGTTGGAGTCAGAGAAAAAAACATAAGCTGTTTCTGTCCAACCCGTGGTAATTTAAAGATTTCTTCAACTACGGGAGCTATTCTTGGCTCTCCCTTTTTTGTATCTCCTCAAGACATGCAGAATAATAATAACCTATCTATTCCAACCCCTCATGTGTAATGAGATTTGAAGAAAAAGTTGATAAATATGTTCTCTCTTCACTTCGCCGAATCTGGACAGTAGAACAAAAAATCAATTTCTATCTGAATAAGGGTCTAATATGAAAATTCGCTAAGAACATCTGGTAGTCGACAAGAAGGTGAGTATTCTAGAAAAAGAAATCTGGTAATTGGATAAAAAGAATGAGAGATCCAAGCGTTCAAAGTTGGAGTCAGAGATAAAAATATAAGCCGTTTCTGACCAACCCGTGGTAATTTAAGGATTTCTTCTACTACAGGACCTATTCTTGGTTCATTCTTTTTTCTATCTCCTCAAGACATGCAAAATAATAAACCTATCTTTTCCTACCCTTCTCGTGTGATGAGATTTGATGTAAAAGTTGATAAATATGTTCTCTTCTCCACTTGCCCGAATCAGGACAGCTGAACAAAAAAATATTTTCTATCTGAATAAGGGTCTAATATGCAAAATTCGCTAAGAACATCTGTTAGTCGACAACAAGGCGAGTATTCTACAAAAGGAAATCTGGCAATTGGATAAAAACTTAGAGAGATCCAAGCGTTCAAACTTCGAGTCAGGGAAAAAAAACATAAGTTATTTCTAACCAAGCCGTGGTAATTTAAGGATTTCTTCGACTACGGGGCTATTCTTGGCTCATTCTTTTTTGTATCTTCTCAAGACATGCAGAATAACAATAACCTATCTTTTCGTACCCCTCATGTGTGATGAGATTTGAAGGAAGAGTTGATAAATATGTTCTCTTTTCCACTTGGCCGAATCTGGACAGTAGAACAAAAAATCATTTTCTATCTGAATACGGGTCTAAAATGCAAAATTCGCTAAGAACATCTATTAGTCGACAACAAGGCGAGTATTCTACAAAAAGAAATCTGGCAATTGGATAAAAACTTAGAAAGATCCTAGCGTTCAAAGTTGGAGTCAGAGAAAAAACATAAGCTGTTTCTAACCAACCCGTGGTAATTTAAGGATTTCTTTTACTACGGGAGCTATTCTTGGCTCTCCCTTTTTTGTATCTCCTCAAGACATGTAGACTAATAATAACCTATCTTTTCCTACCCCTCATGTGTGATGAGATTTGAAGAAAAAGATGATAAATATGTTCTCTCTTCACTTGGCCGAATCTGGACAGTAGAACAAAAAATCATTTTCTCTCAGAATGAGGGTCTAATATGAAAATTCGCTAAGAACATCTGTTAGTCGACAACAAGGCGAGTATTCTACAAAAACAAATCTGGCAATTGGCTAAAAACTTACAGAGATCCAAGCGTTCAAAGTTAGAGTCAGAGAAAAAAACAGAAGCTGTTTCTGACCAACCCGTGGTAATTTAGGGATTTCTTCAACTACGGGAGCTCTTCTTGGCTCATTCTTTTTTCTATCTCCTCAAGACATGCAAAATAATAAACCTATCTTTTCCTACCCCTCACGTGTCAGGAGATTTGATGAAAAAGTTGATAAATATGTTCTCTTCTCCACTTGCCCGAATCAGAACAGCAGAAGAAAAAATCATTTTCTATCTGAATAAGGGTCTAATATGCAAAATTCGCTAAGAACATCTGTTAGTCGACAAGAAGGTGAGTATTCTACAAAAAGAAATCTGGCAATTGGATAAAAAGAATGAGAGCTCCAAGCGTTCAAAGATGGAGTCAGAGAAAAAAACATAAGTTGTTTCTAACCGAGCCGTGATAATTTAAGGATTTATTCAACTACGGGGGCTATTCTTAGCTCATTCTTTTTTGTATCTTCTCAAGGCATGAAGAATAACAATAACCTATCTTTTCGTACCCCTCATGTGTGATGCGATTTGAAGAAAGAGTTGATAAATATGTTCTCTTCTCCACTTGGCCGAATCTGGAGAGTAGAACAAAAAATCATTTTCTATCTGAATAAGGGTCTAATATGCAAAATTCGCTAAGAACATCTGTTAGTCGACAACAAGGCGAGTATTCTACAAAAATATATCTGGCAATTGGATAAAAACTTTGAGAGATCCAAGCGTTCAAAGTCGGAGTCAGAGAAAAAAAACATAAGCTGTTTCTAACCAACCCGTGTTAATTTAAGGATTTCGTCAACTACGGGAGCTATTCTTGGCTCACTCTTTTTTGTATCTCCTCAAGACATGCAGAATAATAATAACCTATCTTTTCCTACCCCTCATGTGTGATGAGATTTGAGGAAAAAGTTGATAAATATGTTCTCTTCTCCACATGCCCGACTCAGGACAGCAGAAGAAAAAATCATTTTCTGTCTGAATAAGGGTCTAATATGCAAAATTCGCTAAGAACATCTGTTAGTCGACAACAAGGCGAGTATTCTACAAAAGGAAAACTGGCAATTGGATAAAAACTTAGAGAGATCCAAGGGTTCAAAGTTGGAGTCAGAGAAAAAAACATAAGTCGTTTCTAACCGAGCCGTGGTAATTTAAGGATTTCTTCAACTACGGGGGCTATTCTTGGCTCATTCTTTTTTGTATCTTCTTAAGATATGCAGAGTAACAATAACTTATCTTTTCGCACCCCTCATGTGTGATGAGATTTGAAGAAAGAGTTGATAAATATGTTCTCTTCTCCACTTGGCCGAATCTGGACAGTAGAACAAAACATCATTTTCTATATGAATAAGGGTCTAATATAAAAATTCGCTAAGAACATTTGTTAGTCGACAACAAGGCGAGGATTCTACAAAAAAAATCTGGCAATTGGCTTAAAACTTAGAGAGATCCAGGCGTTGAAAGTTGGAGTCAGAGAAAAAAACTTAAGTTGTTTCTAACCGAGCCGCTGTAATTTAAGGATTTCTTCAACTACGGGGGCTATTCTTGGCTCATTCTTTTTTGTATCTTCTCAAGACATGCAGAGTAACAATAACCTATATTTTCGTACCCCTCATGTGTGATGAGATTTGAAGGAAGAGTCGATAAATATGTTCTCTTCTCCACTTGCCCGAATCAGGACAACAGAAGAAATAATCATTTTCTATATGAATAAGGGTCTAATATGCAAAATTCGCTAATAACATCTGTTAGTCGACAACATGGCGAGTATTCTACAATAGGAAATCTGGCGATTGGATAAAAGCTTAGAGAGATCCAAGTGTTCAAAGTTGGAGTCAGAGAAAAAAACATAAGTTGCTTCTAACCGAGCCGTGGTAATTTAAGGATTTCTTCGACTACGGGGGCTATTCTTGGCTCATTCTTATTTGTATCTCCTCGAGACATGCAGAATAATAATAACCTATCTTTTCCTACCCCTCATGTGTGATGAGATTTGAAGAAAGAGTCGATAAATATGTTCTCTTCTGCACTTGGCCGAATCTAGACAGTAGAACAAAAAATTATTTTCTTTCTGAATAAGAGTCTAATATGCAAAATTCACTAAGAACAACTGTTAGCCGACAACTAGGTGAGTATTGTACGAAAAGAAATCTGGCAATTGGATAAAAACTTAGAGAGATCCAAGCGTTCAAAGTTGGAGTCAGAGAAAAAAACATAAGCTGTTTCTAACCAACCCGTGATAATTTAAGGATTTCTTCAACCACGGGAGCAATTCTTGGCTCACTCTTTTTTGTATCTCCGCAGGAGGTGCAGAATAATAATAACCTCTCTTTTCCTACCCCTCATGTGTGATGAGATTTGAAGAAAAAGTTGATAAATATGTTCTGTCTTCACTTGGCCGAATCTGGACAGTAGAACAAAAAATCATTTTCTATCTGAATAAGGGTCTAATAAGAAAATTCGCTAAGAACATCTGTTAATCTACAACAAGGCGAGGATTCTACAAAAACAAATCTGGCAATTGGCTGAAAACTTAGAGAGATCCAAGCGTTCAAAGTTGGAGTCAGAAAAAAAAACAAAAGCTGTTTCTGACCAACCCGTGGTAATTTAAGGATTTCTTCTCCTACGGGTGCAATTCATGGCTCATTCTTTTTTCTATCTCCTCAAGAAAAGCAAAATAATAAACCTATCTTTTCCTACCCCTCACGTGTGATGAGATTTGATGAAAAAGTTGATAAATATGTTCTCTTCTATACTTGCCCGAATCAGGACAGCAGAAAAATAAAGCATTTTCTATCTGAATAAGGGTTTAATATGCAAAATTCGCTAAGAACATCTGTTAGTCGACAACAAGACGAGTATTCTACAACAAGAAATCTGGCAATTGGATAAAAACATAGAGAGATCCAAGCGTTCAAAGTTGGAGTCAGAGAAAAAAACATAAGCTGTTTCTAACCAACCCGTGGTAATTTAAGGATTTCTTCGACCACGGGAGCTATTCTTGGCTCACTCTTTTTTGTATCTCCTCAAGACATGCAGAATAATAATCACCTATATTTTTCTGCCCCTCATTTGTGATGAGATTTGAAGAAAAAGTTAATAAATATGTTCTCTCTTCACTTGGTCGGATCTGGACAGTAGAACAAAAAATCATTTTGTATCTGAATAAGGGACTAATATGAAAATTCGCTAAGAACATCTGTTAGTCGACAACAAGGCCAGTATTCTACAAAAACAAATCTGGCAATTGGCTGAAAACTTAGAGAGATCCAAGCGTTCAAAGTTAAAGTCAGAGAAAAAAACATAAGCTGTTTCTAACCAACCCGTGGTAATTTAAGGATTTCTTCAACCACGGGAGCTATTCTTGGCTCACTCTTTTTTGTATCTCCTCAAGACGTGCAGAATAATAATAACCTAACTTTTCCTACCACTCATGTGTGATGAGATTTGAAGAAAAAGTCGATAAATATGTTCTCTCTTCACTTGGCCGAATCTGGACAGTAGAACAAAAAATCATTTTCTATCTGAATAAGGGTCTTATATGAAAATTCGCTAAGAACATCTGTTACAAAAAGAAATCTGGCAATTGGCTAAAAACTTAGAGAGATCCAAGCGTTCAAAGTTGGAGTCAGAGAAAAAAACATAAGCTGTTTCTAACCAACCCGTGGTAATTTAAGGATTTCTTCAACCACGGGAGCTATTCTTGGCTCACTCTTTTTTGTATGTCCTCAAGACATGCAGAATAATAATGACCTATATTTTCCTACCCCTCATGTGTGATGAGATTTGAAGAAAAAGTTGATAAATATGTTCTCTCTTCACTTGGCCGAATTTGGAGAGTAGAACAAAAAATCATTTTCTATCTGAATAAGGGTCTAATATGAAAATTCGCTAAGAACATCTGTTAGTCGACAACAAGGCGAGGATTCTACAAAAACAAATCTGGCAATTGGCGAAAAACTTAGAGAGATCCAAGCGTTCAAAATTAGAGTCAGAGAAAAAACCATAAGTTGTTTCTGACCAACCCGTGGTAATTTAAGGATTTCTTCTACTACGGGAGCTATTCTTGGCTCATTCTTTTTTCTATCTCCTCAAGACATGCAGAATAATAATAACCTATCTTTTCCTACCACTCACGTGTCATGAGATTTGATGAAAAAGTTGATAAATATGTTCTCTCTTCACTTGGCCGAATCTGGATAGTAGAACAAAACATCATTTTCTATCTGAATACGGGTCTAATATGAAAATTCGCTAAGAACATCTGTTAGTCGACAACAAGGCGAGGATTCTACAAAAAGAAATCTGGCAATTGGCTCAAAACATAGAGAGATCCAAGCGTTGAAAGTTCGAGTCAGAGAAAAAAACATAAACCGTTTCTGACCAACCCGTGGTAATTTAAGCATTTCTTCAACAACGGGAGCTATTCTTGGCTCATTCTTTTTTCTATCTCCTCAAGACATGCAAAATAATAAACCTATCTTTTCCTACCCCTCACGTGTGATGAGATTTGATGAAAAAGTTGATAAATATGTTCTCTTCTCCACTTGCCCGAATCAGGACAGCAGAACAAAAAAATATTTTCTATTTGAATGAGGGTCTAATATGCGAAATTTGCTAAGAACATCTGTTAGTCGACAACAAGGCGAGTATTCTATAAAAGCAACTCTGGCAATTGGATAAAAACTTAGAGAGATCCAAGCGTTCAAAGTTGGAGTCAGAGAAAAAAAAAAGAAGTTGTTTCTAACCGAACCGTTGTAATTTAAGGATTTCTTCAACTACGGGGGCTATTCTTTGCTCATTCTTTTTTGTATCTTCTCAAGACATGCAGAATAACAATAACCTATCTTTTCATACCCCTCATGTGTGATATGATTTGAAGAAAGAGTTGATAAATATGTTCTCTTCTCCACTTGGCCGAATCTGGGCAGTAGAACAAAAAATCATTTTCTATCTGAATAAGGGTCTAATATGCAAAATTCGCTAAGAACATCTGTTAGTCGACAACAAGGCGAGTATTCTACAACAAGAAATCTGGCAATTGGATGAAAACTTAGAGTGATCCAAGCGTTCAAAGTTGGAGTCAGAGAAAAAAACAGAAGTTGTTTCTAACCGAGCGGCGGTAATTTAAGGATTTCTTCAACTACGGGGGCTATTCTTGGCTCATTCTTTTTTGTATCTGCTCAAGACATGCAGAATAACAATAACCTATCTTTTCATACCCTCATGTGTGATATGATTTGAAGAAAGAGTTGATAAATATGTTCTCTTCTCCACTTGGCCAAATCTGGACAGTAGAACAAAAAATCATTTTCTATCTGAATAAGGGTCTAATATGCAAAATTCGCTAAGAACATCTGTTAGTCGACAACAAGGCGAGTACTCTACAACAAGAAATCTGGCAATTGGATAAAAACTTAGAGAGATCCAAGCGTTCAAAGTTGGAGTCCGAGAAAAAAACATAAGCTGTTTCTAACTAACTCGTGGTAATTTAAGGATTTCTTCAACTACGGGAGCTATTCTTCGCTCACTCTTTTTTGTATCTCCTCAAGACATGCAGAATAATAATAACCTATCTTTTCCTACCCCTCACGTGTCATGAGATTTGATGAAAAAGTTGATAAATATGTTCTCTTCTCCACTTGTCCGAATGAGGACAGCAGAACAAAAAAACATTTTCTATCAGAATAAGGGTCTAATATGCAAAATTCGCTAAGAACATCTGTTAGTCGACAACAAGGCGAGTATTCTACAAAAGGAAATCTGGTAATTAGATAAAAACTTAGAGATCGTCATAATAAGAAAGGACAAAAAAAACTCACAAAGGATAATTCCTAAAGAACCTGGAAATTTATGTTTTAGATGTGGTACTAAATGTCATTGGGTACATATTTGTTGTGCGTCATAGAATCTTGTGAAGTGTTATTAAGCTTCCTTAAAGGAAAAGAGAAAAATAAAAATATTGACTTTGTCTACCACAATAACGAAAAGAATGATATCATGAGGTACATCTAAAGGCATGTTGAATGAAACAAGGTAGTTTTTCCATTTATTGTGTCAATCCATTTTATATGATTAACATTATTTTTCTTTTTGTTTAAGACTACTAATATGAATCAAAACGTGTTTGGGACACAATAAGATTTATAGAGAGGACAAATTTATTATTTACAATATATATTGTCTTAGAGAAAATTATTAAATTTGAAAATGTCCGCCAGAATAATTATCGGGAATGACATGGATATCAAATATTTCTACATATTCAGAATCGTTTTAATAAAGAAATGTGAATTAGAAAAAATTGCAATTTTTCTATTGATCAATATTATGAAAGGATTAATGCAATTAAGTCATATTTATTAGTAATCCAAAAGTTTATTAACTTTAACATGTTTATGATTCTGAATAAAATATTGGATCTAAACATTCTTAGAACGCATTTATTATGATGGACCTACAGACCCAACATTTTGTTTTTATAATGAAAGACAATATTTGTGGGCCAGAAGATCCACAACGTGGACAATCTCAATACAATAATTTTGGAAACAATAAAAAAATGTATATCATATATATTGAAATAAAACATATATTAGAATATTTATTTTCTTTGTCCACTGGCTTGTATAATACAATGCTAGAATAACGAACTAGTAGTTCATTAACTCAAATGGAAATGCTCAAGCTACAATAATGAACCAGAGTTCACTAATTTAAATAGAAATGCTCACACTATAAATTTAAAGAAAAATTTATGGTTTAGCATGACCATTTAGACTGTTGTATCATTTATCATATTGATATCAAATATCAGTATTCCCCCCATCATATGACAAGAATGGTGCAGCCATATTATGACAATGTTATAATATTTAGCTATGTGATATAGTTAGCATCGCATAGCTGCACCAATATAGATTATAAAATAATGTTCGCAATATGTGTTGAATTTGAAGCATCCCCAACAATTTGATATTTTGAATCATTGACATGAAATGTATTCACAACATGATATATTGTTTCTTAATTTGACGAGATAAACTTTTTGTAAAAAATATAAAAGAAGGAAACTAAACATACATGAAACATTTTGTCTCATTTCGACTCATGATCCAATATATATGAATCAGAAGTTCAAAAGATAGTGTATTTTAAAAATATAGTAGATCAATTGACATATGCACATGTTGATATGTAGAGAGTGAATGAGTCATGTATACATGCTGAAAATGTCCCATGTTAGATTGATATCCCCAAAGAATCATCAATTACATCTATAGAAAATGAGTCACAAGCATGCCTGAATTATGGTAGAGCATTATGGATCTACAGATAAAAATCTCAGAAGAAGAAAAATAGGGAATAATCAAATTAATATTGTGAAAGAATTAAATTGTTTAATATAATAACTCATGCAAGTCCAAAAGAACTTCATAGTCTTAAGAGAAAACTAATGCCAGCATTAGGGGGAGAAATATGAAAGCTGGAAATACTAGAAATTATATATAATGAATCATCAATTTATCAATTAGATCCTCCGAAAAGTTAATATGAATTAGAAGTTCATGAATTTGCAATAGATTGCATATATATTATTTTTATTGATTGATACAATGATTATAAATTAAATATTATAACATTGAATGAATTCATGCTTATACTGAAATACCTTTGGAATATTCTAAGTATGATATACGCCAGAAACATTGTCGACCAAGTTGGTTCCAAAAATATAAAAATTCCAAGGAAGAAGAAATAGCATGATAAGAAAGTTGGCATCGCTGAAAATTTTAATAAATTAATCATCCTACAGATGATATTGAAAATAAAAGAGTAGGATACATAAGTGAGCAAATAACCTTTGGAAAGGTTCAGGTATATGACAACATTAAAAATGTTGAAAATGATGAGATCTCAGTAAATTTTGTCTCTACTAGAAAATGATCGAACCGAAACAAAATCATTATAGTCACTAGTGAAACCTCAGTTACTTATAGTCCAAACAACCGTTATTGTACGATGGTAAACCTATAAGAGATTTTCATAAGAAAACGTAATTCGAAAATTGAAATTATGGGATGCAATGAGAAAATAAAATTAGAGACCATGAAGGACTTGAAATGCTTCTCATTTACTTTCTTGCAAGTTATAACTTATCTGGTTGCATTATCTTAATGAATCCAGAAGGATTTTGAATGCATGAAGCATATAATTCAAACTCTCGAGAGGTGTATCCTATTAAATTACAAAGATATTTACATGAATTAATGCAATATGGTGAAATGAGATAAATATTACAATAACAAATGTTTGTTAAATTATTATTATGCAATTGATCAAAGTAACGTATTCTATAAGAAAAATATTTTCAATTTTTATTGTCGCTATCATTGATAATTTAAATAAAGAATGATGATTCAGTCATTTTTCGCTCAAGATGATTGCGAAATAAATGTTTAAATATAAATCTTCTCAAATAATGATCGAGTAGATCAATTTTTTATAAGCAGATAGTATAGAGATTGGACTTTGTCCTCTACCAAATAATTGCATATATGAGAAGGAAAAATACGCACTGCACTCTTTTGCTCTTGATTATGATTTTTATCCCAATGAATTTTCTTAGCAAGATTTTTAATGAGGTAGATTTTATGCGTATTATATAGAAGAATAGTGTAATCTTTTATCTGTATACATGAGGGGGAGAAATTAATACGTGCTATATTCTTTTTCCTTTTGTTATGTTTTTTTCTCATTGAGTTTTTCCTAACAAGGTTTTTGATGAGGTAGCTCTAATATGAATGAAATATAGACATCCATGAGGAGTGTTGTGAATAACAATGTGGATGTCTCAAGCTTTTGAACATCAACTTTCCACTATTCAACTAATGATATTTTGTATTAACTCTATTTACTTCTTTATAATATGAAGGGTTTTACTCTCCCTATAAGTAGAGCATTGTATTGTAATAGATGAATACAATTGAATAAAAAGAACTCTCTTTACTTTCTCTCTTTTATCATTTTACTTTATTACTTATTTCATATCATTATTAATTTTTTGAAAAAAAAATAGTAAATAAAAGAAATATGGAGTCTTATTCTAAGTTCTTAAAAGAATCTATTAGGTCATTAATTTATGACTTCTTTAAATCTCTTCATCGTTAACAACTCAAGAATTTAGGCCATTGTATTCGAATCTAGCGGTTGTAATAAAAGTGACGATGAACATGTGAACAAACACATGACTAACTACAAACTTATTTGAAACATAGAAAATCGGACGGTTGAGATGTAAACATTTTTTTATCATTCAATGACTTATATTATTTGGATGATGTGGCCTTTTAAGAAAAAACAAAAGAAAGACAAAAAATGATCGGGTGCGGTTAATTACATGGGCAATTAATACCAACACAATAAGACGGACCAACAACCTTCGAAAGCCTAAAATAAAAACGTTCAACAGACAAACAAAAAGAAAAATACCAAATTTTCAGCAGTCTTAAAGTCCCTAAACATCTCAAAAACACTCTTAACTATATACACTCAAGATACCCCCTAGAAAAATTCAATAAAACTCCACCACACCAGTCACGCCAGATGGCGGGTAAATTTTGACCCGTGTCGCTTCCCCTCTCACCACCAATTTCGGCAGCACATTCGCCTCTTTAGGCTTGACACCTGGCGCGGTCCAAACCGTCACATGGGCCCACTCATTCTTACACTCTATGTTCTCCCCATTCACCTGTCCAAGCTTCGCTTCAAGAGCCGCCGTTTTGTCAGAGAAAAGCAACGCAGAAAGCTGCACTGAAACGGGTTGGTGCAGATAGGTCGCGTAACTCGCTACACAGGGCACGCCGTGAGCCTGCTTGTGAGCCAGAGTCACGTGTGCTTTTTGGAGTTTGGTTTGAATGTCTTTGTCTTGGAAGAAGGTTTTGACTTTTGAGTCCGTTTCACCCAACTGATTAAACAGAAATTTGGATATATATTATAAGGGTTGTTTTGAGAATTTTCAGATTTTTTAAATTTTTCGTTGGTGTTAATCTATTACGGAAGAACAGAATGTTAATTCTCTTCAAACACCACTAGTCCATAATTGGAAAATTTCCACATGTATACACAAGATTTTAAAGAAAAAAGATCCAATTTTTAGAAATAATGACCAAAATAACACTTCAGGCATTTGAAAGGAAACAAAACGAGATTAAGAAATATGAATCCTTAAATTGGTGAAATTGAAAAAACTATATATTTTCAACAGCCTTTCAAAGACCAGTGAGAGATTCTGTCACACTTGCCTCTCTCACACCAACTCTCTCACATGTGACAATCTTTTCTTTCATGTCAAAGCCTTCTTATTATCACTCTTTGGAAAATAGTCACTTCTGATTCTCTCGATTACATAACATAATACATTTAAATTGAATGCTAGTTTATCCTCCAAAGTACATCAATTAAAAGCACAGCTCTAGTTTTTGACATCTTGTGATTTCTTAACAATGGCATCATCAAGGCAATTTATTATTAGATGTAATTCTGTAGAAGTATAAGAATTGTGTATTAAATAGAAACTAGCATTATATTAAAGTTGAAAAGAATAGTCTAAGACACGACTTGTTTTCTCACAGAAGTTACAATTTTTTTAAAAATAAATAGATAAATGATAAAGAAGAAAACATTTCCTCATTTCCATGAAAACCTTTTAGTCCATAGCATTGATAATGTCTTGAAAAATTTAGAGAATGAGTAACAATCTTAGCATAATAGAATAGAAACTAGCCTTAAATTCAGAGAAACTGTAAGCATGAAGGAGATATAGATGGAGAGTAAAAGAAATTACATGAGAGATAAATGTTTTGATGTCAAAGAGCCAGAAAAAGAGAGAGAGAGGTGGTGTAGATGTGTGTCAGCTCTGAGAGAGAGAGAGGGAGGTGTAGGTGTGAGATTTTTTTTATTGAAAACCGAATTTTCAAACACCGATATTTCTTAATCTCGTTTTGTGTCCTGTTAACGACTCAAGACCGTGAATTTGGTCATTATTTCTAAAAAATGGTTCTTTTGGTATTTTCTTTTAAATCATGTGTACATGTGAAAATTTCCTTTCATAGTTACTGCAAAGACTGAATTGTCAATATTCATTTTTTAAACTATTATTTTGTTTTTTGTGGCTAAAAAAAAAAGAAGATTTACCTGGTCCAAAAGGTTGGCTATATCGCCAGCTGGCAAAGTGATAGCCGCAAAAATAAAATTACCAGATTTTCCCTTTTTGGTATCTGGAGTTTTGAGCTCTCCTTTCGCAACTTGCTTCAACTGCTCTGACACACTATTCACTGCTGATTCAAATGGAACCTGAAAAAACCAAAAAATATAAAAAATAATTAGATAAATTGATTTTTTATGGATAGTAAATAACATGTTAGTTCAAAAAAGAGAAAATGGAAGGAATGAAGAAGAATCGTAATTTGATACCTGAATTGAATTTATGTAATCGGAATTCTCAGTGAGAATATTTCTGAGTTTTGTCTCCCATTGAGCCCATTGCTTTGCATATATTCCTTTCGAAGGTTCCCCTCTAAAATAAATAAAATATATTTTGCCGACTCAAAAAGGTATAATAATACTAATTCAATATACATATCTGTATAAGATAAAAAATGAAGTAATTTTTATTTAACAGACCTTCCATGCTTGTCTTGGTGAAGCCTGAATAGATTTATCCCTTCTTCCAGAATAGTCTTAACTGAATCAGGAATCGGCGCCCTAAAATAATAAATATAAGAAATTATTATTATTATTATTATTATTATTATTATTATTATTATTATTATTATTATTATTATTATTAAATAATTACCTGTCAGGCTTCAATAGAGGCATCTTAACTAACGATCCAAAATGCTCATATAATTCACTGTCAAAATCTCGTCGACTCTAAAAAAATCATTCAAGAGAGTTTGTTAACAGGTATAAAGTTATCGTAATATAATAAAAAAATAAAATAAAAATCTGTCTACAAAAAATAAGAATAAAAAAAAAGAAATTCTTACCCGGCCATCATAGAGGTGGTAAAACATCATAAGGACAAAACCGGGATTTTTCGAATTCCCATCCAGATTACCCTTTATCAAAAAAATAGTAATAAAAAAATATTAGTTAAATAATTAATATCAAATATACTATTTTTTATTAAATATTTTATTAAATAAATACCGGGTGATTAACTCTATGAAGCACGCGTGATATGAAAACGGCCAAAGCATCAAGAGAAAATGGATTACTTTCAGTTCCTACATATTTTATTATTTAATCAGTTATCCCATAAAAAAGAAAATTTTGTTTTTTTTGGACAATTTTGCCCCTAAGAATCCGACAACTCTCATTCTACACAACATAATATTAATTTTGAACTTCTGCACAACATTTTTTCTAATATGTACAAAGTTTTAATTCAACACTACATGCTTACACCATTCTTATTCCACTCAACCAAAAAAAAAAAATTAATAAATTTGATAAGTATAATTTATTAATTTGTACCTTCAGAGTCAGGAACGACAGGGACAGCTGTAATATTGAATCGCTGAGACATATCCTCAATCTGAACTCAAAAAATAAAATAAAATACAACAAAAGTTAGTAATAAAAATTTGATTTTTATAATTTTAAAGTAAAATTATAATTTTTAATGTGAAAAAATGCAATAGAATCACCTGTCTCCACACTTCCTCATTAGGGGCATTTTTGTCCGCAAAAGTTATAGTATTTGGCTTTTTCTTCAGCTGATCAGAAACCTTTTGCCAATATCGCCCTTTAAACATACAAAATACATATATCAGGTCAAATGCATTCAAGAAAATGAAAAATAGTCAGTACCATTTTTTTAGTTAATCTATTTTTTTTATTTTGGTGATTAATCAATGTGGAGCCAACAAGGAGCTCTACGAGTTCGGGCTTATATCACATATAATATACAAGGCACATTTGAAAGAGCCCCTTAATCATGTCTAACTAAATTGTAATGAAAAAAATATTAAAATTATTCTATGATTAATACAAACCTTTAATAAGGTCACCCATAAGGCTGTTCATAGGCCGGTCATCAACAAGGCCACCTGGACTCTTCATTATTTCTCTGCATAGAGCTGATTTTGCACAGCCAGGTATTCCTAAAAGAAACAAAATTCCCACAATTAAAAAAAAATTATTCTCAAAAAGCGCTTTTAGTTATGAAATAAAAGAAAGGGAAATGTGAACTTTATTTATTTATTTAGTGGTTAATAATTTTATCTTTCGTGTGTAACAATATTTTACATAATAACATACTAGTTAGTCCCTGTACTTAAATTTGATTGCAATTTAGTCATTGTACTACTGATTTGAACTTTTTGGTCCCTGTACTTTATAAAATTCTGCAAAGTTAGTCCTTGACTCAAGGACTAATCATGCACATTTTTCTTAAAATACAGGGATAAAAAAAAGTTCAAATCAACAGTACAGGGACTAAATTGCAATTCAATTAAAGTTCAGGGACTAACAATGCATTTATCCCTTTACACAACATACTAGTTAATTCTATAACATACCATAGAAAAACACAACATCCCTAGATCTTTTCCAACAGAATCCACAAACAATCTTAAAACCCAAACTTCATTAATGAAATAAAAATATCTTTGCATAACAACACACACTAAACAATTATGTAACTAACCAGGGAAAAATACAAGAAGGCCTTGATCTTTCACAACAGAATCTGGCTGATTATGACTGCCACTCGTTCCAACACCATTTTCTCTGTCTAAATCTCCTTCTTCGTCTCGATTCTTCTGAATTAGGGCAAGAAATTCCTCTGAGCTGACTAAATTTCCAGCCGCGCCGATTAAAGCTTGATTTTCCGGACTTTTTTTCGCATATTTTTCAAGAAAGGGTTCCGCTTCGGTTAAGTATGTGGAGCTTGAAAGTGGCTTTGCTTTGTATTTTTTCGTTATATATGCCGCCCTATAAATGGGTTAAGAAATATTTTGTTGTGAAATGTTTTGTTAAAAAGGGAAAATGATTTGTGTAATTATTTTGTTATGTATATAGATCTCTATAAACGCATAAAATATTTTTGGTTATATATAAAGCCGTACATATGCGAAATATTAAAAAGGAAACAAACTTATTTGTATAGTTTGCTTAGATAATGAGGATGTGATTTTTGTATGTACTTTTATTTTCTAAATGAACTAGAAAATAAGGCAAAATATAGTTTGAAGAACAAACAGTGTGTATCTAAGTTTTAAAATACGATTGAGTTTATGCTTCAGCAGAAAAGAAAACAATGAAAAGATAAAAAATCACGAATTATTTTTACCATTCATCCAACATTTTTCCAAGGTGTCTTTGTTTTTTCTCTGAAATCCCCCAAATTTGCATTTGTCTGTAAACAAAACTCACAAAAACATGAAACTATAAGCCTCAGATACAAAATTCAATATATATGTACATGCATATATATATATATATATGCAATAATCAAATCATATTGTTAGAATAAAGAAACTAACCTAAGGTAATAAGTTCTGTAAGCAGCAGGCCCTTCATTGAAAAGCTTAGGCAACCCATTTCGTATTAAGAACGTCCTTATCTGCAAAATTATCGCCCCAAAAGAAAATTCATTGCATCACATTTTTCAACGAAAGTACATTTATTTCCATTCTTAAAATAAAGACTTTCCTTGTAAGTTAGAAATTTTAACTTAACCATTAAATTTGCATCTTCATTAGCTAAATCATCTGTAGTACTAGAATCTGAGGCTCCATTTGTATTTTTCAGTAAAGAATCAGTTTCCTTTTTGAGCTCAGCGGCCTTTTCTTTTTCAGCTTTAAATAGGTTTATATCAACAAAGAAGCCTAGAAGAACATAAAATGTCATGTTTCAATAAATTATAACTCAATATTCATATATATATATATATATATATATATATATATAGAGAGAGAGAGAGAGAGAGAGAGAGATACCTCTGTACAAGGGCCACAATCCTTCATTTTTCCTACAAAATACAAGTAGAATAAGAAAAATCTATTCAGAACAGATCCTATAAAACTTTTACAATTAATCCAAAAACGAGACAAGAAAAGGAACTGTTTAATTTAAATCGCTTTTAACAGAGGTTTCACATACAAATCGTACCTTAAATCTTAAATGAGGCATAAATAAATACCAAAAAGGCAAAAATGGTACAGTAAAGTTGCATTTCAATAAGTTTTACAGAAATAATACCTCATTTCTTGCTGGTACCGGCGAAAAACACTGTCATTATGCACATGAATGACCATTTTACAATACAAATTGTCCTTTGTCAAGGCATTAATTTTGTGAAAATTTGTATAGAACTTAAAAGCAGCTCTTAATCCCTTTTTCTTCATCAGCCTCATCATTTCCTGCTCCAGTTGCATACAACGGTTAGTACAAAACTAAGAATTAAATCAATCTCAAATTTTATATCAATTTAACTCTTTTTCTTTATGGCT
Organism: Juncus effusus; assembly: GCA_027726005.1. Lineage (NCBI taxonomy): Eukaryota > Viridiplantae > Streptophyta > Magnoliopsida > Poales > Juncaceae > Juncus > Juncus effusus. The sequence goes on from CM050909.1 coordinate 3,728,396, forward strand.
CTTTGTTGTTTCATTACTAAATCCATCAATTGAGGCTTATAACATGACATGAAAACAAGGAACTAATTCAGTCATATTTTGAATTCATAGCTGGCAATATATTTTCATCCATCAATCGGATCAGCTCCTGCTCCAGTTGCGTACAACAGTTAGTACAAAACAAGGAAATAATTCAGTCATATTTTGGATTTAATATAACTATTTTTGTCGGGATTTTTGTTCTTTCATTGCTACATTCATGATTTAATATAACTATTTTGGATTTAATATAACTATTTTTTAAAGCTAATTTGAGGCTTAAATTAAACAATATTATATGAATTAACCTTAGAAGTTTAAGAAAAAATTCTATAAAAAAAATACTAATTACAAAAGATAAGATAGAGCAATCTAATGGTGTAAAGCTCAACCAACTCTTAAGGACTATTTTTCAAGGGATTTGTGGGAATTTATATTTTAGGGGTTTTTTTGTAAATTTCCCAAAAATTTTATACCTGCAATTTCATAGTGGAATAATCGGCAGGATGGCTGTTCAGAAACTTGGTGAGAACCGATTTATCCATGTTTTTAAACTGACTCGAGCCAAACTCTCCGACTCCGAACCAATCAGAATCGTTCAGACACATCGCGGGCCCCACCGCTTTCAAAAGAGCCTTCATTTGCTGCATTTTGATAAATATAAAAAAGTCAAATGTCGGTCAAAGTCAAACATTTCTCGATTTTTAACTGAATGATGGGAATTAATTGAGGTTTGATCGTATGTTATGCGACAAAAGAAACATAATTGAGATATGGGTATGGGATTAAATTAGAAAAAATACCTCCTTTTCGCCCGATCGGTTCGCTGCACAAATTTCGCGCAGACTTGGCCCCAAGTCTTCATCAACTTCAGAAATTAAAAGTTGATATATGCAGAAAAGGACAAAAACTGTAGTTACTTTTAATTACATAACAACGGAAATGTGCAAAAGCAAACCTAAATTACGCATTAATTACAAAAAATCCCCTTTCACTATTGAAGAGTACAAAAAATCCCCTCCATTCTTTAAAAAATTCCAAAAAAGCCACTACCATTTATTAATATACAACACCTTTAGTTTAGTCACCATATTAATCGTAAAAAATTACGAATTTTACCTCCAGCGGAAGGAGGAGGAGGAAAATCTCTGAGCACATTTTCGATGTGTTGTGAGCTTTCACGGTTTACGATGCGAGCGACTAAACCTTCCAGAATCTCACCCTGCACCTCCACATGATCCTTCGACCCTAAAAATAGATGTATGAAACATTTATTATTTTATTTTATATTTTGCATCAAATATTGTTTGTCTATTTTTTTCTATTTCAGTAATTCCAACACATTACAATAAACACACAACAAAGTTGATTAAAATATACTATAATAACAGAGATTTAGGGACCAAAATGATGCCATTACTAACTCTTGGTGATAAAAAAAGGAAACAAATTATTTTATTTTTTTTATTTTATATTTTTGTTATGCTTACCAGCTACAGAAATATCGGCTATTTCATCGAGAGCTCTGCAAACCGTGGTTGCAGTGCCTTCTTCACACAACGCGTCATAGACCGCAAATAATGCTGTGGCAGATTTTCTTCAAAAAAAAAAAAATAAATAAATAAATTAATTAATAATAATAATAATAATAATAAAGAAAGTGCATTACCTTGTAGAAAATAACCAGACGTAGTTTGTAGGAAGCCGCCATTTCCTACAGAGAGCGATCAGTTCAGGCGTTGAGTAGAATTTAGGTTTTCCATTTCCCAGCTCAGTCACAGCAGTTACCACGGCTTCAAAAAATTAATAATTTGTTAATTAATTAATAAAAAATTTGCAAGAAAATCCGTACATTATGCTTAAATTGCAAATAAGCCGCTCCATTATTTGGAAATTGCAGAAAGCATCTCCATTCTTAAGAAAGTTGCAAAAAAAAAAAAAAGCCTCCAGTTTTTCAATAAGATTAATTTTATTAAAAAAGTATTAATTAGAATCACTAAGTCGAGTTAATTTACGGTGTTAGATCTTAACAAATGGTAAGGGCTTTTTTGCAATTTGCTAAAGAATAAAGGTTATTTTTTTGCAATTTCCAACAAGCATAAGCTGGAATTTTATATGTTTGCAGATTTCTCTTTATTACTTAATATGATAGTATAATCAATCTATGAAATAATGCCCAAGAGATAAGAATTATATTAAAATTATCATTTCACTAAAAGGAGAAAGAAATTAGAATTATTATAATTATCATACCATAATCATCTTTTGGCCTTTGGCCATGATCGCCCAGTACAGCTGTCACCAACTCCATTGAAATACAAATACGGTTTTTCTAACCAATACAGATAAAAACAAAGATAAAAACTAAAGATCATTTGAAAAACCCAAAATGAACAAAAAAAAAACATTGATCTGTCAAAAGAAATGCAAAATAACTTAAATTACCGCAAGAAAATCATTCAATTCAGCTTGCATTTTTGTTGCCTCTTTGCCCCAAGCCTCGCGAAACATTCTTCCCAAAACAAAAACTCCTACAGCAGTATATCTACAAAAAAATAATAAATTTAAATTTGTCATTATTTTTTCACGTGAACTAAAAAGATTTATAATATATTTATATGAGTAAATGTAATTTACATATTTCCATAGCTGTTTTTTGCATATGCACCCCCCTCATGACCAGCGTACATAAAAAGAGAACCTGAGTGCTTAAGAGAAACCTACAAAATTAAAAACAAAATTTAATAAAAAAAAATTAACGACTGAATAATGTTTTAAAAGAAATGATAAAATAAATACATTTATAAAATACCTCCATTGTAGCAAGGCCTTGTGAAACCATTTCAATCATTCTAGTCCTTGTCTGTATATAATAAAACAAGATAAATAAAAATTGCAAAAATCAAGGAAAAAAGGAAATACAAATTTAATAAAAGTACCTCTTGATCCGATTTCTCATTTTCAAATTTAGGATAAAAAGTCGCCCTAATTTTCGTCTGAGCAAAAGTACAATCATCCTCTTTAAAATCTGCGCCAAGTGGGCCCTTGAACAATTCTGCCAGCCTGGCAGAATCAACTGGAGTCTCTGTTTCTCTCTCTAAAGTCGAAACAGAAGAAGAGCTGGTGGAGTAAGAAGCTTTAGGAAACCAGATCTCGTTTGCAGTCTTTTTATCTGAGAGGCTAATTTGGGAAATTTGTTCGGATGTTTGAGAGGAACTGGAGGGAGAAATTGCTAGTGCTGTTTCTGAGTGTTTTTCCTTCCATTTTTGCCCCTGCAGCTTTTCCTGCAGAATTGAGAATTACAAGGAATGAACTTTGGATATAATCCTTTGGTCTGATTTTACTGACTATAATATGAAAAAGGAAAACAGGGAACTTAAACCAAATACTAATTCTTTGGCCAAATTTCATTTTGTTTGTCTGATTCCAAATTACAAAATTTTGAAAATGGATAATCCCAATTCATGAAACTCTGATAATAACGGGATTACTATCCGTGCTTCATCTCCAAAAGTTTTGCCAGTTTTGGTGAAATACAAAGAAATTCAAAGTACTTCAATTTTTGTTCTTTTTAATAAATGGAGAAGGATCAACGTCTCAAATCAATATTAATGAGGTTTATTCATCAAACTAGATAATCACTATCTGTAGCAGCAATTTCTGATTTGGAATTTATCATCCTCCTGAAAAGTTATTCCAAATTCAACAGAATGAACTAAATTCAGACCTTAAACCCCACATATTTATCTTAATCCAACACAAAAGAAAGGAGTAACAACACGAAGTCAAAAACCTTAAAAAAGACAAAAACACCACTGACAGAATGATCAGCGTATGTAGGGTTTAAGAAACGAGGGTTAGAACCAAAACCAGTAACTTTCTTTACCCGATTGCGCGGCATCGGAAGAAACGCAGGCGAACGAGATGAAACAAAGGAGCTACGAAACGGCAAGAAATCGGAGGCGGCCGGCGACGGAGAAGAAGAGAGAGAAGCGAGGCGATGATGCGGGAGGAGAGAGAATAGGATCCTGCTCGGAGGTGAGAGCAAATATTGACGAGTACACATCCAAATGGAGAAATGTAATTTAAATATAAAGAATTGGAGATGGAAGGAGGAAGGAGGAAGAAGGAAATCGTGACGTGGTTATCTGAGACTTGACGGGAGGGCCAAGCTAAGTGCTCCTCCATTACCGCTCCTTTCTCGTCGCTGCAGAGACGACGGAGTCTTAAGTTCTGTGGATACTATGAATTTGTGGTCTGTGAAGCGGGTCATTTACTTTTTTCATGTAGTGGTTATACGGGCTACAGAGGATTAGGACGCCTTCGTGTCTCCTCGCCTGTAGAGTCCAGATTTTACCTTGGCGCTTGGCCCCGCATTTCAGATAAACCATTTATTTCGAGAAGCCAAGCAGGCATGAGAAATTATTAGGAACAAAAATATAATTATTAGGATAATATTCGCGCTACGCTACGAATATTTTTATTTTAGTATATAATTAGATTAATATTTCGTTCTATATACTCGATTTATTGAAACCGGTACATCAAAATATTTTCAAAGTTGGTGAGAATCATATTATATTAATTTATGTACTGAGTTTCATAAATAACATGTGATATATTTATTCACATAGTGTATATATATTGTATATATTTTGACAACTAAAAAAATCAATAATGAGAATATGAATAGTTAATATTTTAAGAAAACTTGTCATATAAGTTTTTCTTATATATCATCTTATTTATTTTTCTTATATAATTTATTCTTTTCTACAAACGTAATGTCAGTATCATTAATTTTTGTCTCTTCTCTATTTGTTTTTTCATTTTTCTCTTGTTATAGTGAAAAGTGATGATAATATAAGAAAAACTTAAGAGAATAAATAAAGAAACTATATATTAGCGCTTATACGGTATGAATATTTTCATTTTTTATTTATTTTGATATATAAAACTTACAATTATATATTAGGGAGAATTTCATATATGCCATTACAAAAACTTAAAATATCACATTTGACATCACAAAAATCAAAATATCATATTTGCCACTATAAAAACTTTAAAATATCATATATCATTACAAAAAATTTAAAATATCATATATGCCAGTACAAAAACTTAAAATATCATATTTACCATTTTAAAAACTTAAAATATCATATTTGTCATCTCAAAACACAAAATTTATCAAATTTATCCTTTTAAAACTTCAAGAATATCAAATATATCTAACACCGTTAACTTTCCTTAAGTGTTATTTAATACTACCAAATACACTTCTCTCATTCTCCTTCACTAGCAAAAATATCCATATTATCTCTTCAACCTAAATTATCTTCTCTGTTTTGTCCTCTCTTTCTATCACAACATTGTACCTATAAAGATATTTAGAAATAATTGCTCTTTCGTCGCTTCTCCTATTTAGAAATAATTGCTCCAAAAAATAATTTAAATTGGAATAGGTTGATTTCTTTTTTAATATATTTTCTCACATTAACTTTTGACTTCACATTAAAAAAAGGAGAAAATATTTGGTTATATACATGGATCTAAATTATGAATAGAAAATGAGATAAAATAGGGATATTATTAGGGGTATAATGATATTTATAAGACTTGACCGTCAGTTTTAATGGAAAACTTGATGGATTTAAGTTTTGGATAAATTTGATAGATTTTGTATTTTGAAATGGCAAATATGATATTTTAAGTTTTTGTTATGTATGGCAAATATGATATTTTGATTTTTGTAATGGCAAATATAATATTTTAAGTTATTGTAATGGCATATATGAAATTTTACCTATAAATTAAAATAATATTTAAATTAATTCATAACACATAACAAAATTTATAAAATTTATGTAGAGCAAGTTCAATATTTTATCACATCTAATTTTGTATTGACGGATAACTTTATATAATAAATCATGGTATTATAAATTAATAATATAAATGACAACTAATGAAAAAAAATTAATAAGACACTATGAATTAAAATTTATTATCTCAATTTAAGTTTATTTTTAATTGTTCTCTAAAGTTATGTTGTTGTCTTTTAATATATTATATTTAGAAAAATGTGTAAGTTATAATCGTCATTAGATGGAGCTCAAAAAAAAGAAAAAATAACACAATTTATTTCGAAGATTTTAGTCGATGAACCAAAAGATCTAGTCAAAGATGTTTTATTTTTATTTTTTTGATAAAAGTTAAATATATATATATATATATATATATATATATATATATATATATATATATATATATATATATATATATTTAACATTATGCTTGAAGAAAAAATATAATGTTATATATATCGAGAATTTTTTTTGTACTAATATAAGAAAATGTAACATGAATCATTTTCTTAAAATGATATCAGCACTAATTTTCTCATTGTTGATATTATTCAAATGTCAAAATGATGTGCAATAGATATTAATTAATTTAATGTATTTCTTAATATATTATTTCTTGTAGTGAGAATCCAAGAACCTGATGGTTCTCACCAAATCAGAAATGTAATAAAAAAAATAACAGCCTAACAAATTATATAATTATGTATTAACAATCACACGCATATTACTATAAAATATCAAGAAACTTGACAAATTAAATAATAAAATTTGAGAAAAAATTTGATCAGACGACCCAGAGAAAATTGATGACATGATTCAATGAGAAGGCTCAGAATAAGGTGAAAATATTAGGGGTGAAGTTAATTTATCTAAATATTTGAATTTATAATTTATTGATAATACAAAAAAAATTATTGCATTACATTTTAAATGTCTAATTATTTAAATCTAATTATGTAACGATATATTTCCCACATGAGCATATTCTCTTATATAGTCTATCTTTGCATATTTTACCGATTTTTTTTTTAATTGGAACCATAGCAATATGGAATTCAAAATAAAGAGAAAATTCAAACAATTTGAGTTTTGAAGATTTTAACGTGAGAAATATAATATTTTATTACACTATTTTTTTAAAGAAGAAAAGAAAAAACTAAATCTGTTTTAATAACTGAACTCTTCGTATTCTCTTTGTATTAATAATTGAACGTAATTATGTATAATAATTCGTTAGAACCATCTGATTAAAATCTAACGATCAAAAATAACTTTTAGCATTCTCACATAATCGGGAAATATAATAGCAAACACGAAAATCATCAATCATTGTTATAGATGTTAGTATGGGATATAAATAATGCCACAAAAAATTAGAATATCTAAAAAATTCAATGGTGTAGATTTAACCATATTATTTAATCCAATAGAGAAAATGGATTAAATAATTAGGGTGATGTGGCATCTTGAGAGGTCTCAAAAGGCTTTAAAAAATAAAGGTGTGGGGAAATTTGGGTCCATACCCCATGACCATAATAGGTAGAGGTCAAATCTGATTTGATTCATAAAAATAAGCCGGATTTGATCCAAATTGTTCATCTGATTCATAATAATAAGCCGGATTCGATCCAAATTGTTCAAGTTACTCAAATACCGAAATTATAATGACCTGTATTATGAATGATCCACAAATCAAATCAAAAATGTTGAAACTATAAGTTTCATAATTTTTTTAGCATAATTAACTTAACATATTGACTTAAATGTTCCAAATCAATCCTAATGATTCACAACAACACTGACTTTAATGATGTATTACCAGAATCCGAGTTAGGAACTGAACTCGATTGACTCTAACCCTAATCTAAATGACATGAAACCTGAATAACTCGTAATCTAATCTGAAATTTGAATACGAAGGGATTTGTGACGTGAATGGCCCTCAACTGGATTGACTCGACACAAATACATACCCATCAGTTCGCCACCTTTCTATTAATAGGCTTATTTTCTGATTTATTAATTTCAAATCTATTTATTCTTAAGTATTCTGCAAATTGTGGATCTAATTGGAATTTAAATGAAGAAAAAGATTATAATCTAATAAAACAATAGAGAAGACCAAATAACATATGTACCTTCTCTCTCTAATCTCTACAATTCAATTTCATAAAAGAAAATACAAATCTCTACAATTCAATTTCAAGAAGGAAATATGAACATTTATCTCGTTAAACTCCACCCTGGTTTAATGAGATTTTTCAAAATTTCTTTCTATCAAGACAATAATGATCAATTTCACTGAGAAAGTTAAACTTGTTTAGTAAGATTTCTTCCAATTATGACAAAGAATGAAAACTATATTATAAGTCTCCATTAAATTGAGGAGAAAATGCACTTTAGTCTTTAAATTACCCCCCCTCCCCCCCTTCTTTCTTACATTACTTTGGGTAATAAGAAGCCATGTCATCATTTAACTCCAACCATATAATAAATCTTTGTGGCAAAATTACAACCATCCTTTCTCCGTAAGTCCCGGTTTGAACCTCATGTTGAAAGCCAAGAAAACAGTCATCAACCTTCACACGTGGCACTCAAATAGACTCAAATATAGTAAGATGAAAATTCAAATATCAAATTGCAAAAAAGTAATCGAGTTGCTAAACAAAGAAGAGGAACGTCGACTCCTCTCCTTCTTAGAACGCAAAGTCAGGATTGCATGTAAATCGACTCTGAGAGAAACGATTAGCTAAAAGAGGTCATGGTCCAAAACACGGTGGTTTCTGACGATTTTGAATTGAAGGAGGTGTTCCTGAATCACTTCATCGCTAATATGGGCTTTGAAGGGGACGCAAGCTCAAATTTCAATTTTACTAATCTCTTTGATGATGTATCGCAGGACTTGTCATTTTTGGGAGAGGCAATTTCAGAGGTAGAAATTCGAAAGGTCGTGTACAATGCTCTGAACTGGAAAGCACTTGGACCGGACGGCCTCCCTGGCGAGTTCTAGAAATCGTATTAGTCGATTGTAAAAGTTAAAAAAAGACCTGCTTTGGTTTTTCACCTAATTCAACATTTTGAAGGTTGATTTTCCATCAGTGAACTTAGCAGATATAGTTCTACACCGAAAAAAGAGACACCAATTAGGCCCAATGACTATAGGCCCATAAGCATAATCTCAAGCCCAATTAAAATGGTAACGAAAGTTCTTGAAAACCGACTTGTAAAAGCTTTACCGGATCTAGTTTCGGAGTTCCAATCCGGTTTTATCAGAAACCGATCCATAACAGAATCTTTTGGGGCAGTAAGGGAAATGCTTCATCATTTTCACTCCTCTTCTTCTCCTTCGTTTTTGTTCAAAGCGGACTTCTCATAGGCATTCGACACTCTGGATTGGAAATTCGTGTTGAAAATGTTAAAGGCTCGGGGTTTCCCTCAGATCTAGCTTTCTTGGATTAATTTGATCTTCAACACATCCAAATCTGCAATTCTGATCAATGGCGTGAGATCTCAAAATTTCAGACACAAGAGAGGTGTACGCCAATGAGACTCTCTTTCACCTCTATTAATTGTGCTCGCGGTTGATGCATTACAACGCATGATGACCTACACTTACCCTCTCTTCCAAAACATAGTAGCATCTAACGCACTGACCTTTCAGTACGCGGATGACACAGTCTTCTTAGCGAGGTTTGATCTAGTTGAGATAGATCGATTCAGAATTTTGATTCAAATTTTTTCATTAATATCAGGGCTTTACATTAACTGGAACAAGAGTGCCATCATACCAATTAGGTTATCACAAGCTGAGATCAAGATTACCAGCTCAACTCTCAGATGCGAAATAGCGGAATTACCGATGCAATATCTCGGGATGCGAAATAGCGGAATTACGCATGATGACCTTCAACTAATACTACCGATATTCAACTACTCTGTTTAAATTCTTCATTTAGGGTTTACGTCTTTAAAGTTTGTTGGTTTATTGGTTAAGTTTTACACTAAAGTGTTTATATTTTGAAGAATAATGTAAATGAATTATAAATTGATATTTATATTTTTTTTATTTAGGATATTAATGTTCGTATGGATCCATCACGAATGCCGAGAATGCGACGCAAAGATCAGCATCCGTCACGCGGTTGGGTGATTAAGTTTATGTGTGTTGTAGCTTTTAAATAAATATTATTTGTGTGTTTAATAAGTAATCGATATTGTTATGTTGGATTGCATATGGAGTTTTATTATGTTTATCATGTATTTCGGATATGAATTGATTAATATGAATATGTTATTCCTCGATTTTGCATTTAAATCGGTAAAATCAGCATTTTTTGGGTGCTAAAAAAAAATGCAAAATATCAGCGAGGGCCCTTGCCAGATGGCCTAAAATATTTTAAAATCTGTACAGGCATCACGCATGGGCGGTGCCTGAAAACCCTTCGTTGACAATAGTGTAAGGCAAGGGGTGCCTAATGATACTGCAAAATCTGAAAATTTATATATGTATCAGGCATTACCCGTGCCTCATACCCCTTCGCAGAAAGACATGTCAAGCACACTGGAGCCATAAAAGTCTATATTTGGCACAATACATACCCCGTGCCTCATATGAACAGTAACTATGCCTGATTCTGGGCATCGGTGTAAATGTTAGGGAATCTGTAGCCATGTATGATACATGCGCAGTAGAATCTATAGATTCAATCCTCTCTAGAATCATCGATAAGTAAATAAAGGTACGAGATTATCTATTTAAAACTTATACCTCGGATCTCCCTGATCCGGAAGAGAGAAGTAGATGTGGGTCTGAACAAACTTCTGTCTTGCAACCTTCTTCTTCCTGAAACTCAACCCCACGAACCTCCTTACTTTTCCTAGGGATGAAGAACGATCAGTCGATAGTCCTCAAGTTAGAGAACCTCTACTCGTATCCACGCGAACTTCAGACAGACGGAATTACCAGACTCCGCTAGAAGAGTTCAGAATGGAGTAACTAAAGTGATAAGCAAAACCATCAAGCCCAAGATTGCTTTCTACCAAACTGACAACAGATTAACCCCCGTGCGAGCACTGACAACGTGAGCGCGGCTCACTATTTACTTTACTTTTTATTTTCTTTCTTTCCTTTCTCTGCACTACCCAACGAAATAATAGATTCGGTTTGGATTACATACCAAACACTTAGTCCGGTACTCCACCTTAGCCTCCATGCGGATCAACAACCTACCTTGCTAGTGTTGTCCTCAGTTTGATGATATTTAAAACTATTCCGAGCTACTAATATATTTGTGTGAGAATATCTTATGCTAGATAGTCGCACGATCAAGTTCTCAGAAATGAAGAGTAAATCGAATTGGACGTATCTTGCATATCTCAGAAGATTAAGAAGTCGTCACGCATGCAAAGGATTTTAAGAGAATATTTCAAGGCGCGGGAGCAAGGAGCAATTTAATTATTATTAAAAAGAGGACAACGGAAGTGGTCCGTTGCCAACGGACCACTAAGTTGACAACGGAATCATCCGTTGAAGAACTTTTAATTCTGACTGACGGCTGATAATTTTGTTGTATAGTCCGTTGGCAACGGACCATTAGATTTTTAGCCGTTGGGAAAATATCTTGCTTTAAATTCCTTCTGTTTTTGCAGTCCGTTAGCAACGGAACAGTTCCGTTGGCAATGGAACAGCGCAAATTTCCTTTTCTGAGGGCTGTTCTTTCCTCCTTTAAAAAGGGGGCAGCCTTCTCAGATCTGTTGGTTTTCTACCGTTCATAACGCAGCGGAAAAACAAAACGAAACAAAATCGAATTCGAAACCCAAAAGAAGGATCCGTGAATTACAATTAAATCAAAGAAAAGTTCATAACTTTGTACCTTCGGATTACGCTTAATCCGTGATGATCGAAAGCGAATTTGGTTGACGCTTTTCTTTGCCCGATTCCAAACCGGTTTCGAAACCGATCCTTTGAATGTTTCGCCTAACCGGTCTCACAAACCGATCTCCAAGCGATCTCCAAATAAACCGATTCTCCAAACGATCTCCAAACGAACCGATTCTCCAAGCAAACCGATTCTCCAAACAAAACAACGGTTTCAACCCGAATCACAAAGACGCCGCACTTCGCTTCGTCCTCTACCGGTATCCACACGAACACAACCCCTTTGAATGGATAAAGAATGATATATGCTAGTATTCGTTCTTCATTTTTTTCACAGAAATAACAAGAGAATAATGTTCGGATTTTTCTCTCTTTTTGTCTCACAAAAATTGGACGAAAATTATTATGCCTTACTCAATCATTTTGGGGTGTCTCTTGTGCCTATATAGTCCATAAGTTTCATATCCTATGTGCATGGTAACTATGTAACCATATATGCAACACATCTTATCATATAAGATGTAGAATTGAATGTGTCATTTGACTATGTAGCTCTTCATACAACTTATCACATAAGTTATGATTTTTTCTGTGTACGTCTCAATAGTTGTTCTTTGTGTGTGACCCTGTAGGTTTACTTAATGTTGGCAATAATCACAACGGATTATAAATCATGAACGGCCTCTAGCAAGACATCATGATTACCCAAATTAAGCAAGTATAGATGATTCGATCAAACCTAATTTATGTTCATGCATTGTATCCCTTTGTTACTCGATATCTATATCGTCCATAAAGCATGGTATGTGTCAACCTTACGTTGAATTTGATTGAACATGAAAGGACATTAATAACTCCTTATTAATTCACTCGAGCACGGCCGTGCGTTTTCTTCAATCAAATCATCAAGAGGCCTAAAGATATCTCTCTCATTTTATGAGAGGAACAAATCCTATCTTAATTAAACTCTTTCCTCCGCATAATTCATTATATACCTAATTATAATCTTTATGACCGCCCGGTTAAAGACGATGTTAGATTATATTAAAGTATAAAATTTCTCGTGTAGGAAACTGAGATAATCTCAAGTCTAAGGATTACAGATACATTCTTTACTGAGAATAACTAATGACACGAACCATGTAGTATTCTCACAGTGGGTCAATCCAGTATATGGTCTCCAACATATACTTACGTTAATGACTTAATAACTCTTATTCATGATCAGTAAAACATGACCATCAGTCAACTAACATACTGATGTACATTTATAGCTTATCATAAAGTATGTTTGTCTCACAAACATCCTATGAATGATCAGGGACGGTTTAGAATATCATTCATAATACTTTATAGTTTTACTGTCAAAGTCACATACTTTGATGATATAAAGCTGAATATTATATTCAAGGTCCATTTAAGTAATAAGAATAAAATAACCAATACTTATTATATAAAATATCTCCAACTAAACACAATTTTTGTTTAACACAATCCATACATCTAGGTCTCAAATATATTGGCCTAGGGCATACTACTAACAATCTCCCACTTGCACTAGGCCGAATATAACAAGTATCTAATACCCATCGACCTAGCATGACCTTCATGCTTTGCTTGAGAAAGTGGTTTAGTCAACGGATCGGCAACAATATCATCACTATCAACTCTGCATATTTTAATATCTCCTCTCGCAATGATCTCCCTGATCAAATGGAAACGTCGAAGTATGCGTTTGGTTCTCTGGTGCGATCTTGGTTCCTTTGCCTGCGCGATTGCCCCATTGTTGTCACAATAAAGATCCACAGGATTTGCGATACTAGGAACCACACCGAGTTCTTCAATGAACTTCTTCATCCAAACTGCTTCCTTTGCTGCTTCTGAAGCTGCTATGTACTCCGCTTCTGTCGTAGAATCCGCTACAGTGTCCTGTTTGGAAGTTTTCCAACTTATTGCACCTCCATTCAAACAAAACACATAACCAGATTGCGATCTAAGATCATCATTGTCGGTTTGAAAGCTTGAGTCCGTGTAACCTGTTACAACTAGCTCACTTTCAAATCCTCCATAAACCAAGTATGAATCTTTAGTTCTTCTCAAGTACTTCAGAATATTCTTGACTGCTGTCCAGTGACTTTCACCGGGATCAGATTGATATCTGCTAGTTGCACTTAATGCATATGATACATCTGGTCCAGTACAAAGCATGGCATACATGATAGATCCAATAGCCGAAGCATACGGAATTTTATTCATGCGATTTCGTTCTTCCTGATTAGCAGGACGTTGAGTCTTACTCAATTTTATGCCATGTGACATTGGTATGAAATCTCTTTTCGAATCATCCATTCGAAATCGTGTCAACACTTTGTCAATATAGGTACTTTGACTTAGACCTATGAGCCTTTTAGATCTATCTCTATAGATCTTAATGCCAAGTATATAAGCGGCATCTCCTAGGTCCTTCATTGCAAAAGACGTCCCTGAAAATGTCTTAACATTTGTTAAAGTCGGAACGTCATTTCCAATGAGTAATATATCATCTACATAAAGTACTAGAAAAACTATTGCGCTCCCACTAACCCTCTTGTAAACACAAGGTTCTTTTTCATTTTTGATAAAACCAAAAACTTTGATTACTTCATCAAAACGAAGATTCCAACTCCGAGATCCTTGCTTTAATCCGTAAATGGATCTCTGCAATTTGCAAACCTTACCAGAATTCTTAGGATCAACAAAACCCTCGGGTTGTGTCATATACACATCCTCGAGTAAATTTTCATTAAGAAAAGCTGTTTTGACATCCATTTGCCATATCTCATAGTCATAATATACAGCTATGGCAAGCAGAATTCTAATCGATTTAAGCATGACAACTGGTGAGAAAGTTGCGTCATAGTCTATACCATGAGTTTGTCGGAAATCTTTCGCGAAAAGTCTCGATTTATAGGTATGCACATTTCCGTCCATGTCAGTTTTCTTTTTGAAAATCCATTTACAACCAATGGTCTTAGAACCTTCAGGTGAATCAATTAAGTTCCAAACTTGATTATCGTACATGGACTGCATCTCAGTTTTCATGGCTTCTAACCATTTATGAGAATCAGGATCCTTCATAGCTTCTTGGTAAGATGTGGGTTCATCATCTATGAGCGCCACATTTTTATCATCAGTCACGAGAAATCCATATCTCTCGGGCTCATGACGAACTCTACTAGATCTACGAGGAGCATCTTGTGTTTCAAGACCGGACTCGTCAACTCTTGAAGAGACTAGTGGATCTTCCAATGGCTGTTCATTGCTAATTAGTGGATCTTGAATTTCTTCAAGGTGTACTTTATTCCCACTAGTTCCTTTAGAAATAAATTCTCTTACCAAAAAGATATCATTTCGAGCAACAAACACTTTGTTCTCGGATGGGTTGTAAAAGTAATATCCTTTAGTTTCCTTTGGATATCCCACAAATAAGCATTTATCAGATTTCGGTGTTAACTTGTCAGAAATTTGACGCTTCACATAAGCTTCACAACCCCAAATCTTTAGAAAAGACAATATGGGACTTCTACCAGTCCATATCTCATATGGAGTCTTTTGAACAGCTTTTGATGAAATTTTGTTTAGTATGAACGCGGCAGTCTCAATGGCATAACCCCAAAATGATATCGGAAGATCTGTTTGACTCATCATAGACCGAGCCATATCTAATAAAGTTCGGTTTCTTCTTTCCGAGACACCATTCCATTGAGGTGTTCCAGGAGGAGTAAGTTGTGAAACTATTCCACAATATTTAAGATGATCGTCAAACTCTAGGCTTAAATATTCGCCACCTCGATCTGATCGAAGTGCTTTTATTTTCTTACCTAGCTGGTTTTCTACTTCACTCTTGAAAATTTTGAACAATTCAAAAGATTCGGATTTATGTTTCATTAAGTAAACATATCCATATCTACTTAAGTCATCAGTAAAAGTAATGAAGTATCGAAAACTACCTCTAGCTGATGTGCTCATTGGTCCGCATACATCTGTATGTATGAGATCCAATAACTCACTTGCCCTCTCACCTCTCTTTGTGAATGGAGCCTTTGTCATCTTACGTAATAAACAAGATTCGCACGTCTCAAATGATTCTAAATCAAATGAGTCTAAAAGTCTATTTTGGTGGAGTTTAGAAATGCGTTTCTTATTTATGTGTCCTAAACGACAATGCCAGAAATATGTCGGATTCAAATCATTAGATTTAAATCTCTTTGTATTAATACTATAGATAGACTTGTAATGTTCATGATCAAGATTTAAAACATAAAGACCATTTTCTAATTGACCATTCGCATAGAAAATGTTTTCTTTACTTATGGTAAAGTTATTATTCTCAATAACAACCTTAAAACCATCCAAAACCAATCTCGACACAGATACAATATTCCTGTTCACAGCAGGTACATAGTAGCAATTATTTAAATTTATTACAAGTCCAGAAGGTAAAGATAATAAATAAACGCCCACGGCTAATGCAGCAACTCTTGCTCCATTTCCCACCCCCAGGTCAACTTCACCTTTCGCTAATCTTCACTCCTTTGCAGCCCCTGCACATTATTACAAATGTGAGTACCGCATCCGGTATCTAATACCCAAGATGAGGAAGTAGATAAATTAATTTCAATAACATTAATACCTGAAGTAGTAGTCTCACTACTCTTCTTCTTCTTCTTTAGATCCTCCAAGTATGCCTGGCAATTTCTTTTCCAATGGCCTGGTTTGTTGCAGAAGAAACAAATACCCTCCTTGGGTTTCTTACTCTTAGGTTCGGACAACACCTTGCCCTTACCTTTTCCCTTGACTTTGCCCTTGATTTTTCTCTTCTGACCCTTGCCTTTCTGAACCAAGAGAATATCGTTGACAACATTTGTCTTCATAGTCCCCTCGAAGTTCTTCAGCATGCCGTGCAACTCCGTGAGACTCTTGTCAATGTTATGCATATTATAGTTCATTATAAATGGCTTGAAATTCAGAGGAAGAGACCTAAGGATCAAATTGGTAGCCATCTCATCGCCAACCTTTGCCCCTAGTTTCTCAAGTTGATCAAGGTACCCCTTCATTTTCAGAATATGAGCACTCACCGAGGAGTTGGGAACCATCTTACAACTTGCTAATGCACAATGTGCATTATACCTCTCATTTCTAGCTTGCTCTTGGAACATTTCCATGAGCTGTGCCAACATTGGAAATGCCTCTAAATTTTCAAACTGCTTTTGAAGATCGGCATCCATGGTGGCTAACATGAGACATGTCACATCATTAGAGTCATTTGTATGCTTGGCATAAGTGTCTTTTACTTCTTGACCAGCATCATTAGCGGGCTGGTCAGCAGGAATGGGCCCTTCAAGGACATAGTTCTTCCTTTCTTGTTTGAGAACAATTCTCAAATTTCGATGCCAGTCGAGGAAGTTTTTCCCATTGAGCTTGTCCTTCTCAAGGACGGATCGCAATGTTAAAGTTGATGTGTTGTTTGTTGCCATTTTCTACACAGAATTAAATGCAGGTTTATATTAATATGTGATTTGAGATATTTTAATATAATTTTAACTCCCACTATTTTATTCAAATCAATTACCCTCAAATGTATTGATTCAGAAATTTTAATTTTAAATTTCATAGTGGACCAAGATCCATATTTCATCAAGTTCCAAGTGAGCTTTGGCTCATCGCCTAGAACCTAATTATTTAGGTAGGAATGTTTCCAATTGTATCTCATACAACTCTTGATTAATCCATAGGATAAGCATCATATGCTTGGCGTTTGCAACCTATCATATGCCCCAAACCCAAGTCTGACTTGATAGTTCAGTTGAATCTAACCATGTCTAAATATCGAGAATCACCATTTCTCGCTTCTTATCACCCTAAGATTATGTTAATTCACTATGCTTTGGCATACCCAAATTTTGCATGATCAAAGGGATGATAAGTATAGATACATGGGAGACATTTCTATGATTCAATATTATATGAGGGATTGTTATTAACCTTTTGTTGTTTTATTTTAACATGTATTTCATCACAGAACATCACATGCACATATAAAATAAATATGATATGATATAATATGGCCTTGATGATCTAAATGAGCCAATCATTAAGATCATTTCCTAAGATACATTCAACCACAAGGCATTGATGAACTCCTTCATCTCCATGATGCGTATGAGGTGGACGGTGAACTCTTTCATCTCCATGATGCGTATGATCGTGGTAGTTATATTATATATAAAATGAACGGAACCATGCCCGTCACAATTAACCATCAAAATAAAATACATCACATCAACCAAGAATGGAACCATGCCCGTTATTACATACATACATATATTACATCATCACACACAAATCACAACCATTCATCACATATCTAATAGGCCATGTTATATGCATTTTGTTGTACTTTAAACTATTTTACGAAATATGTATAAGACGTTACGAATATGAAATTCGGGGTCAACAATTAATCTATGCGTGAGTGCGGGGTCAAGTGGCAGAGCCCCTGCAGGGTTTCAAGGGGTAGCGCCCTGAAGAAATTTTATTTTGAACTCAAAATGGAATAATTGATATATAAAAAAATTAACCTTTCGAGTGGCCCAAAACTCTGTCTCGGTCAAAACTCTGCTCAAGACAAATGTTTATGTAGTTTTTGCAGTTCACTGATACAAAAAATAATTTAAAAATCTCAACATAAAAATAGCTGCTCTTTACTGCACAAATAATTGCAATAAGGATAATCATTTTCATGTAATTAATTACCTATCTTCTCTTAATAATTTTATTCTTCGCTCCATTTCTGTTGTGCGTTGTTCGGACAGTTTTTCTTGTACCGGTTTCTCATTTGATTTTACTGGTACAGCTTGAATCTTTCCTAAAACTCTTCCTATTGATTTTTAGGTTAATTAATAAATATGAAAAATATTGAATATGAAAATAAGAGAAAATAAAATAATAGATTGATAAGAGAGAAAAGGTTGAGAAAAATAATAGTACCTACAAAATCACGGACTGAATTTCGGTCAGGAAAATTATCAAACTCAAAAATATAGACACTTCCCTGAAAAATATTATGTCAAAATATAATTAAATCAAATTATAAATATATTATTTCTAGTTTAATACCTTTTCAGGATCTTGTGAGATTTAATAATGCTTGTTATGAACAGTCTTTACTGAACTTGTCACCTGAAATAATAGAGAAAGTGAGTTCAATTTATTTCAGGATTAAATGAGAGATTAAAATTTAACAAATGAGAGGCAAAAATAATTTGCACCTTTAATGTTTTTAAATTCCACATTAAGCTTCATATCTGATCTAGGATCGTTTGGTGTAAAAACAAACTTCTCTTCATTCTGCATTTCACACACCAAGTTTAATTAAAATAAGATATGACCTGCAAATTCTTAAGCTTAATTAGACTCAAATTAACCCTAATTAAGTCCCAAATAAAATTTCAACAAATATTCAACCTAAAATCTCTAATTAAAAGTATATATACCTAATATTTAACCCTTAAGCTTAATTAAAAACTAAAAGGGATGTGATATTGCGCCACGGGTCTGGTAACGACCCGTGCACGACTGACATGACAGCGACACGACGGGATGAAGTTAGCTGTTGAGATATGAAAACAGAGGCACGACGACGAAAACAGTATACAACAGTATATAATTCAAACAAATAGTACATAAATAACAATATATAATTCAGACAAAAAATTATATATACATATATATATATATATATCAATATAAAGTTCTGATATAATAATATATATAATTCAGACAATAATTTAGATAAAACAGTATATATATAGCAATATATGAGTTTTACAAAAATAATATATATATCAGTGTGAAAATGTGATATTGAAGGTCAAAACAATGTCGATCAATCATTTTGAATTTGAACCAAAACTATCATTCCGACAACACCAAGCAAAACAGGGCCATCTTCGTAGGATTCAAAAACTCACCTTCGAGTAATTTTTGCGTAGGATATGTGAGAGAAAATAAGAGAATAATACCCCATTGGGCCACCAACATTGTCTTCTCCTACCACAAATGATTACATTATTCTTTCTTTTACCTCTTCTTCTCCAAAATTTATTTACGAATCCAATCTTTCTACGGATCATACTTCTCCATATTGACTTTCCTTTTTTTTTCAAATTGAGCTCTTCTCCAGGTTAAATTTTCTCTTCTTTCTCTTTCATTACTCTACCTTGTTTATTCATTTTGTTATCCCCTCTCAAACAAGTATGGTTCATTCTTGTGAAATTTTGACTGGGAAGAGCCATGAAAAAAATATAACTCATGCAAACTGTGTAATTAGTATCATAGTGATCTTTAATAGTTTATATTTTAATTTATGAGCAGCAAATGATAAAAGGGAACTAGATGAATTTTACTAGTTATATGGATGTATCTTTGCCATTAGTCAAAATTGAGTAGCTTAATAAGCTATAAAAACAAGAGCATTAGGGGGACTGATTTTTGTTTTTTTTCTTTCTGATTTAGGGTTTCTTATAATTAATAAGCAATATTAAATATCTTATTATATAATCTTTACAATTCTTAAATAATATTGTATAATGTTATTATGGAAAAGTTACAATGATTGAGTAATATTAGATATCTTATTGTATATTATTTACAATTAACAAATAATTTGATTGATTGTGGCGTAATTCAAGGATTGGTTTGTTTAGTTTGATATTGAGTTGTATATTGAGTGGATTTCGATTGTGCTTAATTTTGAATAATTAAATTTTGATTTATAAAATAAAAGTGACAATAAATTTGTTTGACATACAAATTTCGAGATAATTTATGCAAAAATATTCAAATAAGTTCACACAAATTAAGTCAACACAAAATTATTTGCTATATGCAACACCATAAAAACAAACTAAAAAAATAAAAAATTTAAATAAAAATAAATAAATAATAAAATATCAATATTATATTCATAGCTTCTTGATCAAACAGCTCTTTTTGATACTATAATGCACTTTTACGTAGCTTCCTGCACTAATAGCTTCTTGGCATTCATTTCTCACCTGTGGGAGCTGTTTTCACTTTACAAAACTGCGCTTCAGAACATGCTCTAAAAGAGGTTTATGAGTTAAGGATATTGAATTTCATAATAAAACATTACTTGTGAAATGGCCATGGATGCTCGGAGCCAAGAAGAACTCCATGTGGACCGTAATAAGATAGTTTATGAAAAATATAATTGTAAGTTCGTACAATTGCATTTTATATAAACTATCTTAGAATATGTTTAACGGTTGTCCAATAAATATCAGTTGGGCATGAATAAATTGGAAAACGTTGGTGACCACGAACATGATCTCAGGTTGAGTGATGGTCACATATTGAAAGACTCTTGCCGTACTAATAGAGGGTAGGGTATGACATGGGAATGCCAGAATATGGTGAGTTTCACCTACAATGATAGGAGAGGAGCAGGGTTTGGCGGCTTACATTGGATTTTTGTAGAAGGTTAATAATGTATTGAGATCGAGAGAGGTCAACGCATTGGGAATGGCCCTCTATGCTAAGAAAGAAGTGTACTAGTATACAGTCTTTTAATGAGAATTGAGAGTGGAGATCAGTTATGAGTTTTTCAATGAGGTGGGGATGTGTCTCGGTGACGAATTTGTCAATGCGGTGGGGATTAGTCCCACTAATGAATCATAGACAAAAATCAGGATGCGAGTGAGATCCTTCCCGAGAAGCCTATAAAGAGGGACGTGCTAGTTTTGGAGCTTGTGAACACAAGAGTTGATTTATAAAATAGAAGTGAGAATTAGTATGACATACAAATTTTGAGATAATTTATACAAAATTATTTAAATAAGTTCATACAAATTAAGTCAACACAAAATCATTTGCTACATACAACACCATAAGAACAAACTAAAAAAAATAAGAAAAAAAAGAAATAAATAACAAAATATCAATATTATATTCATAGCTTCCTGTGTTTTGATCAAACACTTTTTTAATACTTTCATGCACTTTTAGGTAGCTTCCTACACTCATAGCTTCTTGACATTCATTTCTCAGCATCATGCTGCTATTACTTTCTGTCGCTTTATAAAACTGTGTTAGAGAACATGACCTAAGGGAGGTTTAGGAGTCAAGGATATTGAATTTCATAATAAAACATTACATGTAAAATTACCATGGATGCTCATAACGAAGAAGAACTCCATGTGAACGAGTGTGAGCTCATGTCCTGAGAAGCGAATAAAGAGGGAGTTGTCAGTTTTAGAGCTTGTGACGGCAATAGATAAGAGAGCAGAATGAAGTTTATGAAACCAAGAGAGGCTTGCTTGAGACCCATAGAGGGTCTTCTTGAGGTGATACACATGAGTAGGGCGAGTTGGATCAGTGCCAGGAGGTTGTTGCATGAAGACTATTTCATCGAGTTCACTATGGTGGAAGGCATTGTTGACATCTAGTTGTCGCACTTGTCATCCATTTTAGAGAGCAAGGGTAAGAATGACGCGCATGGTGGTCAGTTTGATGATAGGACTGAAGTTTTCAGTTTACTCGATGTCTTGTTCTTTGTGATATCCTTTAGCTATGAGACAAGTCTCGTACCGCTAAATGGTTCCAATGAAGTTGCGTTTAATTTTAAACACCCATTTGCAGCCAACCAGATTTTGATGAGGATAAGACGAAATAAGAGTCCTAGTATTGTTGCAAAGGAGCGCATTAATCATCTCTTTCATAGTGGTACGACAGCGAAGTTTTGAGTTAGCTTGAGTGAACCATGTGGGCTCAACTTTGGGCGTCGGGTGTTATGACGACCTCGAGTAGTCATGTGAGGTGAATTATGAGAAGAGATATTTTGAGAGTCAGAAGAAACTGTCGAAGAGGATGAAGGGTCATCTTGGAGAAGGGAAAACATAGAGATGACAAGCAGGCTATCGAGATGTGAAGAAGAAGCGGACAGATGGAATTGGAAGGGAAAATATGTGTCGTTTAGCAAAAATGTCCACTTATGTAGATCTTATTTGTCAGGATGTGAAGACATTTATAGCCTTTATGGTTTATTGCTTATTCTATGAACACATGGCACATACCGAATTGAAGTATTCGAGTACTTTAAGGTCGTTTATAGGTGAAGTATAAGCAACCCAAAAGTCAGAGAAGGCTATAGTTAGGATCCTTGTTAAAGAGAATTTGGAAGGGGGGGATTGTGGAGAGGAGTTATGAATGTGGTTTATTAGGTAAACTACACTGTAGATGTCTCAACATGCCATTATGATTGACGCCTGAGTCATCACAGAGGTATAGCTCGAAAATAGCTCATGCTTCCTTTCGGCCCTCCCGTTTTGGTTGTGTGTGTAGGGGGGTATGAAGGCAGGTCAGAAGAGAAATTATTTTTTGATGAAGGCTAGTGATAGGCTTAAAGGGCAGGCGAGAAGGCTAGCGATAGGCTTAAATTCAGAACCTCCATCAATCTAGAGGAATTGATGATGGTGGACAATTGGTTTTTAGATCATCATGGGCATGAAAGAGAGGAAAAACATGTTTGACTTTGACCTGTGAGTTGGGCCGGCCACGATACTTCGGTTGCCCTAGCCCGAGAATCCGAGATATTACCGGCCCTTGTATATTGTTTGCTATGTTGCCCTCACAAGAAAAAGTGCAAAAAAAATAAAAAATAAAAAAAATGTCATGTATAAGCTCAGGTAATGTGGATTAAAAAATGCAAGAAAATAATTTTAAGTTTCATACAACATGATTTTGTTTTTTTGTTTTTTTGTTAATTTGGGTTTTCTATATCTTCAGTTTGAAGTATTTAGAATATGTTAAATATACATAGGGCAATTTTATATACGTCAATTATTCATTATTTAAGGATGCTTCAAATAATTACAGTTTTAGATTTGAAATATCTTAGGCAAGAGGGAAAACATATAAATTTTGATTATATTAAATAAATTAATTTTTGGAGAGCGACTGTGTGAAGAATAATTTCATAGTTAAGATTTAATGGTTCACGATGTTTTTGATATGGTGTATGAATTTAAGAACTCAAACTTATTGATGGTCTAATTACTTTATTAATTTTCTGATTAATGCTGAAATTGTAGAAATTCTAGTTGTAGAACTTAAACAACTCTATTTTTCAGTTATTTTTTTTAATATCGTATTATGTTTTGGTTTATTTTTTAAATCTGCATATGTAAGCTTATGAATGGATATATAATTTTTTTTCAATACTTCAATACCGATACTCAAATGGTACTTGTCAAATACCTCACGCAATATATTTGAATATTTTATTTCAAAATAATAACACATATTTTTCAATTTTTTCTAGATAAAAGTTAAATACCTTTTAATATATAAATAAATATACTCGGTATATAATCTATAGTATATACAACAAATACTTTTAAATAAAAAAGTATTAATAAAATACGGTATATACAAGTAACTAGATGGATCTGAATCTATGAATATGATCCATCAAACTGAAATTTGCATGTCTGCCCCTACGACAATTACATTCTTATTTCTATACCCTTGCAAAGTAAAAAGTAAATTAGAAATGTTTGATAAAATAATAAGCACAAAATTTGTTATCGATTTTAAAAACAAAAAAATATTTATTTTAAAACTAAAATCATAAAATTATTTTTCATTTAAAAAATAGAAATGATGTCAAACGAGACCTGGTTTGTCATATGATTTTGTATGGGCGAATCTCATTGTCAGATGAGCAAATTAATCAACTTGACTTATCATCAGAGGGGCAAATGAATCTTATTCTATATTTAAATCATTTCTTTTCTTTTCACTCTCTATTTTTGTATTTGTATATTTAAATATTAATAATTTAGTTTGTCATATGATTTTGTATGGTTCAGAGGGGCAATTTAATCAACTTTACTTATTGTGAGAGGGGCAAATTAGTTGTATATTTAAATCATTTCTTTTCTTTTCACTCTTTATTTTTCTATTTTATATAATATTAATAATTTATTTTGTCATATGATTTTATATGGGTGAATATTATTGTCAGAGGGCCAATTAATCAACTTGGCTTGTAAAATTTTGATGTTAGCATTGCAGTGTTATGTGTATAGTAGTTGAGAGTTAATGCCATACATTGGCTACCGTAAGATTAATTAAATAATGATCTAAATATCAGATAACTAAAAAAAATAAAACAGAGATAAATTAATAATAGCTAAATTAATAGGTAAAAAGTAACCAGATGCATTTAAGAATATGATAAGAAGCATTCCTCAAACTGAAATTTGCATGTCTGGTCCTACGCTTCTGATTTGAGCTCTCGCCTTGGCTTCTCAGCCGATTTTGAGCTCACTTCTGAGACGATTTTGAGCGCTCATCCTCAATCAAGATGCCGCCTCTTGCTGCCCTTCTACTCAGCCTCATCCTTTTGCTAACAGGTTCTTTGTACAAGATCTTCAAGAAAGGCATTTCCTAATTTTGCAAGACTGGTGCAGAGATGGCCTTTAGCGTTTTCTTTTAAATTATATTTTCGAATTTTTATTCTATATCCATTTCGTGTCTTCTTCAAGATTCCATTCAAGATCTTCTTTCCTTTGCAGGTTCGTACTCCTGATATGTGGAGGATTCTTTGTCTTCTTTGCCGGTCTACACCAGGCCTCCATTGCTTGTAATTCAAGATTTGTGTGCTTTGACTGAACAGGAATCGGCTCCTCCATCCAGTCACACTGCTCAGCCCATGGCTTCATTGATTGAAGAACATGAAGCGGCTCCTCCATCCAGTCACACTGCTCAGCCTGTAGATTCACTGGTTGAAGGAAAAGCGGCTCGGTCTGTCGATTCTTTGACTGAACAAGTAGTGGATCAACCTTCTTTGACTGGACATGAACAAACAATTGCTCATCAGCCTGTGGATTCTTTGACTGAACAAGTAGTGGATCAACCTTCTTTGACTGAACAAGTAGTGGATCAACCTTCATTGGCTGAACATGAACAAACATCGGCTCATCAACATGTGGATTCTTTGACTGAACAAGTAGATCAACTTTCTTTGACTGAATAGGCACGTATGAGAGTACCGCCAATTCATGCGCTACGTATGGCTCAAGTATCAAAGTCAAGAATTGAAAGAAAAGACAGAATCAGGGCGGAACAATGAGCAGCATCCAGAAAAAGGATCGATGAACACACCAAAAGAATACAAGCAGAGAAGAAGCAATTGGAGACGATGAACCTTAAAAAGGAAAAGATGAATCTTTCTAAAAATAGAAGAGAGGTATGGAATCCATCTGTGCTATTGTTTGTTATTAAGAGTGTGGAAATGGTATAAGTAAATGATTTATTTGTTGAAACTTTATAATTGCAGCACGGTTCTGACTTTCGGATGAAGGGCAAGGACGTAGTTGACTCCTTGCATGCCCAACTCCACTCTGTACTACAGGGAGGTGAACCAATCCGCTGTTGGACCGATGGATAAGGCAGCTAAAATTCTATTAAATGGAGTGTCTGGGAAATCAATATACATGAAAAGAAGGGTGAGACAGGGAGACCATTATCACCCCACTTATTCATTTTGGCCATGGACACTCTAGCTAGAGTAACTGAAAGTTTGGGTAATAGTAATTACTTTGAAAAATTAATCAGGTGTATTAACATATCATGCTTTTATGCCGATGATTCCATATTTTTGATAAAACCAGAAATCAACCAAGTAAAGAGATTGAAATTCTTGTTAAAAACATTTGAAAATTGCTCAGGTTTAAAGATAAATTATGAGAAATCAGAGTTCTGCACAATTCCAGAAAATCTCCCCATAGTAAAGGAAATATCAGATGAGATAGGGTGCCCTAAAACAACAATGTCACTAAGCTACTTAGGATACCCTTTGCATTATAAAAAACCAACAAGATCTGATTTTAGAAAAATAATAGAAAAAATTTGAAAAGAGATTACAAGGATGGCAAGGTGCCCTTTTAAACTTAGCAAGAAGATTAGTACTGATTAATTCTGTGTTATCTTCACTACCATTTTATTACCTTTCAGTGTTCAAATTCCCAAATTGGGTTATAAAAGAGATGGATAAAATCAGAAGAACTTTTCTTTGGAAAGGCAATAAAAACACAGGTTACAATTTAGTCACATGGAAAAAAGTGTGCAGGCCAAAGAAAGGAGGAGGTTTGGGAGTTTTAAATCTTGGAATTTTTAATGATGCATTACTTCTAAAATGGATATGGAAATTTTACAATGGAACTCCAGGACTAACTTGGAGAGAATGAGTAAGTAATATAAACTCTAACCTGGATACAAACAATTCTAATTCTTACTTTTGGAAGACAGTAAAAGACTTACTGCCATTCTTTCTAGTAAGCACAGATTGGAGATGGTAAATATGCCAACTTTTGGCATTCTAACTGGGGGAAGGGGATTCTTTCACAGAGATTTAGTAGTTTATACTCACATGAAGAGATAACCCAAGGTACTTTATAGCAATTTAAACAACTTCGAGACCTGGGAGAAGTCTTTCATTTAATCACAGCTCAGTTACCCCAGCAAGAACTGGTAGAGTTACAAGCCATCATTGACCAAGTTAAGCTTACAGATGCCTCTGATTCAGTGGTCTGGAGGTGGACTGATAAAAAATCATTCACCATAAGAAGTGCCTACCAAGCTCTCGCAATGGGAATCCACAGCTCAAATCCATTAAAAACAATTTGGTCAACAACCTTACCTATGAGAATGAGAATTTTTGTGTGACTTTTTACTCAGAACAGGGTACTCACTCAGGACAATTTGAAGAAGAAAGGTTTCCAGCTCGTTAATAGATGATATACCTCTGTTGTCGAGAATTAGAATCCACTGAACACCTTGCTGGACAATGTGATTTTATTGAAAATGAATGGTGTTTGATCAGTAACAACTTTCCAGAAGCTCAACAAGCTGGATCCTTTGATGATGTTTATAAAATGGCCACCAAGGAAAGAGGAAATAGGAAACTAAGGAGAATAGTTTTGTTGTTTCTATTTTGCATATGGAGAGAGAGATGTCGGCGTGCTTTTACAGAGGAGAAAAGAGTTGAGATAGAGCTGATAAATGAAATAGTTGGAGAATGGGACCTAATCAAGCTTGTTGAGAGGAAAATGAGAGAAGAGATGGAGGTTTTAAGCTTCAACCTTCGGGTTTCAAATCCGCTACCAAGCAGACTAAACGAAGAAGAAGAGAGAGAAGATGATAGGTTTGTCTGAAGAAGAAACCTAATTTGAAAATTTTTGTAGTAAATAGATTTTAAATTCTGAGATTTTACCAAAATTAGGATTAGTTTTTCCGAACTTGTAAATCCGGTTCTTTATTTAGCCCAAAAGAAAAATGGTACAATTGCCAATGTTGAGCCTAATTTTTCTTCCCCACCTAGGTCCGGCAAAAAAATAGGGTTAGAAAGAGGCCGGTTGATGGCAAACCCAACAGACGGAGTGAAAGAGTCAAAAAGGCATGTCCGAAATGACTTGATTCCTTGGCAAAAGCTACCCTGCTCAAAAAGAAGCTTGAGTCTGAGTCGTCTTCCTCCATTAAGATTCTAAAAAGTGGAGTTGATTCGCTGACTCAACACGAGTTAATTGACAAAGAAATGGGAAATGCTGAGCTAAAAGAAGTTATGGAGGATTGTCGTGTTTCACTTGATGCAGAAAGACTGCTTGCTCTAAACAAAGTGCTGGCGGACGAGGAGAATCAAGAGGATTAATCGTCGATTGGTCGTAGTTGAGCTAGATTGAGTTAATAGTTTCAGTGAATATCTCAAATCCTTCGATTTTAGCAGGAATGTAAGGGGTTTGGGTGGGGATAAAAAATGTAATGTGATTAAAGATAGGATAAGAGAATCAAATTCTGATGTTGTGTGCCTTCAAGAGACCAAGTGGGCGATAAATTCCATGTTTTTCTTAAGAAGAGTTTGTCCTCCTTTTTTTCATCACGGGGAATTTAAGAATGGGATGGGATCTAAAGGGGTCATCTTGATTGCTTGGAAGTAGAGGTGGCAAAATCTGACCCGACCCGAAAACTCGACCCGAACCATCCAAATCCAAACTCAACCCGACCTGAAAATATTGACAAGTCAACGACCTGAAACCCGACCCGACCCGACTTGACCCGAACCCAAACGACCCGAGACCCGAGATACCTGGAACCCGAACGACCCGAAATCCAAAATACTTGAGACCCGAACGACCCGAAACCCGAATGTACCGAAATCCGAATAACCCAAAACCCGAACGACCCGAAACCCGAATGACCCGAGACCCGAATGACCCGAACCTGAATGACCTGAACTTGTATATAGTGAATGAATGATCATACATCTGTTGATTTCACTATTATGTTAATATTAATATTGTTCTTGTTCCTATGACCTGAAGTCATCATGGATTCTTGTATGTGGAACTGCATGCTTTGATATGATCCTACATCATCCTCATCATGAGGGAGATATCTCTGGGCCCTCTGATGAACTAGGGCTGAAGTAAATACATGGCTATGCTCAAAATGGATTAAAAAATAGTTGTTAATATTGTTTTGAATTTATTCAGTCTAATTCTCGATCAGGAAAGAGACTTTGATCAAACGCAAGGATGGCATGTTTCCATGCCTTGTGATCGAGACATATATCATAGTAGAACAAAAAAAATAAGTACAAGTCTATTCAGATAGGTAAATGATTGTTGATCATTTCATTTAACCTGGGTAGTCATGACGCCAGTCAAGAGGTCACTCATGACTTACGGTCTTTAGAAGATCATTGCCAGTTGTTGACGGGTGTGCATATAGATATAAGTCCGCTCCCAATTTGATATTTGTAGACCTCAGCTTGCTTGGATGGTCGCCCTCATGATCTTACGTTCTAGCTGTTGTTTGATTGGTCGCCCTCATGATCTTACCTTCTAGGGGCTGTTTAAAAGGCCTAATGTGCGGAAACGTGAATATTTGTATTTTTAGGGTTTTATATTTTTTAATATTTTTAGACTTTTGTTGATGGTTGTTTGAATACTAATTAACAAAGTAAAATAAATAAACAAGAAATTAAAGTAAATAGAAAAAGTAAAGAGATACAGAACACACGAACTTCTTGACGAAGTTCGACAAGGTGGTTGCGTTAGCCTTAACCACCCGTTTACTCGCTAACGGCCCTTACCGTGTTCATGAGTTGCCTACTCTTCGGGACTTCCCTTGCGGCTCTCATAATCCCTAATCCAAATAGCGTTTGAGTACAAACTCACGATCCACTGTCGCCTTACAACAAACTTGACAGCCGGTGAAATAGTCAACTTACAAACTCGATATCTTTCGATCTCAACCAACAACGAGCAACACGCTCACAACTCAATTAGTCTCTCTTGAGATTTAAAGCAATTTAACAGTATTAAGAAAAGAGTATTTCTCCTTTTTGTATGGAGAATTCATGTTCTAGATCTGAGAAGGCTGCCCCCTTTTTAAAGGAGGAAATAGCAGCCCTCAGAAAAGGAAATCTGTGATGTTCCATTGCCAACGGACTACAAAAACAGAAGGAATTTAAAGCAAGATAGCTAAAAATCTGATGGTCCGTTGCCAACGGAATAGGTCCGTTGCCAACGGACTATACAACAAAATTATCAGCCGTCAGTCAGAATGAAAAGTTCTTCAACTGATGATTCCATTGTCAACTCAGTGGTCTGTTGGCAACGGACCACTTCCGTTGTCAACGGAACTTACAAGAATTCAATAGATAGCAGATTCTACCCTCTTTTTAATAATAATTAAATTGCTCACCAAACTACACACACGAAGAAATAAGAAGCTTGCTCCCACGTGACGACTTCTTATTCTTCTGAGATAGGCAAGATACGTCCAATTCGATTTACTCTTCATTTCTGAGAACTTGATCGTGCGACTGTCTAGCATAAGATATTCTCACACAAATATATTAGTAGCTCGGAATAGTTTTAAATATCATCAACCTGAGGACAACAAACTCCCCCTTTTGTTGTTTTTCAAAACTATTCCGAGAATTGAGCAAGTTTAAATTCATTCTCCCCCTTTTTGAAAAACATGCAAAAGGAACACGATCGAGAGGCAAGAACTCCCCCTCAATATGTGCTCCCCCTTAAGTTCATAACCCATGAATTTTTGGAAAAAAATAAATAATTAGAACCACATGCACACATTAATTTTGACGAAATTGTAGTGTTAAAGAAGTTCAAACTACTAACATATTACAACATAAGTTCAAAATAAAATACTACAAATAAGCAAAATAGAAACCACAAATTCATGAAAATAGAACATAATAATAAGTCTTGAAAAAAAATCTTTAACAAAAAATAAAGAGCAAAACGCAATTAGGGTTTAGGGTAAAGTCCGAGAAGGGTCACGGGTTACTCGGCCGATCTGCCAAAGTCGGAGGGATTAGGGTTTGAAGAAGAGGAACTGGGAGCGTACCGGCTATTTAAAGCCGTGAGTAGAGTTTGGAAATTCTCTTGTTGAATCCGATAAAGGTCTTGATACATTTGGTTATTTTCACGAACAAAATCCGCGAATCGTGCATCGCTCTCATCTTGGCGAAGTCATAACTCTTGTTGGCCGTCATGAAGAGCCGCGAGATCCCTTGTTTGGCAACGAGCCATAGCGCGTAACACTTGATCGGTTGTACCGGTCGTGTAGTTGACGGCATCGTCATCGTCAAGGTTATAGTGCTCAGCCGCCTTCCAATGGCGGTTCTTGGTTGATAATGGGTTCAGCCGGAGGGTTAGGGTTAGGGTTTGCCGGGGCCGGGTTTGCTTGAGTGTTTAATGTGCGTAAAGCATGCGCGAGACTTTCCGGTATCTTGGATGCCATATCGGATGGCCACATGGGTTGTCCGTGTTCGTTCAAAGGTGGAAAGTAATGCTAGACCTTCCTTCCTTTAAGAATGAAACAGCCATACGTGTCCATATCACAGAAGTAGGGCTTAAGATTGTATTGATTTGCATAACGGTCAAGATCAAGGAGATCGTGGTTAGGGACCTTTTCCAAGGGATTTATTTGAATTGCACGGGGAATCGCGATATTTAGTTTATTGCAAATCCAAGTGAGAAGATTCCCGTACGGAAGGTTTCCAATTTGTGAAAAGTATTGCATGTGCTGGTATATTAAGAAAGGAACATTAATTAATTTGGATTTATATCATAGGTGTCGAAGAAGGTAAATGTTTCGCCGTTCGAAATTGGTTTTAATTGCCACGACTGGAGAGAGGATGTTATTGACTAAGTAAAAAACAATCCGTTGTCACGGTTCATAATTTGTCAAGTTGTGGTTTAGAGGGTCGTCATGCATGTAATCCTTCATTTGGTCATATGATTCACTACCGAGCCATTCATTCGCGCGTCTGATATAGAAACACTCGTGTTCTTGAGAGACCTCAAGACCGAACCACTCGCAAAGGTTGGACGGGTTTATTATGACTGGATTCCCGAATATTGAGAAGTTTGAAATATTGAGAAATTGATAGAGAGAGATGAAGTTATACCAAATCCTTGTTGAATCCTTGAAGAGAGAGTTGCCGATAGGTCGATTTCACGAGAGAATTAGAAGAACGGCGACTACCAAGTCCAATCAAGAAGGCTTCAAATCCAATTTGTTTTGGGGTTATTTGTGAATTTTGAGAGTAGATTTGGTGGAGATTTGGACTTTGGAGTGAATTAGATGATATTTGGAGGCAAAAAGGCCTGGAGAAGGTGTTGATTTGGGTGAAATTGGAGGTTAGGGTTTTAGGGTTTGAAGGAATAAGGTTGAAAGAGAATTTTAATGGAGGAAATAAAAAGTAAAGTCGAAATCTGCACGCTCCATTGACAACAGGACCATTGAGGCTCCGTTGACAACGGATGAGTTCGTTCTGCGAGTTTATGTACTGGAGTTGGCTGAAAGTTTCGTGCGTTTCGTTGTGAACGGATGGTGTTTGTTGGGAACGGACTGAGACAATTTTGGAGGATACAAGGATTTTTACTAGTGATTTTGCTCAATTTTTTATAAAATAAAACGAAATAGACAAAATATTTTTGTAAAACTGAAATTATTTTGAAAATAGCAAAAAAAACGAAGTCATGAAAAACAAATTTAATATCGAGGAGAATTCATTAAAAAAATGCCCAAAAAAAATCATAAAGAGTAATAATTGAGAAATTAATCTTTTAATTCAAGCATACCGAGGTTTAATCGAAGATTGGAGAATTGTGCATAAGCTAGCGGTTTCGTGAAGATATCTGCGACTGGATCATCCGTTCTAATGTAAAATATCTCGACATCCTCCTTGTCGACATGATCACGAATAAAATGATGGCGAATCTCGATATGTTTCGTCTTGGAGTGTTGCACGGGATTTTTGGCAATACAAATTGCACTCGTATTGTCGCACAAGATTGGAACTTTCCGAAAGTTGAGTCCGTAGTCGCCTAGAGTCTGATTCAGCCAAAGTAGCTGTGCACAGCAGCTCCCAGTAGCGACATATTCTGTTTCGGCCGATGAAAAAGCGACCGAGTTCTATTTTCGACTCGACCAAGAGTCCAAATTCCCTCCAAAAAATTGACACGTCCCACTTGTGCTCTTTCGATCCACTTTAGAAAGTCAACATCCGTATATCTCAAAAGTGACAGACTACTGTCACGGCCATACCATAACCCTAAGTTTATTGTCTCTTTTAGGTATTTAAAAATCCTTTTAACCGCATTTAGGAGTGAAACTTTGGGTTTTGCTTGAAATCGGGCACATAAACATACGGCAAGCATAATATCAGGTCTACTTGCCGTTAAATAAAGTAAACTACCGATCATACCTCGATAACCGAAAATGTCTACAGATTCACCTGATTCATCGGCGTGGAGCTTTATGTCTTTCACCATTGGCGTATCGCTCATCTTTCCTTAGTCCATACCAAATCGTTCAAGCAATTCACGCGTGTACTTCGCTTGGTTGATAAAAATGCTGTCGGCGGTTTGTTTGATTTGCAATCCAAGGAAGAAATTGAGTTCATCCATCATGCTCATCTCGAACTCACTACGCATCAAAACAGAAAATTTCTCGGCAAGTGCCGCATCACTAGATCCAAATATAATATCGTCAACATAAATTTGAACTCATAGAATTGAATCTTTCCTTTTCTTTGTGAATAGTGTCATGTCTCTCTTCCCTCTTTCGAAGACATGAGATGTAAGGAATGTTGAGAGTCGTCCATACCAAGATGGAGGCGCTTGCTTCAACCCGTACAATGCCTTCGTCAACTTTTAAACGTGATCGGGATAGGTCGGATCCTTGAAGCCGGGAGGTTGCTCGACGTAGACTTCTTATTCGAGAAACCTATTTAGGAATGCACTCTTAACATCCATTTGAAAGAGCGTGAACCCTTTAATTGATGCGTATGCTAAGAGTAGCCTAATTGATTCCAACCTAGCAACCGGTGCAAATGTCTCTTCAAAATCCACTCCATCTTGTTGCTTGAAACCTTGAGCAACTAGTCTCGCCTTGTTTCGCACCACTGTACCGTGCTCGTCGAGTTTATTTCGGAAAACCCATTTAGTACCGATAATGGATCGGTTGTCGGGTTGAGGTACTAGGGTCCAAAACCGGTTTCGCTCGAATTGGGCGAGTTCATCTTGCATGGCGAAAATCCAATCGGTGTCGCCATTTGCTTCCTTGAAGGATTTGGACTCGGTTTGAGATAGGAATGCGCAAAAAGCGACGAGGTTTCACGTACCGGATCGGGTTCGAACTCCTTCTCGTGGATCGCCCACTACATTTGTTAATGGATGTGCGGCCACCTCTCTTAATACTTCCGGAATTTGACAAGAGGGTTGTTCCGGCTCAGGTTGAATAATAGGTCGAGATATGACTCGAATAGGGTTTTGAGCTTGTTGAGTCGAATTGTCCACATTCGGTTGATATTCTTGTGTGGCGGTAACATCGGGTTCGTCTAAAGTCGGATCGCCAAGATTGAACTCGATGATATTCGGTTGATTAGCTCCCGTAAGTCCGCCACTTGTACTTGTATCTGTCAAAGAAACACCTTTCTCGGCCCCATTTTTAGTTTCATCAAAGTGCAAATGCACGTATTCAATAATAATCCGTGAAGATTTAATATAAACTCTATACGCTTTACTTGTATTAGAATATCCAATGATTTCGAATAAAATTTATCAAGTTTATTAGATTCATCAAGAATGAAACATTTACAATTCATGTAGGAGATATTTGGCTTGCGACCGTACCATAATTCATAAAGTGTCTTTTTCAAAATAGACCTTAGGCTGACGCGATTCACGACATGACAAGCAGTATTAACTGCTTCAACCCAAAGATATTTCGGAGTAGGATGTTCGTTTAACATGGTACGGGCAAGCTCTATAAGAGTGTGATTTTTACGCTCCACTACCCCATTTTGTTGTGGAGTGCGGGGAGCGGAAAACTCATGTTTATATCCCTTTTTTGAGCAAAAGTCGTCAAATTTTGCATTTTTGAACTCGCCACCATTCTACGAACCGTAATAATAGTGGTGCCTCGTTCATTTTCCACAAGGGAACAAAATTTGATGAACACATTACAAGTTTTATTCTTTTGAATCAAGAAATAAACCCAAGTAAAGTGAGAGTAATCATCCACAATTACAAAACAGTACCTTTTACCGGCAAGGCTAGAGACGCTCATAGGGCCGCACAAGTCGAGGTGAAGTAGCTCGAGAGGGCACTTCGTCGAGATCACGGTCTTGGACTAAAAATCCGACGACTTGGAGTGCTTACCACGCTCACAAGCATCGCATAGCCCATTTAGCTTAAGTTCGTGTGATGGCAAACCTGAAATTAGTTTTTTACGGGATAATTTCGAAATCGTGTCCATGCATTCATGGCCCAGTCACTTGTGCCATAGATGCGAACTCGATTCTGAGGCGGTCAGACAATGAGTGTCTGGCACAAAATAATGAAAGTCAAAGAAATAAAGGTTACCCTTTCTTTTTCCCATGCAAACTGTAACATGATCTGAATTTCGAATCACATTACAATTCATGTTATCGAATTTCACATCATATCCTGCATCACACAATTGGCTTATATTAATTAGGTTATGTTTAAGTCCTATCACAAAATAGACATTCTCCAATGTCCAATTACCTGTGCCGATCGAGCCCACACCAACTATGTTTCCTTTCTGATTCCCGCCAAAAGTGACATCTCCTCCGTCGAAGGGTCTTAAGGTCTTGAACTTACCACTATCCAAACACCACTGATCAGTTTTATACGATGAACTTAGACATATCTACAAGAAAGCATATTAGTTAAAATGAATAAGAATATTTAACTAATATGATTTCCTGCCCATAGCTCCCCCTTAGAATATGGCTTAGTAAAACTGGGGGGAGCTTACCAAAGCGTCTAAGTAGACTTCGGTACCTCCAAATAGGAGGTAGAGATACTAGTGTTTCTATCTTTACGCATTCAAACAAATTTTGAAGAATTGGCAGGTTTATGCAAGAGACACTCTAGCGAGATATGGCCTATTTTGCAACAATAGTTTCAAAATTAACAAGTAGGGTTCGAAGTCTTGAGTACCTTTCACAAAAATTTTATAGTGTTTTGAGAACTCAAATTTCCTAAGCTTTGACTCGGTCGACTTGGCACTGAAAACGGTTGATTTTGTAAAAATGTTTGATTTTGAAAAATTGTTCGATTTCACAAAATTGTTTGAATTTGAAAAACTTTTTTTTTGATGTGCATTAGTGTAATGTTTGGGAGCTCGATGTTTTGATTCATTAGGTTGAATCTTCCTCGGGACATGTGTGTGGACTATTTCATAAAAATAACCATTAGGACCTCTTTTATAAAGTCTTCTGGTTGTGACACCGCGGTTATTCTTATGAATATGCCGAAAATCATGAAAATAGTGAAACCTATTGTTATTACTAAAGCTTTTAGAAGTTCGACTTTTAGGACTTTGACCCTTAGAGTAATCTCGGTACATGAATGCACTTCCTCTACTCTTCAGTTGATTTAGCTCCCTTTTTATTGTATGATTTTTAGATCTTGAAGGAGCGGATTTAGTACCGATCTTTTTCTTAAACCCTAAACCAGTTTTACCGTTTAGTTTTTGCCCTATAAATAACTTGTTTAACTCAAGTTTGCTTGAGACATTTCTGGCGCAAGCAGACTTGAGAGATTTATTTTCACATTTTAAACTTACAACTTCGACTTTTAAATGACTAATTTCAGTTTTTAATTTTTCACAAATACAATTATTTACCTTCTTGTTTAAGTTATCGTCGATTGAGTTGTTATTATTATTTAAATTTAATTTTTCAAACTCTTTTATTTTTGACTTGTACGACCTTTCCGAAGCTTCGGACAAAATGAGAAATTCTTGGGTACTAATAAGAGATTCCCAAAGCTTTTTTTAACTCTTGTTCTAGTCCATCGTGGGTTCCGGGTTCGACATTTTCAATAACTTGATTGGAACTAGGAATCTTTACCTCTTTTAAAACATAATTTACAATGAGATCTAGATATACTTCGCGACTCGTGTCGCGAGAAGAACCGGAGGAAGTCGTGTCGATGGAGGATGTCGCGGGAGAAGGACAGGATTGAGCTGGAAGCTGTCCTAGTTGAATCATTTCCTGTATCTCCCTTTCGCACACCTCGTCTACATCATCATATGCCATGAACGCGACATTCGCCATGTCCGATTCGGAGTCGGAGTCTGAACCGGAACCATCGGATGAATTGCTAGACTCGTCTCCCCACACGGCCAACTTGGCGGAATGACCTTTTGACTTCTTTTTCTTGTCCTTTCCTCGGTCATCGTGCCTATTTTCTCGTCTTCTGTCGTGTCAATCGTCGGACTGCTTTTCGCGTCGCTCGCGTCGATGATCTGAACGTCCATCATGTTTTTCATCATCCTTCTTGTTGCACGGAGCGAGCTCGGGATGTAAGGTGAAGCAATTGTCGATGGTGTGTCCCTTCTTGTTGTACTCGAAGCAGTACGTCTTTTGGTTGTTGCGACGTCGGTTGTCGTTAAACCGTTTTCCCTTGGCTCGAAATTCACCGAATTATCGCACTAAGCACGCTATTTCATCATCCTCATCAATCGATCTCGTTGTCGGCATAGCCACGGTTTTCAGTTGGGAGTCCGTTCCCATTTGCCTCACTCGGGTTTCGAAATTACGGAAATAGCTGACAAGTTCTTCTGGTTCGATATCTTTTGTTGCTTGCATAGTTTCCAATGAGACTCGAAGTACTTCCCAGCTCTATGGCATCGCCCTAATCAATTTACCTACAACTCGATCATCGGTTAGTTTCTCTCCTAAAGTGGTGAATCCGTTTCAGATATGCGACATATGATTGTATATATCCTCGACGGGTTCACCTTCGATCATTCAGAAATTATCAAATTATTGTTCGAGTCCCAAATGTTTGGTTCTCTTCATTTGATTATTTCCCACAAATCTATTTAAGAGAGCCTTCCACATTTCATTAGAATTCTCGCAACCATCGATTATTACAGAAAATGTGTTCAACATATTTGTGAGAATGAGATTCTGTGCCATTATGTCAAGTGTCTTATTGGTTTTAGTGTCCTCTGTATAGGCTGTGGTACTATCTTCTACAAAATCTACGGTAAAACCATTTTCCACTACTTTTCGAAGACCGTGAAGATCAAACGCATTCATCATGCATCTTTTCCAGACGTTGCAATTCTTGCAGTCAAGCTTGTCGGGGTACGCGATTTGAAGAAGGTTGTTCGGAGGGGTCATCATGGATCGAATACACGTTATTTCAAATTGGAATTTGAAACGGTCTGTATTCCTACTCTGATACCAATTGTTGTTTGATTGAGGCCTATAGGGGGGTTTAAAAGGCCTAATGTGCGGAAACGTGAAAAAATTGTATTTTTAGGGTTTTATATTTTTTAATATTTTTAGACTTTTGTTGATGATTGTTTGAATACTAATTAACAAAGTAAAATAAATAAACAAGAAATTAAAGTAAATAGAAAAAGGAAAGAGATACCGAATACACGAACTTGTTGACGAAGTTCGACGAGGTGGTTGCGTTAGCCTTAACCACCCGTTTATTCGCTAGCGGCCCTTACTGCGTTCACTAGTTGCCTACTCTCCAGGACTTCCCTTGCTGCTCCGATAATCACTAATCCAAATAGCATTTGAGTACAAAACCACAATCCACCGTCGTCTTACAACAAACTTGATGGCCGGTGAAACAGTTAACTTACAAACTCGATATCTTTCGATCTCAACCAACAACAAGCAACACGCTCAACAACTCGATTAGTCTCTCTTGAGATTTAGCGCAATTTAACAATATTAAGAAATGAGTATTTCTGCTTTTTGTATGGAGAATTCGTGTTCTAGATCTTGTTAGTATTATGCCCTAGGCCAATATATTTGAGACCTAGATGTATGGATTGTGAATGTATCTGTAATCCTTAGACTTGAGATTATCTCAGTTTCCTACATAAGAAATTTTATACTTTAATATAATCTAACATCGTCTTTGACCGGGCGGTCATAAAGATTATAATTAGGTATATAATGAATTATGCGGAGGAAAGAGTTTAATTAAGATAGTATTTGTTCCTCTCAAAAAATGAGAGAGATATCTTTAGGCCTCTTGATGATTTGATTGAAGAAAACGCACGGCCGTGCTCGAGTGAATTAATAAGGAGTTATTAATGTCATTTCATGTTCAATCAAATTCGGTGTCAAGAAATATTTATCGACCAACGTAAGGTTGACACATACCATGCCTTATGGACGATATAGATATCGAGTAATAAAGGGATACAATGCATGAACATAAATTAGGTTTGATCGAATCATCTATACTTGCTTAATTTGGGTAATCATGATGTCTTGCTAGAGGCCGCTCATGATTTATAATCCGTTGTGATTATTGCCAACATTAAGTAAACCTACAGGGTCACAAACAAAGAACAACTATTGAGACGTATACAGAAAAAATCATAACTTATGTGATAAGTTGTATGAACAGCTACATAGTCAAATGACACATTCAATCCTACATCTTATATGATAAGATGTGTTGCATATATGGTTACATAGTTACCATGCACATAGGATATGAAACTTATGGACTATATAGGCACAAGAGACACCCCAAAATGATTGAGTAAGGCATATTAATTTTCGTCCAATTTTTGTGAGACAAAAAGAGAGAAAAATCCAAACATTATTCTCTTGTTATTTCTGTGAGAAAAATGAAGAACGAATACTAGCATATATCGTTCTTTATCCGTTCAAAGGGGTTGTTCGTGTGGATACCGGTAGAGGACGAAATGAAGTGCGGCGTCTTTGTGATTTGGGTTGAAACCGTTGTTTTGTTTGGAGAATCGGTTTGCTTAGAGAATCGGTTCGTTTGGAGATCGCTTGGAGAATCGGTTCATTTGGAGATCGCCTGGAGATCGGTTTGTGAGACCGGTTAGGCGAAACATTCAAAGGATCGGTTTCGAAACCGGTTTGGAATCGGGCAAAGAAAAGTGTCAACCAAATTCGCTTTCGATCATTACGGATTAAGCGTAATCCGAAGGTACAAAGTTATGAACTTTTCTTTGATTTAATTGTAATTCACGGATCTTCTTTTGGGTTTCGAATTCGATTTTGTTTCGTTTTGTTTTTCCGCTGCGTTATGAACGGTAGAAAACCAACAGTGATATCAGAGCCAAGTGAATTCCAATTAAATTAAGACGGATAAACCATTTTCGAAATATTTCTTTTGATTTTGGGGCGTT
Source organism: Juncus effusus (assembly GCA_027726005.1). Taxonomy (NCBI): domain Eukaryota; kingdom Viridiplantae; phylum Streptophyta; class Magnoliopsida; order Poales; family Juncaceae; genus Juncus; species Juncus effusus. The sequence continues at coordinate 3,769,001 of CM050909.1, forward strand.
ATTGTTGAATTTTCGTAATGAATGGTTGCGATTTCATGAAAGGATGCGACTTCATGAAAGGGTGCATGTGATGTATCTTGATCATGAACGGTTGCGATTTCATGAAAGGATGCGATTTCATGAAAGGGTGCATGTGAATATCTTGATCATGAACGGTTGCGATTTCATGAAAGGGTGTGACTTCATGAAAGGGTGGATGTGATGTATCTTGATCATGAAAGGTTGTGACTTGATTGAAAGGGTGCGACTTTATGAAAGGGTGCATGTGATGTATCTTGATCATGAAAGGTTGCGACTTGATTAAAAGGATGCTTTGGATATGTCATGAAGGGATGCATGTGATGTATCATGACCTTCGGATGGGTGTCTAAATTTTATGAAAAGGTGCGAAACTACGTATATGATACACTAAATAAATTTCGAAAAGATGTATTCAACACATCATTTTTTAAAAGAAATTTTGAGACGCTACAATATTTTTTATTTTTATTTTTATATTGTTTTTTTGGATTTGTAGTCTTTACTTGTTGAAGTTTCGAGCAGAGGAATTAAACAAAAAGCAGGGTTTAAGAGTGCGAAAAAAAATATAGAGAAAAAATGATGACTCTATATGGCTCGCGGCGTCTGGCGGAAATAAGCATGCAGACGTTTACATGATTGGCGGAAAAGCAGGAATTATGTTGATTTTCTTTTAAATATTTTGTGGTTTATGTTGATGCGTAGCAAGTAGAATTTTATTTTGTACGCTTGCTAGTATGATTATGATATTATTTTGAATTATGGTGATCTTTGTAATAGATTTGGCTAATTGTTGGTCTTTTTGTGGTATTATATGAATTATTTATTTTTGTTTTTAATTTCATGAATATATATAATGAGAAAATGGGAGAATTGAAAAAATGGGTGGGTATATATTGATGTCGTCAGGAACTTACTTTCAGTGAGGGTTAACGGTCACTAAAAACAATCTAGTCTTGTAGTTCTGCATACTTTCAGTGAGGGCTAATGGTCTCTGAAAAAGCCGAACAAACTGTGACTGAAAGATCTTCAGTCACGGTCCGAATAAACCTTGACAGAAGGGTCTTCAGTCACGGTCTGAACAACGGTGACTTGAAAGATCTTCAGTCACAGTCCGAACAAATCGTGACTAAAAGGCTTGCGCACTGTGACTAAAAGAAAACAGTCACTGGACCGTGACTAATGGGTACCCTTTAGCGAGGAAGCCTTTAATGAGAGTGGTTCAATAACCGTAACCGTGACTGAAACTCTTTAGTGAGAGTTTTTTATGCTTTTATTGACCGAATTGTACCCTCACTAAAAACTTAATTTCTAGTAGTGTAATGCAATCTTAGGGCCTGTCTTTAGCACAATTTTGATGCAAAGTTTTGGTCAGGATTCCAAGGTTTGACCAGATGGACAAAGCTTGCTAGCTCAAGAGGTAAGGCGCCCGTCCAACATTCGGAGAGACTGAAGTTCGAGTCACGCCGAACGTATGTAGCATAATATTTAACAAAAGTCTAACAACTCACTGGATTGTCTCAAGAAAAAAAAATAACTATATAGGCATTTACTTTATAATATTATAAGAAATTTGAATCTTAGAAAAAAAAAGGTTTGACCAGATGTGTTTTGGCTATTCGGTTCAATGTTAGGATGTGGAGTTTTGGAGTTTCAAAACTTGCAAAACTATGGAAAACAGGGAAAAAATGAAGTTTTAGGAAACTTAGCTTCGATTGGATTTTCAGAGAGAGAAAAGGTGTAGGTTTGTTCCGATTATGTTACAATGATTATTTAAACCTTTTCTTACTTTTTTGATTGTTTTACAATGATCCAAAGGCACTTACATGTGATTAATCTTACATTATTTTCTAGCATGATATACTGAACTATGTTATCAATTTAGTCAGACAGTATGTTCTTGTACTATCTTATACATATTTGACCCAATTAATTGTGCATGGTCTGGTATATGAATTGGTCATTTCTTGTTTCAATCAAATTGCAAAATGTTGATTATTGAGTCCTATCATATCTATTAAAATGTTTAATATAAAATTATTTTAATGTGATAAATATTAATATAAAATAAAAATAAAAACTTAAAAACCGGCTGTACGATGAATCAAAAGGTAAACATTACTTTTGAGTTACATGCATGCTGGTTTGGTTTAATTTTGTACTTAATTTGGCAAACCGTGATTTTAAACCGAGCCTCCGAACAAGTCCTTAATCTTTGGTAAGTATACCTTGGACCAATTCACTAGATCTTTCCTAAGTTTATATGTGTTCTTACCCAGCCGTATGATGTTTCCCTTGTTTTTCCCGTCCGGGCAAGGGTGTCGGAACAGTGATGGATACTAGACAAAGTAGCTTTGGTTCATGTATGTCCATGGGCTTACTTTATTGGTATGACATTCTTTGATTGTGGAGAGCCATATTTCTTCTTCTTTTGCCCTTATCTTCCACATTCATTTCATTAATAGTGTTTCATTCTGAAGCTTTAAGTCCTTCATACCGAGTCTCCCATTTTCTTTATTCGTACCGAGTCCCCCCCCCCCCCCCCCCCCCCCCCCCCCCCCCAAAAGGAATTTCTCCTTAACTTCTCTATTTCTTCAATTACTGTTTCTGGTAGCAGGAACACTTGCATATAGTATAGAGGTTGCGCAGATAACACGGCATTAATCAGTGTTAATCTTCCTCCAATAGATAGGAATTTCATTGCTCCTTATTTTCTCGATTAGAGGTATAAAATGTGCTTGTGTTGGTTTGTCTATAGATAGTGGTAATCCCAGATATTTAATCGGGAATTCTTGTTTTCCACATTCCAATATATGTTGTATGGACCTTTCACTTTCTTCTGGCAACTGAATCATAGTGAATGAGCTTTTACTGTTATTTATTTGCAGTCCAGATATTTTAGCAAAGCATTTTTAATGCATGCTTGATGAGTTGCAGGTTTATTCTATTGGCCTCACTTATGATGATTGTGTCATCAGCGTACTGAATTGCCTTTGTTCTCATCTTGTAGGGTTCAGGTGCTATGTTGTTTGCGTAAGCTATTAATATCTGCAAGGATTCTGCCGCTAGGTTGAAGAGTAACGGTGAGAGGGGATCTCCCTGTCTCAGACCTCTCTTGTGGTCGAAGAAAGGCTGTAATTGCCCATTTATTTATTTTTAGCGCGGAACTTGATGAGCTTAGCATTACTCGTATTCAGGCTATCCATTTTTTTTTTTTTTGGGGGGGGGGGGGGGGGGGGGGGGGGGTGGGGGATCCCCTTCTTTTCATTATTTCCTCTACAAAATCCCAGTTGACCATATCAAACATTTTTGTAAAATCGACTTTATATAGGATTGTCGGAGTTTTGTTTTATGCAGGAAGGTGATGCATTCCCTAGTTGCTAGGAAGGATTCTATTAGTTGCCTGTTTTTGATGAACGTTGTTTGGCCGTCCGAGATCAGATGTAGCATTTTTATTTGTAATCGTTTTGCTAAAATTTTCGAGATGATTTTCATTGTCCAGTCTATAACGCTAATTGGTCTGTAGTCTGTGATTTTTTTTTTGTTTATTTGATTTTCGGAATTAGCGAAATTTGTGCTTTGTTAATCCTCCATAGGTCCAGTTTATTATGCTAGAAATCATTACAAAGCCAGATCAGGTCTTTCCTGATCGTGTCCCAGTGTTCTTGATATAATATATGTTTTTCGAATAGGAATATATCTTTTTATCTATATGGTTAGTATAATCTTTATGAATATTAATATCTCATTCTACATGTCAATTATACGTTCTTACCTGCTGATTATTTTTTTTATAATACACCTTTTATTATTGTCAGCATACTTTTAATAAAAAAATCGGTATATCTTTTATCATCCACAACATAAATTTGATATTTATCATAATTAAAACAACATAATCAATATTAACTGATTAAATTGATTAATGATATGAAGACTTTTTCTTTATGGAGATTCTTATCAGTTTCTATTAAAAATAATAATTAAGATGTATGTTGGCTCCGTTTTCTCTCATGAAAATCACTTGTACGATCATAACATTTCTAGCATTGTGGGTCTGTATTTTTCTTTGTCAATTCATATTAGTATCATTCACAAAATAATTTGAATGAAATTACTTAAAAAGATCACCTTCTTGTGTTTAGGAATAAATGTAACATTTTTATTATAACAATCATTTTTTGTTTGTAGATTTTTTTTTCCATCTTTACATATGTAAATACCATCTTAAATTAAGAATGAGAATTCTATAATTATTGTAGGATAGATTGTAGATGACTAGGACCTGACCAGATCACGTTGCTATTCTCCTTTCCATCGTTTCTCGTTCTTCTTTTTCGAATAAATTGTATTACATAACGATAAATATTGTACCAAACCCACCAAAAGGGCAACCGCCCCAGTTCCATTTCTCTATTTAATCATCTCTCAAATTCCTTGTGTTTCTTCCCTTAATTCTTCTTCTAGCTTCAAATTAAGACTGAGAAAGGATTTGGATTTTCTTAATTTTCTAATTGATTTAATCAGTGATGAGTGATCCCAAATACGCCTATCCTTATCCTCCTCAAGGTACTTTCCCTTTTGATCTTGATCGCAATTATTTTGATAGAAAGAGAGGGCTTGGATTTATTAAATCTTTGATATTAATCAGTCAAAAAGTTTTTTGGGTCACAAAAAAACAAATTTAATCCCTTCAGAAACATTGAGTTTTGATTTTGCTACTACTGAAGTTAGATTTTGCATGCATGTTCTCTTGATTTTACAAATTAAATTGTGCCTACCTTTTGATGCACTGATGAATTTATCATACCAATTACATTAGTAAATACACTTGCAAATTTTTAAAATATTTGAACGTCAATCTCATGCAGACAACTACATGCAAAATATATTTCGTTGTGTTGAAACAAGTATGGATGGCCATTTTCCTTCCTATTTTTAATAAAATAATTAATGTTTAAATCAATCTCCTTTTGTGTTAGATCTTAGAACTTCTCTAGACTCTAGAATTAGACGCTTTGTTTTCAAAGTAAAAAATATGTTTTAACAGATAATATTCTTCTTATTTTGGAGTTTTTTTGTCACCTATGGGTTTTTTTAATTTGAGAAAATAGATTATAATTTTTTTCAGTTTGCCTTATTAATGTTTGTAAACTCAGATAGCGCAAGATTTTGAAAACTTGTCCTTTCAAAAGGCGCATATGACTTCCGCCAACTTACATGGCTTTTTTTGTATTAAATTTGGTATAAGAACAAAAATAGAAAAAATTTGTTTGGGCCAAACAGAATGTAGCAACTCATTTGAGATATTGCAAACATTGTCTCCGTAAAGTGAAAAAAACAACCCCATTTGTAATCTAATAATTAAAAAAAAAGAAACCATGTTCCACACTAGAACATTTTTTGACGTTGTTTTGGAGTTTTAAATAAAAAATTTAGATGTATTTGTTATACTAACTACTGCTCTTTTCCTATATATATAAACAGAGAAATTTCAAATTTTAACTTTCATTATTTGTTGTTAATGCGTGTGGTCTTAATTCCCAATCAAATGAATCAGATATACAGAATCAACTAGATTGTGTAGCAAAAAATGAAGAGGGGAAGATTAGGTCCACCTTGAATATGTAATAAAAAGTTGAGTTAGTTAAATAGCTATAAAATATACTATTCATTCTAGAGAAAAATATAAGTAATAATCCCTAGTTTCTCGACCAAGAATGGGTATTGTTAATTTTTTTAATGAGAGATGGTCATCAAAATAAGTAATTATTATAAATTAATGATTATTAAAAATTTAATTATATATTGTTATTTTAAAATATTAGATGGTTATTAAAAAAAATAATAATATAAATAACCATATTATGAGGGGGTTGACCATACACTTGGTGGAGAAACTAGGGGTTGTGTATATAAACCCTTTATTCTAGACTACAACTTAGCTTAAACATTTTGGGATCTTTAAATATTGAACTTTTTATTTACTTTTTTTGAATTTGGATTATAGGATATTATCTAGGCCCTCCTGTGGTGGCACCGCCTCAATACCCACAATATGTTGCCCAACCGCCACCTCCCACGAGAAGCACTGGCTTCCTCGAAGGATGGTATGTATATATTATTCTCCTTTTCTGTATACAATTATTCTAAAAAGTAAGGGAAATATATTAAATATCTGGTAATATTTTCCTTCTTATATTGATGATGGGTCATTCAGCGGTTGGTAAAAACTTTGGCAAAATAGACAACTAATGAAGTAATGCATGAGTATAAATGGTTATAAATGATGTTTATAAGTTAAATTTCATGATATATGCATAAATATTAAGTCTTTAATATTAAGCATATAATTTGTGTATAAAACAAAATTAGTGTGTACATATCTTGAATTACCTTAATTTGATTTTTTTTTTGTAGTCTTGCTGCTCTCTGTTGTTGCTGCCTACTCGACGAATGTTGTTGCGATCCATCAATCATATTTCTCAATTAATTTATATTGGTGGTACGAATTTGAGTTTGTATGTATATGGTCTATCTATTGCAATGTGGACAGATATTATGTTTGATGATTTTTTTTTTTTTTTTTGGATTTAGTGGTATTTTATTAGAAATTGTCCATGACGTAGTTGGACTTGATCTGTTTGGCATCATATTGTATAATGTGCAAAAATCGTGTTCTTCATTTTCTCTTTTATTTTCTTGGCTCAAAAGTTGAAGCAGATCTATTTCTGTTATTTAGTTCCAACGAGATAGTAATAGGCACTGCCCTTGTATTTTATTCTAATACTAACATTTCTACATTTCTAAGAATACAGATATTAAATCATAACACACACCGAAACTAAAATAAAAGAAGGATTGATCAAGGACTGTCCTGATGTAAACCCCATGAGCTCGGGGTTTATTTCATTATATATTTCAGTGGAATTAAGTAACAGGTTTATTTCATCACACTGAATGAGAAACATAATTTGAGAATGAAGCTATCGGTCAAGTGTTCGATGAAACTTCCAATAAAGAAAAACTAACACACATGGAGAAATATATTTCTTTGAATCAGATGTTATAAAGTACAATAGTTAAACTAATTTCTTTTTAGAAAATACTATAAAAAATATTTTATATTTTATATTTATATATATTTTGTGATATTATAGTAGGGCCATATTTTCTGTTGAATATTAAACTTTATTTGTAACTTTTAAGTTTCATGTTTGTTTTAAATGTGAGAGTTTTGATAGTTTAACTGGAGAGTTTTTGAGAGTTTAATTTGGGGTTTAATATGGTGCATGCATGTATGTACCATTTAGTCTTATAAATAGGTGGGTGTTTTTGTTGTAAGAGATAAGAGAATAAGAAAAAAAAAATAATAAGTTATAATAAAATATCTCTTCCTTCATCTTCCTATATTCCCCATTATTTTTCGCTAAATAATCCAACAAATTGGCATCATAGTGTTAGGTTTGTGATCTTGTGATGGCTAGATCAAGTATTCTGTTTCAATTCCCTCGCTTTACGAAGGAAAATTACGAAAATTGGTGCATCCGTATGAAGGCTTTGCTTAGTGGTCAAGAAGTATATGGAAGGTTGTCGGGGAAGGCTCCACAGAGTCTGATAACGAGGATGCGCTTACTGCTGCCTGTAATTTGTATTTTTATACATATTTTTAGAATTTTTATCATATGAAATTCATCCTTAAATCACATAAAATGTATGAAAAGTACTTAAAATTAATAAAAAATAATTTTGAAACCATTAATACACTTTTGTGTAATTTTTCAGGTAAAAAGGCCAATAAAAAGACATTTGGAGGACTTGGGTGAAAAATCGACTCCAAAAGAAGTACCGATTTGTAAATTTTGGACTAAGGATGGCCGAATTATTCACAAATCTCCGCGAAAATCCAACACATGCTTCTCCACCCCCCATTCGACCCTTACCAACCAACCATCCATCCAAAATCTAAAAATCCCACAAAAAGACAAAAAGTCAAAACCGAAAACCGCCTTTGACCAAAAAGTCAACCATCCTGACAATGGGTCAAATGGGCATATCAAAATGACGGTCTCGACAAGACGAATCCAACGGTACAATCCTCGCAACCGGAAACCTTCTAGAACTCTGAGAAATGCTATTTTCAGATCTGGTCAAACCTGGTCAAAGTGAACAGTCAACTCTTTCTTCTCTGAAAGATTCGAATTTTCAACCTGTTCGGAATTGAGCAAGATTACCAGTATTAGATTTGTCTCAACAAGCCATTCCAACCGTATGAAGAACTCTGGAAATGTTGCTAAGATCAGATAGATATTCGAGTTTGAAGAGGTGCACTCGAACTGTTCGATGAAATGACGGGTTAGAACTTAAAAATCTGTTTTGGTAAATGATGCAATTCGATGATTGAGAAGAGTTTTAGAAGCTCTGTTTCATCAAGGAGGAACTTAAGAGAGTGGTGAAGATTGCCTAATGTCTTGTTTCAAATGATGATAGCTGAAAATGGAGTTTGAACTCGGTTTTAGCTTGACATGCCATTAATGGCGGAATTTATGAGTTGAAGGAATTCAAATGATAATGTCTTGAGTTTCAGCGGATGGTTTTGGTTGATTCAAAGTGTTGTAGCTTCATGAAAATAAGGAGAAGAGATATGCATTGAGAAGTAGTGGGAAGATGCGAGGTAAAACATGTTTGAGCTCGATTTTTCAACCCAGGTCATTAATGGAGAAAAAGGGGATGATTCATTTCATGCATTTCGACGTGACATTTCGACGAAAAACGGGTTGCCCGGGAGAAAGACCGTCAATGCTACTTTGGGGCGGAAGCCATTGAGCCACATAAATCCAGAGGACAATCCAGCAGTTCAACGGATTTAATTCAAAAAAAGGTCCAATTTCCTTGTGATGCGTGGCGAAAACAAGTTTCTCTCCTCCAATCTTGACACGACGCGTGACAATGGCTATGCGTAGAAAATCTTTCAACCAACCGAGCAAAGAACCCTCCCCAATTCTATACAACGGGCACCCTCCAGTTTTCCTTTCCATGCAATATAACGCAGTAATGAAGGCCTCCGGTTGGCTCGAAACTCAAGTGTGAATCAATGCGTTTTCTACCATTTATTTCCCAGATCTAAAGCCACCAGTACCAAGCCGACATGTGGCAGGAAAATCTTCATTCCGCCAATAACATCACAACACGTGGCAACCTTAAACACAAAATGCGTTTTTCAGGAGATCTGAGATTTGACTCCTCCAATCTTAAAATGCCACGTGGCAGGTACTTCTTTTTTCCTTTAATTGTCAGATCTGTTTCAACCTATAGCAGCTTGACACATGGCAGAAATATTTTTTTCCCGCCAATCAAAGCCTTCCACGTGTACTGGTTTGAATTACTTAGTAGAAGTAAAGAGAAATGATAGAGAACCTCCAACCGGATACCCCAAGTATTTTTCAGACTCAAAATGAAACTCTTGGCCGATTTAATTTAATTAAAAGGAATTAAATGGGGAAATGTTAAAGAGCTCGATAAATGAAACCGGAGAATAATCTCTGGTTTTAGTCCTTCAACCCTTATTTTAAATTTTGGCAAGGCAAATTTCTCTATAAAAACCGCTTCATTCTCCTTTCAAAAGGATCATTCTATACATCCATTCTAAAACCTTTCTGCACACTTCATTCTTCTTCTTCTTCTTCTTCTTCCACCCTACATTGATGACCTTTCAAGGTTGTCTTAAAAAATACAATTTTTTATTTTTATTTTTTTTTAGTTGAAAAAAAAGGAGAATAATTTCTCAAGGGAGAAATTTTTTGTTCTAACTTGAACAAATTCCAAGAGAAGGTTCAAATCGCTCAAAATGAGGCTCTAGCTTGACTCTCCATTTTTGGTTTGCATTTTTTTCTTATATTTTCTCTTTTTCTTGAATGAATAAAATGTCTCAAACTTGTGTAAATATTGTTTGTGTGAACATGAGTGAGTAGTTTTGTGTAGGGATTTGATATTTTGTTTAAGTAATATTTGAGATCTTGTTTTATTTAATCAATTTGAAGATTTGTATAGTTGTTCATGAAACATAAATAAAAATAAAAATTATTGATTTGATTGATTTAGCTGAGTTAATTAAATATATTCGAACTATAAATGCATGTGTTTTGTGACCAATTAGTTGATTAAATACTTGGCTGAAGTTTATTTGATTGATTGAATTTTGGTGTTTAAACATAAATTGGCTGATTTTTGTTTAGATCTGAACTTGATCTCTTAATTGAGTATTTTTAGCTTGAAATAATTAAGCTTGGTTTGCTTGAAATACTCAAGCTTGTTTTGCAAATATGAAGGATTTAATATTTTGTGATCAATGATAATATTCTTGAACAAATTATCATAAAAGTCCCTACTTTTTATTAATATTTAAAAACAAAAACATTTTATTATTCTTATTATTTTTCTTTCAATCAAATCCTATATTGTTTCATCAAATACCTTGAATTTAAACCAAATACTAGAGATAATAATTTGATTAAATAGTTGAAACTTGAGGCCGCACCTCCTTATGTTCGACCCCTAAACTCATTACCACATATACACTAATTGAATGAATTAGGATTAAAAATTATTTTGTTAACAAGTGGAATTGTAAACGACCCGTTTTCACGTTGTTACACTGCCCAAAAGATGACTCTGCAAAAGATGCAGAAGGTGGATCGGCAGACTCACACTCATTCGTCAATGTTTGGATGAGTTGATATTTATGAGAGTAGCTAGTGGACAAATGAAAAGCAAGCATGAGAGATCTTACGGAACTCCAACCAAGGCGTCGATAAAGTGAAGAAGATGTGTCTTCAAACGCTACGAGGCGAATTTGAACGTTTGAAGATGCAAGAATCTGAATATGTTGTGAATTTCTTCTCGAAAGTGTTATAGTTGCCATTGAGGAGTCTAAGGACTTCGAGTCTATGACGGTTGATCAACTTATGAGCTCTCTACAAGCCCCTGAAGAGAGAATAAACAAGAAGAATGAGGAACCATCCGAGCAAGTTTTCATTGTGAAACTCTCTCTAAAAGAGAAAGAAGGTGATCAGGAAGCAAGCGTGAGTGGAAGAAGACGAGGATGTGGCCAAGGAAGAGGAAGAGGCGGACAAAGTTCCTATGACAAAGAGGTTGGTCGAGATCGTGGTCGAGAAAATTTGTCGAGACGAGACAAGGCAAGAGTTGAATGCTATAACTGCCACAAGTATGGACAATATGCTCATGATTGTTGGGATTCACTTAAAGGTGGGAAAAGGCTAATTATGTCGAGAACGAAGAGGTTGGTGCTACCTTGTTACTCGCCTACAACGAAGTAGGAGGAAAGAAAGATGTGTGGTGTCTTGATAATGAAGTGGGCAATCACATGTGCGGATATGGATACAAGTTTGTCGAGCTTGATAATTCAGTGACGGGACATGTTAATTTTGGAGACAACTCCGAAGTTCGTATCGAAGGTAAAGGGACGATCTTAATTCGCATGAAAGATGCTGGTCATCAATTCATGAGTAATATCTACTACATTCCGAGCATGAAGATTAACATTTTTGAGTTTGGAACAACTCTGGGAGAAGAACTATGAGGTACATATAAAAACTGTACTCTCATACTTCAAGACTACAAGAGGAATGTATTTGCAAAGGTACCCAAGACGAAAAATAAAATGTTCTATCTCGATCTTCAAACCGATGTCGCAAGGTGTATGAAATCTTGTGTGAAGGAAACACCATTGTTTTGGGACTTGAGGCTTGGGCATGTAAATTTTGTAGGCTTGAAGTTGATGGCTCAGAAGGGGATGTTAGAAGACTTTCCATCGGCAAACAACTTTGGAAGGGTTTTCCGAAAGAAGCTACTTCAAGAGCATGTGAACCGCTTGAACTAATCCATGCCGATGTATTTGGTCCGATAAAGTCATCTTCATTCGGTAAAAATCGATACTTTCTACTTTTCATCGACGATTTTAGTAGAAAGACTTGAAAGAAATATCTAAAGCATTCAATTCCTTCAAGAATTTCAGGGCTCTTGTGGAGAATCAAAGTGGCTATTCTATCAAGTCACTAAGAACTAATAGAGGCGGCGAGTTCGCGCCAACGAGTTTAACAAATTTTGTGAAGAAAATGGCATCAAACGGTTCTTAACCGTTCGAAGGTCTCCTCAGCAAAATGGCGTGGTTGAAAGAAAGAATCGAAGCATTCTAAATATGGCGAGAAGCATGTTGAAGACGAAGAATGTACCTAAGGAGTTTTGAGCAGAAGCGGTATCTTGTACAGTGTACTTATCGAACCGATATATGACGGGAAGTTTATTCGAGCAAACTCCTCAAGAAGCATGGAGGGGAAGAAATCCCAACATTTCGTATTTGAGAGTGTTTGGGAGCATTGGCTATGTTCATGTTCCTGACAAAGAACGATCGAAACTCGATGACAAAAGCAAAAAGCACATCTTCATTGGGTATGATCAATGTTCAAAAAGCTTTACAATCCAGATGTCGGCAAAGTCATTGTTAGTCAAGATGTGGAGTTTGATGAAAAAGATGTGTGGAGTTGAAGTAATGAAAACAAGAAGAGGTACGATTTTCTACCATTTCTTGAACAAGAGGAACATGTGGATGGAGTTCATCAAGAGCCGGTTAAACCTCCTCACTCACCAATCAGTTCGAGTTCAAGTTTGAGCACACCTTCATCATCTTCCTCAAGTGGTAGTTCGAGCTACAGGCCGCATAAAATAAGAATTCTTCAAGATATTTATAATGCAACCGAGGTCGTAAATGCAGATTTATCTTTATATTATCATTTCACGGATTGTGAAGTCATAGTATTTGAAGAAGCCGTGAAAGATGAAAGGTGGAGAATTGCCATGGACGAAGAGATCAAGGCAATTGAGAAGAATAATACTTGGGAATTGGCGACCATACTCGAAGGTAAAAAAATCCATTGGCGTGAAGTGGATATTCAAGGAGAAGAAAAATGTGAAGGGACAAGTTGAAAGACACAAGACAAGGTTGATAGCAAAGGGTTACAATGGATCCCGGGATCGACCATGACAAAGTGTTTGTACCTGTTCGACTAGAGACTATTCAATTGATAATTTCATTGGCGGCCCATAACAAGTGGAGTATTCATCAACTAGATGTGCAGTCAGCATTCTTAAATGGAATGATAGAAGAAGAGGTGTTTGTTGAACAACACATAACCCCTCTCTCTTTAGTGGCTTCTCCTATCTCCGCCTCTCGCAGACATGGCCGGCTCCCGCCGTCTCTCTCCGCCTCTTCTTTTATTTCCGGTGCCGTCACCAGCTCCGTGTCGGCTCTAATTTCTGACTCCTTTCTTTCAATCTCTCCATTTCCTCGCTTCTCTCTATCCTCTCTTATGTGTGGGGTTATCCAAATCCGAACACACATGATCTGACACCGATCCTGTCTGAGCTCATCTCTCAGTGCCGCGTAAACCGGCGAGGTGAATCGAGTTATCACCATGCCGGAGTCAACTATGGTTGCCTGACTGGTCATGGGGTCGAAATTGAACGAATAGGTCATGCGGGCTGTAGATGATGCTGAAACTACTATCAATTAGTAGGTATTTTGTACCTTTGTATCTTTTGAGGAGAAGTTGGTTTTGGTCTCAAGTTTAGGAATTGATTTTGGAAAGATGTAGGAAAGAAAGAAAAGTAGTTCTATTAAAAGGTAGAAAAAGTTCCATTAATTGCTTTAATTTCAATTATTCCTTTGTTTTGCTGTTTCTTTTGGTATGGAAAGTCCGAAAACTGAAATTCTCAAATTGTTGTGCTATGGACTTGCATGTGATATACTCTTAAGCATGAATGTAACTGGAAAATTAATTAGTTCTTGAAACTAGTTGGTTTGCTGCAATTTAGGATTGGAAATGGAAATTAAGCCTTTCATTATTTCCTTTATCTTTGTTCCTGTGCAGATTTCTTAGTGTGTGGCTACAATGCTTAGAGAAATTGTGGCACAACAGTTTGTTCAACGATATGCTTAAAAGCCAGCTGAGTTCAAACAATAACCCTCCCAAGATTATATTAATGGGAAATTATCCATTAAAGGTATTAATTAATTAATTAATATTTTCATCTATTTTTTAGATTAAATTATTATTTTCCAATTTTTAATAACCAAAAAAAGGAAGCACTTCTGGCGCAAAAACAGATGCCTGATGGAATGAAGAGGAAGAACTCTTCCAGGTTAATTTGCATTTTAATTTAATTTTGGAAATAAAATTTGTAGGTTTATTTAACTTATATTTAATTTTTCACAATTTCAGTTTTGGTTATTGTATCCACAATGAATATCGAAGAGGAATTAGTAGCTAAAACTTTGACGTTAAAGATTTGAAGACTGAAGGCTGCACTCATAATTTTACAAATCCAAATATATTTCCTTATTTATTTCATGCAAAAGTTAAAATAAAGGGAAATGTGCAAACACGATGGGTAATCACGCCCGCCATGCAGCACTCTCATCAACTTCTCCGATCTTTTCTTCCCTCGCTCTTTCTTCTCCAGCGCGACGGCTATATACTATTATTGGCTGATTTATATATTTTTATATATCTCATAATATACCGTCATATCAGATCTATATACTATTATATTATATCTATATATCACATCAATATACTGTTAAATCATATATGTCACTACAACAAGATTGGCATACAGTGGCATTTTTATATGCCACAAAATATATATAAAAATGCTGTTATTTATATTCTGTGGCATTTGTCTTATAAGCTGTTTCTGTGGCAGACGCAAAAAGTAATGGTGGCATTTTTATAGTTGCTGACGAATAACATAATGAGTGGCATAATTAAGTCCCCTTAATAGTTTTTGCATACACCAGCTTTAGAAAAATGTTACATATATAAAAAAGTGAGGCATTTACAAATGCCGTATATTATCATTTCATTTCCAATTAAATGCTACTTATTCATGGTAAAACGTCTTTTTAAAATGCCATCTAACATTTAGTTTTGTAGCACCATGTAATGTCGTTTTTTATTTAATATGGCATTTCAAAATATCCACGTCATGTTTAGATTAGTAGCAAAATAAAATTCAATAAATTGCCTTAAATGTTAAAAAATAAAGCATTTTGAAATGCATTAGTTTTACATATTGTGACATCTAAAACCTACACAAATCATATATATTTTATAATTATAAATGCCACGAAATATATAAATATATTAAACATCCTAATATTAGAAATCAAATTCTAATATTCAATAAATTCACATAATTTATATGATTATAAGATTACAAGACCCTAAACCAACATATCTCTTAAATCACCGTATCGAAACGATGCTCAAAATCATAATAATATCACCCATATTCCTACAAATTCTAAAACTTGAACCCTAAATCAAACACAATGTGCAATATAATATCAATTCATTCATCAACCCCTAACTCCTCTTCGGGATTTGGTATGGTTTCATCGCAATGAAGCAATGTAGGGTCTATAACAATCATATCCACATCATCACGTGTCCATGTAATATTATTATCGCCATTAAGATCCATATAAGATCCCGACAAACCCTCGGTCATGGAAAATTCTAAATCATCAATATTACCATCCTTCAAATCAAACATATCTCTTGGTTTATTCTTAACAACAACACGCCAATTACTATCCACAGACTCTCGAACATAAAAAACTTGTTCCGCTTGAGAAGCTAATATGAACGGTTCATCAGTAACGCGATTTCCGTTTGACATTAGATTCTTAAAGTTCACGAGAGTAAAACCCAAATCATCCATCTTTATACCCTTACCTTTTGCACGAACATTTGCCCAATCACATTTAAATAGTATAAGTTTAAACTCACCATAGTAATTTAGCTCGATAATATCTAGAAGTATACCGTAATATGTGACATCACCACTAATAGGATTTTTATCCTTAGCACTAGCAAAACTCCTTGTTCTTGCAGTTACCGCAACTCCACTATTTTGGGTTGTACGCTTTCTTTCACAAGTTTTAGTATGGAACCTAAAACCATTAATTATATATCCTTTGTAACGACGCGCAACTCTAAAGGGACCGAGCGCAAGAAAATGCACCGCTTTTGAGATATCTTCACTTTTTTCTTGAACTTTTTGCATTATCTACAATAATAAATACGCTTATACAAATTAAATTATATAATTGTGGAATATTCAGTATATTTATATTCAAAATTTTGCTTCTTACATGTTCTCTAAACCAATTAGGAAAATTTTCGTTGTGAATCCTCTCTAATTCTCTTTGTTTGGAACGACGATGTTTCTTCTTCACCGTATCAAAGTGTATCCTGTTAGATGATTAGTAAGGTATTAACTATTAATTCATTTATTTAATAGAATGTATTATTTATATTTTAGTTAGAGTAATTAATTTACTTCATGTATGAGGTAATGTAATCGCAATTGAATAGCACATATCGATGCGCTTGAGCCCATGAAACATCATCTAATTCAAATGCTTCTGGTTCTGAAATACCTCTTCCATTTTCAACAAATAGGTTTTGTGCAACATCATTAAAACAATCATTTTGATTACGGTTTGGCCGATTGAACTTCGTCTCAACACCTTCTAAATAATGTGAACAGAAATTCAAACTCTCATCTGCTAGATATGCTTCAGCAATAGAACCCTCTGGTCGACTTCGATTACGGACGTATTTTTTCAGAGTTTGTAAATACCTGTTATGATTAAAAAGGGAAAAATATTGAAAAATTAATATATTTTGTATGAATACGGTAAAAAATTAATTTCAGCATTCACTAATTTATATAATATACCTTTCAATAGGATACATCCATCGGTACGGCACAGGTCCAGCGATTCTAGCTTCCTCGGCTAGATGAATAGGCAAGTGCACCATAACATCAAAAAATGATGGTGGCAACATACGTTCCATATTGCAAAGTATCAAGGATATTCTACTTTCCAACTCTACCAACTCATTTGGCCTAATTGTTTTAGAGCATAACTCTTTAAAAAAGTTTCCCAAATCAATAATCAGAGAGCATACATGTTTTGGCAAAATTTGCCGAATTGCTATAGGAAGTAGTTGTTCCATTAATATATGATAATCATGACTTTTAAGTCCACTTATTTTGCGGTCATGTTGATGGCTATACTGCTTAATATTGCTAGCATAACTATCCGGCACTTTAATACCCCTAAGTATCTTAAAAAATATTTCTTTATGTTTTTTTGATAGCGAATAACAAGCAGGCGGAGCCAAAGTTTGGTCACCAACTTGTTTCAAATGAAGAGATGCTCTTATACCCATTTCTTCCAGGTCAAGACGACTATTATAATTGTCTTTAGATTTTCCATCAACATTCAATAATGTCGAAAGAACATTATCACAAACATTTTTCTCAATATGCATTACATCTAAATTATGACGTAATAAAAGTTTATTCCAATAAGGTAGCTCAAAGAAAATGCTTTTTTTCTTCCAATTACCTGGAAGCACTTAATTGCGTTTTCCGAAATTATTACAAATACCCTCGACCTCTTTAAAGACCTCTTGACCTGATAATCGCCTTGGAGGATCCCTATCCTCACTTGTTCCGTCAAAAGATGATTTGTCGTGACGAAATTTATGATCGTAATCAAGAAAACGACGATGACCCATATAACAACCTTTTTTGCCATGCTTTAAATATTGATAGTGTGTGCTCGATTTGCAACAAGGACAAGCTAATTTACCTTTGGTACTATATCCAGATAACATTGCATATCCAGGAAAATCACTAATTGTCCATACTAGTGCAGCTCGCAAGCAAAAGATTTGATTACTTGATGCATCATAAGTTCGAACACCACTTTCCCACAACTCTTTAAGCTCATCTATTAATGGCTGTAAATAAACATCAATATCATTTCCCGGGGAAAGAGGACCGGGAATAAGCAATGATAAAATAAAAAATGGTTGTTTCATACAAAGCCATGGCGGCATATTATATGGCATCAAAATAACCGGCCAAGTACTATGTTGAGAACCATAAGTTCGAAACGGGTTGAACCCATCACTTGCTAATCCAAGCCTCACGTTACGTGTTTCCAATCCAAACATGGGGAATTCATGATCTAACGTTTTCCAAGCCGGAGAATCGGCAGGGTGTCTCATTACACCATCTTTAGTGCGATTTTCATCATGCCATCTCATGAGCGATGCGGTCTCTGATGACATATAAAGTCGTTGAAGTCTTGGCTTTAGAGGGAAATGACGTAAAACTTTGGCCGGAATGGGTTTAGAAATTTTAAGGGGTGGATTCACTCTATCACTCTCATTTTCATTATTACCGAAAGGCTTCCATCTAGACGCACGACATTTGGGACATAATTGTAATTTAGAATTTTCCTTATTATATAATATACAATCATTAGGACATGCATCAATCGTAACATATCCCAAACCCAAACGCCAAATTATCTTTTTGGTCTCATGAAAAGTGTTCGGTAGGGTTTCACCTTCGGGCAATGCTCTCTTTATTAAACACAGTAACTTACTAAATGAATTATTTGTCTAACCACCAACACATTTCAAATGGAATAGTTGAACAATAAATGATAGTTTACTAAATTCTTTGCAATTTGGATATAATTCTGTTTTTGCATCTTCAAGCAAACTAATGAAATTCTTAGAATCCATATCTGGTTCATCCAATTCTTCATTGTTTTCTTCCTCAATATTATCATTTAACTCATGGTCCATTTCGTTAATTGATTGAGGGACTCCGTAGGCTCCATGTAACATATTAATTATGTTTTCATCGGAGTTGTTTTCTTTGTAGGTTAATGTTTCTCCATGATATATCCAATTAATATAAGTAACTAAAAAACCATTAAGAATTAAATGATCTCTTACTTCATCCATGTTATTCCAAAATCGGTTTGCACACACAGAACAAGGGCATAGGACAGATGCATCTTGAGATATCTTCTCAAATGCAAATTCTAGAAACTTTTGAACTCCACATATATATACTTCACTCTCCCTGCATCGAAATGATACAACACGATTTATAACGATGTGAAAAAATAAGTTGTTCAGTCAATTGACTGAGATTGTTAATTGTACCTTGAATGATTAACCCAACTCTTATCCATACTACAAAAATGAGATCACAAAATTGAGAAGAAGTAGTTTAATGTAGGGATGCAGCTCTTTATCCAAGAACCAACCTATTCAATTAACAAATATTAGAATCTGAATATATTTTTCCTACAATACAGAAGTAGTGAGAAATAGGAGTTGACTCGCCAAGTCAATAATTGGAGCAAGATTAATGAAATAGCAAGTAGAGAGAACTAAAGAGAAAAGAGCATGATTAATTGCCTCATTTTTGCAGAGAAAGCATGAAGTTGACTCAAATTTTCTGCCCAACATTTCCAATCTCTTTCAGATCTGTATTTCTGCTCCTAATTTTTTGCCCCAAATTCACGGAGGAATGAAGTTGACTCGTTCAATGACCCAAATTTCACGGAAGGATGAAGCCCCTTGTTCCTCTAGTTGATCTTCCCCCCGTTCAACAATTTATTTTCTTAGTCGTATTTTCTAGTACATTTTACCCCAAATTTCTCAGTTCAAACTTTTATTTCTGGGAGATGTGCTCATTTTTGGGGAAGGAAGAAAATGAATAATCAGGTAAGGCAGATTTAAGTTTGTGGTCCGTGCAGCTATATAATAGACTATACATCAACAACTCACTAAACGAGATTCAGGTATTTTGACTCAAGCGTGACTATGCAATCTGATGTGCATTTATTCATACAAGTCCTAGATGTTCACAGAATACTGCTTGGAAAAAAATTGAATAATATTTTTTTTTTTTCCCCAAAAACAACCAGTACATTTTGCGAACAGATCCTGCAATTTATAAAACAGCCCCTGCATATTTAAATACCAAGTAACCAAGAAATAATAAAGTTTAGGACATACATAAACATAACTTTGATGATATTGACATATCTTCACCTTCTTAGGCTTCGGTTCCTATTGAACAATAAAAAAGTTTATTCAATAATTAGGTTCATATAAGCAATACTTCCTGAACTAACATGAATTATGTATTTTAATTTATGTACCTCATGGTTAGCTACCTCATGGCTAGATTGTGATGATGGTGCTTCATTTTGTTGGAAATTCTTTAATTTGGGCATCCTCTCAGTCTACATTTTACATGAAATTCAACAAATTAACCTTGATTGATTTACATTGTTAGTAGCGATATTGTAAACAATAGAAAGATTGTTGTTACCTGACTACTCTCGGATGATTGTTTCATTTTTGATACATGCTTTCTTTTCCTCGACTTTTCCAAATATTCCACACGTTCAAGAAGCTTTACCATATTTTCCTTCATTTCAGATAATTCTTTTTTTAGCGCATTTTCATTATCTTGAGATACCTTAAGCATTCTCAGTGCTTGGCTACGACTTATATCTTCACCCCACACATCAGAAGGAGACGGTCCTAGTCCAAAACAACGAACATGACCAGGTTTTTCTTGTCCAACAACTAAACCAAAAATGTCATCTTTTGCAGCCTCCTTTTCAACTAATTCGGGATAAGCTTCCACAATCTCTCCAATTTGATCCTACAATATATGATATATCATAGCATGCATAATCTAAGTATAATAATAATTATTGAATAAACAAAAATATTTTCATTAAAATAATTCATACAATAACTTCTTTTACATGCTCATCAAGACGCTCGCCGTTCTTGCGTGTATGTGTTCTTATGAACAACTCATGCCTCTTGGGCTCCTTTTTTAATTCCTTTTTCATCTGTATAAGAAAAAAATTAAATATTAATATTAATTCTAATTCATATTCCAATAAATCAAAACACTCTAATATTAATATAATATATTACCTCTTTTCTAACTCTTGCAAAACTCTTCCTACCAGCTGTATGCATTATCTTTTGTTGTGCCCGACTATTTTTATTCTTCAAGCACCTCTCCTGATAAAAACAAGGGAAAAATGTGGATTACACATATGAAGAACTAATAAATTATATAAATAAATATTTCACCTTTCCTTTATCCGAACTCCAATAGTTGACAAGAAACTTCCAATGATCGGGATGGACTCTAGGATCACGATCGGCAAATCTATCAATGTCATTATCATGAACATCATAATGCTCCTTCTTCAATAGAGATTTGAAGTTGCACCACTTTCTTCCCAAGGACTTCATGGTCCACTTTTTCCCTTGTGTAGGAATTTTAAAATATTGCTGTACAACAAAGAAAAAGTTTGGCTCAATTAAAAATTACTACTGCCCAATTATTATCAAAACTATTTTCCATTGAATATAACATGTAAAACAAAATATATTGACCAAATTCAAATTACTTTTACAACATGCCATTGAAGATCTTTAAAATCACGAGGCATGGATCTCCAATCAGAAAAATTAAGAGGTGCGACTTGACCATTTCGAGCTATCAACCCTAAGAAACTACCTAGTTTAGCTGACGCACTAGATTCGGGCTGTCCATGTTCATTAAAATGCACGATCATAAGCTTACTCGTTTTGAATATGCTTAGTAACTTGGTAAGACCTCGAGTTTTGCTATTCTTGCTTGTCTCACCTTGTAATATATTGAAACAAGAAAACTTGTTAATATATTTCACACATTTCGAACATGCAAATTTTGGATTTTTTCAAAAAAATAAATTCAAATAACCTTTCACGCCAACTTCATCTTCTGACTCAGAATTACAATCCTCTAAAACATCCACTTCTTCATCACAACCATTGTCATTCTCGAAAAATTATTTGCGTTCTCCAATGCCACACTCATTAAATTCTTCAAAAGTTCTACATCATCTATATGAGTTGATTGTTGTTTAGTAGAGCTTTTGTTTGATGGCTCCTCAAGAGGTTTATTCGGCTTCTCACTTGATAATTTCTTCGATATCTCATTGAGAAGCTCATTGGGATTCTCTTTCGAGTTCTCCAATGTAGGTTCTTTGGACCTCTCTTTCGACTTCTCCTTTAGAGAAACCGACTTCTTGAGAGAATCCGACTTCTTGTGAGAAACGGACTTCTCCTTCATAGGTTCCTTAAGCTTAGCACTTGATAATTCCTTAGACTTCTCCTTGAGGAAAACCGACTTTTCACTTGGCGCCTTAGATTTCTCCTTCAGAGGTTCCTTGGACTTCTCTCCCAGAGCCTTCAAATGCTTTTTGGATGCCTTCATGTTCACACAAATTACAACAAAGCCTGTTTAGAAATAAAAAAAATTAATAGAACAAAAAAGATCATATAAAAAACTAAGATACATCATCAAAAATGAATTTTATGTTGACAATCACATATGCACTTATAAATTCTAGTGGCAAAAATAAAAAGGAGCAAGAGAATAAGACAACCAGCAAGACCAAGGTATCACCTAATGCAAATTAAATAATAATAATAATACCATCACCAATTATAAGCCAATTTTTTTCAAAATTTAAATATCAAAAACTGATAATTTTAACAACTAGGACCTAATTCATCAAAATTGAAGCTAATAAATGAAACAGAGGTGAAATTGAAAGTCATTGTTTGGACATAGCAGGCTTTACTGGCATAGCAATTAATGAAGGACTGAAAACTCAATTTGTGGCTAAGTGAATCGAAAAATTAAATCTCAAAATCAATAGCCAATTCACCTAGTTTAGAACAAAAATCAATAGGAAAAGTGGAGATTCAACATCAAAATCCAGTTAAAATAAGATAAGACAACACAAAACAACTCAAAACTCTAGATATAAAAGCATATTATGAATGTTCAATTCTACCTCTTTGGGTTTATCTTTCCAGTCGGTCCTCTCTCTCTCACTCTAGCGCATATATAAAGAGAAGGTGTGGCTGTGTAATCTGGCGCCAAATTTCACCCAAATTTTAGTGGAGCGGATCCGAAATCTGCGAGGGAAAACTAAGCGGGACAGAAATTTTGGGGAAGAAATAAATTGGCGCCATTAATTTAGCGCTAGGGTTAGTGTTGTGGAGGTGCGTCTGGGAGCTAGGTTTGGATGAGCTTGTTTCCACCATTAGGGCGAGTTTGTGCATCTGGGCGCTGGATTGAGTTCTTTCTCTCGTGACTTGATTCAGGCTATTTGAGGTCATGTATTAAATTACATAGTATAGTGGACTCTCACGTGGGCCTGAGTAAGAGTTATGTAACAAGTTTGGAATGGGACCAAATGTATGGGCTTGACATATTTTATATCTTTTTATCATGATATTGTGAATATTAGTCATTTTGTGAGCAAATATATTCATATATCATGTCATCATAAATATTATATTTTTTATTTCCAAGCATTTATTTCAAGTCCATCTAATTATTTATGCAGGCATATATAATAAAATTCCACAAATATACTATATGTGGCATTTTTTTATGCTCTATATTTTTTCAATAACAACATTAAGCACAAAATGCCACTCAATAATATATTTAAACGGCATTTGATAACAAATATCTATGTACTAAAAGACAATGAAGCATTTTATACTAAATTCTACATTTTCCAGAGTTATGAGGGGACTTATCCGAATGTCGGGAAATAAATGTCGTTGTAAGCTAATCTTGTTGTAGTGTGTATACTGATATATATGATGTTTTATATGTGATTTATATAGTGTTATATGTATATGTATATATATATATATATATATATATATATATATATATATATATATATATATATATATATATATATATATATATATATATATATATATATATATATATATATATATATATATATATATATATATATATATATACTGTTTTGTCTAAATTATATAATGTTATATCATATCATATACTGTTATACCATATCTATATATTACGTGTATATATTGTTATATCATATATGTATACTGATATATATATTGTTTTATAAGTGAATTATATTGTGCTATATATATATATATTGTTTTGTCTAAATTATATATTATTATATCATATTTATATACTGTTATACCATATTTATATGTCACGTGTATATACTGTTATATCATATCTGTATACTGATATTTATAAATGAATTATGTAGTGTTATATATATATATATATATATATATATATATATATATATATATATATATATATATATATTATATATACTGTTTTGTCCGAATTATATATTGTTAATATCATATCTATATACTGTTTTTATTAGAATATAGTATTGTTTGAGTAATAATACATATACTGTTATGGGTGTGACGGGAGTGCTGCATGACGAAAGAATGTGATTACTGGGAGCCGGCATGATTAAGACATAATTAAGGCTAGCTGGCGTCAGCCGGCGTGACGCCTGCATGCTCTAGCAGGTCCATAAAATAAAAGATTTACTCTTCCATTTTTCTACTGTAAATTTTATTTGAATTGTTCAATATCAGGAAAGTAGTGAATGTTCTTTGTTAGGAATTGATCCCTTTCAAGATGACGTAGTAAGGTTCAGAAATATTCATGCATACTAAGTAGTGAATGTTCTTTGTTAGGAATTGATCCCTTTCAAGATGACGTAGTAAGGTTCAGAAATATTCATGCATACTTATAAGTTTGCACATAATTCATATTAAATATGCAAACCATTTCATGAAAATGATAAGTAGAGTCAAAGCAATGGTAATAAAAATTTATGTGATTTTTATTTCTATGGAGTGTTCTGAAACAAAGATTCAAGAAAAAGGAAAATGTTTCTCTTTTTTATCTATGAATTACTTTTTCAGTGTAGAACAAAACAATTAATTAGTACAATAGAGAATCGTTGTTTGGTGGATCCTTTCCTTCATACCTTTAATGCTAGAACCTTTTTTATGTATTAAAATCATTACCTCAAGAATTTTAGGGATTTGTATCCTGCTTTTGCAAAAGCCCGTAATGAAATTGGTTCGTAAAAAATTCAAAATTATTCAAATGATGTAGAAAATTATTTATTTGTTTATTTATTTGTTTCATAAGTTTCTGGATGCAGAGAGGGGTTTATCAGAGAGAGGATTTAACGTCACAAGACTTGATACATACAACACAGTAAAAATTATTAAATTTAATTATATAATTTTTATTCCTTTTTTAGTATTTAATTTCATTAATTATCGGTACGAAAAAGTAGGTACCAATTCAAGAAGTAGATCCAGCTCTTTTAAACCTCGCAATTTACTCTCCAGTTTTCGTAGTTGCTTCATCTTTTGTCCTTCGGTATTCTTTAAATATTTTTTTTTAACTATTATTGGAAAATTTATAATATTGTTTTGTGTTTAATGTGTTTAGTTTTGATTAGTGCCGGTGAATTTATTTGCAGAGCTCAGATGCGTGCATTGGAGAAACGACTGCTACATCCACAAAAGAATTAGTAGAACCTAGTCATGTTTATTTTCCTTCAATTCCTCAAATTGAAGGGTAATTTGTTTAATACATTATTAAATTATATCCATGTTAAATTTTGTTGTGTAATTTATTATTATTTATTTATTTTGCTGTTTCAATCTTTTGTTATTTTCACAAAACCAAAAAAATTGAAGTCTAATACATAGAAAAAACAACATTTGTATTGTTTTTCACAAAACCAAAAAAATTAAAATCAAATACATAGAAAAACTCCATTGTTATTGAATTTCACATTACCAAAAAAATCGAATTGACGTGTAATACATGGAAAAAAATAATCTTTTATTATTTTAACAAAACCACAAAATAAGAAGTCTACTACATGGAAAAAAGAAAATTTGTATTGTTTTTCACAAAACCACAAAAATTAAAATCTAATACATGGAAAAAACTCTGTTGTTATTGATTTTCGCAATACCCAAAAATTCGAATTGAGATACAATACATGGAATAAAACAATCTTTTGTTATTTTCAAAAAACCACAAAATAAGAAGTCTAATACGTGGAAAAAATACAATTTTGTTTTCTTTTTCACAAAACCACAAAAATTGAAAGCGAATACATGGAAAAAACTCCATTGTTATTAATTTTCACATTACCAAAAACATCGTATTGACGTGTAATACATGGAAAAAAATAATCTTATGTTATTTTTACAAAACCGCGAAATAAGAAGTCTAATACATGGAAAAAACACAATTTTGTATTGTTTTTCAGAAAATCATGAAAATTAAAATCTAATACATGGAAAAAAACTCCATTGTTATAGATTTTCACATTACCAAAAAAACCGAATTGACGTGTAATACACGGACAAAAACAATCTTTTTTTATTTTCACAAAGCCACAAAATAAGAAGTCCACTACATGGAAAAAATAAAATTTGTATTGTTTTTCACAAACCACAAAAATTAAAAACAGAAAGTTCTTTGTAATGGTTAATGATAAAACATATAACGTATGGTGTAATATAATATGTAATAACAGCATTAGTTTGTTTTATTGTAACTTTTATTGTCAGATAAATCATGCTGAAATCATTTAATGATTATTGTTATAAAATTGTCACGCAATCGCGCGTGGTGTTTGCTAGTTAACCTTAATTAGGCCTCAAATTAACTTTAATTAGACCTAATTAACCATAAATAATATTTCAACCCTAATTAAGTACCAAATCACCCCACCCTAATACACTCAAATTTACCTTAATTAGGCCTCAAATTAACAAAGATTTAACCTCACATTAACTTTAATACATTTATACTTCATTTAGTGCTTATCTTTCTGTTATTTGAAGGGAGGATTACCTGGTCTCTAATGTAGGTCTCTACGCAGGAATCTGTGCTGGATCTGCAGTAGCTCTCGCCGTCGAATAAGTCAACTTCAAAGGAAGGACCGATTTGCAAATCTATAATGATTGCAGTAGTATTAGAGAGTAATAAATGTCATTTACTGTGGAGAGATTTTGATGTGTTGTTTATGAGTCAATTAGAAAATTAAGATAGTTATAAGGGTACGTATTGGGGACGCTTAGTAAGTGAGTGCATGTGAGGAGGTTATAAATACCTCTAGAGTCATTGTAAGAGGGTTGCATTGAGTATTGAATATAGGGGTGTTAATAGATCGGGTTCGGGTCTGATCCAGGTAGTATCCATATACGAATCCAATTTAAATTCAAAAGATTCAAATGCAAATCCAAATCCATTAACAAAATGAAGATCCATATGCAAATTCAAATCCATTAACTAAACGGGTTTCGGATCGGATTTTGGATCTTGTCATCAAGTTCGAAAAGTTATAAATAAGTAGATAAAAATTATTTCCAATTTCCAACATAAAAACAAATTTGACATAAAATTTATCTAATGAACCATAATGAAAAATATAATTTAGTACATCACAAAATCATATTAAATAAATTGTCTTATTGAAAATAGAATAATAAATAGAACTAGTAGAAAATAACACAGTATTTCTAATTATAAAATCATGAGGTGCTTTATGAAAGAGCAATAGAACATCCATCAATCTCAGAATCGAATTGCAATGCCGAAAATAGTGTAGAAGTAGCTTCAGCAAAACTATCATTAGATGAATCTGTAGAATATAAATAAGATGAGTTAGATAAATAACATTTTCATCACAAGAAAAATCTAAAACTAAGTACTCTACAATGAAATTATTTTCTTTTGAAATATATAAATACAACCTACCTTTATTTATTTGATCTCTCAACCAATCTTGAGTGCAAGCCAACGCTTCCACAACTTCTGGTTTGAGACGACTCCTGTATTCATTAAGAATCCTTCCGCCAGTGCTAAATGCAGCTTCTGAAGCAACGGTTGAAACATGAATGCTTAAGATATCACGAGCCATTCTTCCAAGCACCGGATACTTCGGCGCGTTACACTTCCACCATGTTAATATGTCAAAATTTTCATCTTCCATGCCAGGATGTACAGGTTCGTCCAGGTATATCCAATTCCGACCTCTGAGGTTTACTTAAACTGGATTCTTGAATAAACTTTGCAAGCCCAGCTCTACTAATAACATAAGGTGGCTGAGTTGTTTGACTAGATAATAGTTGTTGGGACATGAGATTTACACCAGAGTTTTCACTTGCACCATCATAAACTCGTGATCCATATTCATCAAATAATTTAACAATGCAAGACTTTACATTATTGATATTATGGTCTGCATCATACCTACTATACAACACACCAAAGTAATATTCAACCGATTTTAACTTATACCGGGGATCTAAAACCGATGCAATCGCCAAAACTATGTTAGTAATTTTTCAATACTTCTCAAATTTCTCAAGCATGAGACTCGCCATTTTTGCAACAAAAAGATTTCCATTCAAACTCCAATTCTTGAGTGCTACATAGATATCACAACAATCATTGAAATAAATATTAGATGTTGGATATTTTGTTCCTGAAATTCTTAGGGTGACATTATAAAAGATTGCTAAACGGGAGAAAGCATCACTAAATTTAAGAGCATTTTCAAGCATCAGAAAAGTGGAGTTCCATCTAGTTGGTAGTAAAAAAGGATAGTTTGTGGAGCTCTTACTTGTTCCGCAATTCTTTTAAATCTCTCAATTCTTCCTTGTGACCCCTTAGTGTACTTGACCGGTTCACGGACATTGACAATAACATCCCGCAAAGCCACCAAACCATCTTGAACAATTATGTTCAACACATGGACACAACATCTCGCATGAAACAACTCCCCGTTTGCAAGAAGTGCGCGTTTAGACCTAAGAGCAATCACATCTCTCTACTAAGAGAATCATTAGTTGTACAGTTATCAAGTACAATACTAAATATTTTTCCATCAAGATTCCATGAGTATAATATTAATAAAAAATTTATGAATGCGGTCAGCAGTGTGAGGTGATTCAATGTGTACAAAGTTAAGAATCTTTTTTCTCAGGTTCCATTCATTATCAATATAATGACAAGTTAAACACAAGAAATCTTGGGTATTCTTTGATGTTCATAAATCAGAAGTAAGACTAACTCTACAAGGAATATCGTCAAGCAACGTGTAGAGTTTGTCTTTCTCTTGTTCGTGAAATTTCAAAATATCAGCTCTTAGAGTATTTCTTGTGTTTAACTTAAATCGAGGTTGAAGATTCTTAATAAATTGTCTAAAAAGATAATGATTAATCATTGAAAAGTAATATTCATGGAAAACCATCATTTTTGTTAAATCATCCCTACTTCTTTGTTGATTAAACTCAATGCACTCAAATCTTTGCGGTACCATTTGACCTTTTATATCTCCCATGTTCAAAACTCTTTGAGCAATATCAAACTTTTTCACTTTTTTTCTTTTTATAATCAGTACAACACTTCAAATGATTTTTTAAATGAGTAGTACCGCTAGTGCTCTTAGCAGTCAATTTTTTATTGCAATGGTTGCAAATAGCAATCAGTGAACTGTCAGGTGCCTTTTCCTGCACAAAATCATTCCAAACCTCCGATCTTAACTTTCTGGTGCCGGAGCTCTTCGCAGTCGGAGGAGTAGGTGAAGTAACTTCAGGACTGTCGTCATTTGGTTTCAAATTAAAAGGGTCATCTTCAGACATTCTAAAATAATGAAAGAATAACATAGTTAATTTTCATTGCCAAACAAGATTAATATTATTAGAAAATGTTATACCAAAATATAATGTGAATTTTACAACAGAAAAGTAATTTCAATTTTGCATAACTTTCTTTCATATCAAAACATGAATTGGTAAACTTCATAGTTTGTGTTGTGTGTTTTTGTCCAATTTATATTTGCTTAAACTAAATATGTAAGAAATTTAACAAAGTGATTATATCTCTATAAGAACAGAAGTAATTTGCTTAAACTAAATATTATTCATAACAAAAAAGTAATTTGCTTAAGTATTTACTGGAGAAAAGAACAAAAACCTCCATCAAAATTTTTTTAAAATATTGAAAGAAGTAAAAACAAACTAAACTAGATTTAAAAAGATAACTTTACAAAATAAAAATAACAGAAATAAGATAAAAAGAAAGTCATGCAAGAAATTTTTTTTATAAGATTTAAAAATAAAATAGATAGATTACATGTCGTCATCTTCATCATGCTCCATGGATGATGAAATATCTCTCACAAGTCACACAATATAATATAATTTGTTGAAAAGAAATCGATTTGAACCTTTTAGCTGATATTATTAATGGACATGATATGATATAGAGCTATTATATTTCATGTGTTGCAAAAACTTACCAAGATTAAACGTACTAATTTTTCTGTATAAAAAAACTTGCCAATTAGTCAGCCAATTACGAGTTAGTTACTATAAATAAAATCTTGCTAATTGGTCACTTATCAAATATTCATCCTAATTAATTTCTTATATATATCTCATAAGATATGCGATTTCTTGCCCATTTTTTATTTCACATTTATAATTTTGTTATTCTATATAAATTATCGGATTCATATCGGGTTTCGGATTCGGATCTACCAAGATCCAAATACAAATCCAATAAACTAGCGGATCTTTTACAAAAATCCAAATGCGAATCTATTTTATTATCGGAAACATTTTTTTAGATCCATATGCGAATCCATTCATTCGGATTCGGATCGGGTTATCGGATTATGGGTGTCCATTGACACCCGTAATTGAATATTGTTTATGTTTGAATTGAGTTCTTTGTATCTCTTTGTGCTCTTTATGAGTTTGTATCAATAAAACCCTAAAAACACAAAATTACCCTCAAATCCACTTTCAAACCCTAATTTCGCCCCCAATTCTATCAAATTGAAGCTAATTCTAGCACGAACCATCTCAGTTCGTGACAATTGGTATCAGTTCGTGACAATTGGTACCAAAGCCTTCGATTTTCATACCTTATCACGAAATTGCGACTGTCCAGATCCGTTCTATCAATATCTCAAGCCGAAATTTCATCAAGAAAAATCAAGATCTAATCAAGATCAATTCTCACGACCAGTGTTGAATCAGCGATTTCATCAAGATTCAAATCTGAAAAACCTAGATTCTTGATCAGAATCAAGAAACCCTAATTCGAGTAGACTGACGCCGTGCACCAGCCAGAACCTTGTCAGACCGGCATCCCGTCCAAGATTTGCTGCCTGATTGCCAACCTGATTGGATCTTTATCAGTCGAGTGATCTCTCTGCACTCTGCCATTTTGCGAGATACAACCTGCCAGCTAGCTGCTCTATGAATCCATTTTCAAGAACTACGAGAAGAAAGGATTTTCGTGTAGAACAACTTTGGGAGAAGAAGCGTGTGACTGCGTGAGTTTCTGTTGACAAAGAAGGCTCGAGTGTGTATGACCCATTTGAACAAGGTTATCTTATTAATTGATATGTGGAAAAAAGTTATTTCTTAGGCCAATTAAGCCTGCCTTAAATTTGAGAATTAAACCACACAAAATTTCTTCAAAAATCCATTGAAATTTTCCAAACTACACACCGAAATAACACCAGCCCAACATAACTATATTTTCCCTTGATTAGAAAATATTGTTCAATCCAATTCACCTTCCCTATCTTGCTTAGTCAAAGTTTAATATTTGTTCTATGCTTTTGATCAAATATTACTGAGAATTTAAAATAAAAAAAATGGATGATGAGAAAATCTACTTGTGGGATATTATGCATCCCAAATTATCGGGTACCCGAATTTGATTGGGAAAAGGATATTATCGTGGGGGATATAGATATTGGTGTGAAAAGAAAAAAGTGACTCATAATTGTGATTCTTGGTGTGATCAAAGGATCGTGCATAATCATGATTTCACTAAATGTTATATTAGTGATCGTTTTTTCCGATTATCTTGGGAAGAGAAACAAGCGATTGATAGATATAAACGAAAGAAGATGGATGAGCGGACAAACAGAAGTGTTAACTTAATTATGGAAAAAGTTGATCGGTGGTTGGGCATTTACAAGAATAGTAACCTTGTTTCTAATAGAGTTAGAAGCAATTATGATGCTTGGGATGAATGCGATTCAGATTCAAACATTTGCGAACCGGATTCGGATGTGTGTGAGCCGGATTTGGATGAGAATAAATCGGACTCAGATGAAAACGAGTCGGATTTGGATAACAGCGAAATTGATTCGGGCGATATTGAATTGGAATCGAATTCGAGCGAGAGCAACTTGGATTCGGGCGGGATCGAAACGGATTCGAGTGAGAGCGAATCGGATTCAGATATTAACGGATCCGATTCGGATGATAATGGGTTGGGTTCGGATGATAACGTGAATCAATCGGGTTCGGATGTGCATGTGTCGGATCCGGATGAGTGTGAATCGGACCTGGACGAGAGCGAATCAAATTCGATCGATCGTGAATCGGAGATTGTGGCGGAACATGAAAATGTATTTTTGCTTGAGTCGGGTATGGCGCAGTTAAAAAATCAGATATATTCGGATCCTTATTTAGTTTCGAAATGGACTAAAGGGCGGGTCCTAAATACATTTATGACGAGCAATGAAATCAAAGGATTATTTGGGGTTCCACACATTGAAGGGTATTTGTGTGATTCTTTGTGGGTAAATCTCAAAAGAGGGTGGTCTCTTCCAACAGATGCGGGACCGGACATGTTGGTTGAGGAGGGAGTTGCAATAGAAAAATCGCCTCCTAAACCGAATATAAGGAGGTATGGAAATTTCTTATGGATGTTGGTTCCAGTTAAGATGAGTAAACCACCGCCTAAATCAAATAAAGTTTCTTTTTATTATTTTTTCTTTTTTTCTTTGATGGGCGTAATTTTCTTATTAGATCCTTGAGGGCAAGGATCTTTAAAGGGGAGAGTAATGTAATGATTGTAGTAGTATTAGAGAGTAATAAATGCTATTTAATGTGGAGAGATTTTGATGTGTCATTTAGGAGTCAATTAGAAAATTAAGATACTAATAAGGGTACGTATTGGGAACACTTAGTAAGTCAGTGTATGTTAGGAGGTTATAAATACCTCTAGAGTCATTGTAAGAGGGTTGCATTGAGTATTGAATATTGTTTATGTTTGAATTGAGTTCTTTGTCTCTCTTTTTGCTATTTATGAACTTGTATCAATAAAACCCTAAGGGGCCGTTTGGTTCGAGTTTTAAATGATGCCTTGGAATGTATGATTCCAAGGAATCATAATCCATGTAGTGTAATTCCAAGACATGTGTTATTGATATGTTTGGTTTGGTGTATTTCTTCCAAGGAATGTAGAAGATCTTGATTTATTGATATTCCAAATTTGACAAATTTATTAGATCAACAAATTAATGAGAGAAAAAAAAGTTTTCTTATAAAGATTTATTTCCTTATTTTTGCTTTCCCTACTCATGGGAAAGTGGAAAACCACAAATTTTGGTGGCTATCCTATTCCCACCAAATATTTCCATGGGCATCTCGGATGCCATTACTTTATTACCTAGTGACTTACTAAACGCAGGAATGGAGGCATCCTCATTTAAAAGAACGAACCAAACGGCCCCTAAAAATACAAAATTACCCCCAAATCCACTTTCAAACTCTAATTTCGCCGTCAATTCCATCAAATTGAAGATAATTCTAGTCACGAACCATCTTGGTTCATAATAAAATCTTGAGGCAAGGATGGCTGAATTCTCCACAAATCTCCAGGAAAACCATACATACACCTCTCCAACCTCCTACAACCCTATGCCAATTAACCATCCGAGCCGTACCCTAAAAAAATCCACAAAACGTCAAACGTGTTCACTCGGGCATTTCATCGAACACCTTCAGTTCGCGCAAACTGAGGGCCGACTCGGTTACCACATTACTACGTCTTTAAAGCCATGTCAAGACTTTTCTAACCGTGTCAAAATATTTACAAGGCGACAAGTTTAACCGAACCGCATGAAAGGTTGAAATTTTTTCCAAGTAACGGAAAGTTGTAACGAGATGCCTACTTTGGAGCCGTAAAAACCTGAGATGCCAAGACTCATAATTTATCATATTTAGTTGCGTGAAAGTAGACAAAATTCTCTACAAAACCGTATAAAAACATTTGGAAAATGATCATTGAAATTATTTGAAAAGATAGCGTGAAAATTGAAGACGCGGAATTTTCAGCTTAAGAAACTGTGCAGGAAATTTTCAGCAAGGTCCCTACTTTGATAGCTCGAAAACCGGAACAAATATTGGATTTTAATTCTCATATTTTGGGGATGAAAACACACATGATGGTCTACAAAATCATGTAAAATTTTCTATTTGTGACCCTTTGAAAATGGTCAAAAATTGGAGGTGAATACTGCAAAAAACTGAAAATTCAGAAAATTTATCATATTTAGTTGCGTGAAAGTAGACAATGTTGGGTTTCTACCGTTCATAACGCAGCGGAAACCAAAAACGAAACAAAATCGAATTCGAAACCCAAAAGAAGGATCTGTGAATTATAATTAAATCAAAGAAAATTTCATAACTTTGTACCTTCGGATTACGCTTAATCCGTGATGATCAAAAGCGAATTTGGTTGACGCTTTTCTTTGCCCGATTCCAAACCGGTTTCCAAACCGATCCTTTGTATGTTTCGCCTAACCGGTCTAACAAACCGATCTCCAAACGAACGGATTCTCCAAGCAAACCGATTCTCCAAACAAAACGATTCTACAATCCAATCACGGTTTCAACC
This sequence comes from Juncus effusus, assembly GCA_027726005.1. Classification (NCBI taxonomy): domain Eukaryota; kingdom Viridiplantae; phylum Streptophyta; class Magnoliopsida; order Poales; family Juncaceae; genus Juncus; species Juncus effusus. Next base: position 3,803,645 of record CM050909.1, read on the forward strand.
CGAATCACAAAGACGCCGCACTTCACTTCGTCCTCTACCGGTATCCACACGAACAACCCCTTTGAACGGATAAAGAACGATATATGCTAGTATCCGTTCTTCATTTCTCTCACAGAAAATAACAAGAGAATAATTTTCGGATTTTTCTCTCTTTTTGTCTCACAAAAATGGCCGAAAATATTATCATCACTTTATTGATTTTGGGGTGTCTCTTGTGCCTCTATAGTCCATAAGTTCCATATCCTATGTGCATGGTAACTATGTAACCATCTGTGCAACACACCTTATCATATAAGATGTAGGATTGGATGTGTCACTTGACTATGTAGCTCTCCATACAACTTATCATATAAGTTATGGTTTTTCTGTGTATGTCTCAATAGTTGTTCTTTGTGTGTGACCCTGTAGGTTTACTTAATGTTGGCAATAATCACAATGGATTATAAATCATGAGCGGCCTCTAGCAAGACATCATGATTACCCAAATTAAGCAAATATGGATGATTTGATCAAACCTAATTTATGTCATGCATTGTATCCCTTTGTTACACGATAAGGCATGGTATGTGTCAACCTTATATTGGTCGATAAATATTTCTTGACACCGAATTTGATTGAACATGAAATGACATTAATAACACCTTATTAATTCACTTGAGCACGGCCGTGCGTTTCTTCAATTAAATCATCAAGAGGCCTAAAGATATCTCTCTCAATTTATGAGAGGAACAAATCCTATCTTAATTAAACTCTTTCCTCCGCATAATTCATTATATACCTAATTATAATCTTTATGACCGCCCGGTTAAAGACGATGTTAGATTATATTAAAGTATAAAATTTCTCATGTAGGAAACTGAGATAATCTCAAGTCTAAGGATTACAGATACATTCTTTACTGAGAATAACTAATGACACGTACCATGTAGTATTCTCATGGTGGGTCAATCCAGTATATGGTCTCTAACATATACTTATGTTAATGACTTAATAACTCTTATTCATGATCAGTAAAACGTGACCATCAGTCAACTAACATACGTACATTCATAGCTTATCATAAAGTATGTTTGTCTCACAAGCATCCTATGAATGATCAGGGACAGTTTAGAATATCATTCATAATACTTTACAGTTTTACTATCAAAGTCACATACTTTGATGATATAAAGCTGAATATCATATTCAAGGTCATTTTAGTAATAAGAATAAAATAACCAATACGCATTTTATTATATAAAATATCTCTAAATAAAAACAATGTTTGTTTAACACAATCCATACATATAGGTCTCAAATACATTGGCCTAGGGCATACAACTAACAATCTCCCACTTGCACTAGGCCGAATCTAACAAGTATCTAATACCCATCGACCTAGCATGACCCTCATGCTTTGCTTGTGAAAGTGGTTTAGTCAATGGATCGGCAACATTATCATCACTATCAACTCTGCATATTTTAATATCTCCTCTCGCAATGATCTCCCCGATCAAATGGAAACGTCGAAGTATGTGTTTGGTTCTCTGATGTGATCTTGGTTCCTTTGCCTGCGCGATTGCCCCATTGTTGTCACAATAAAGATCCACAGGATTTGCGATACTAGGAACCACACCGAGTTCTTCAATGAACTTCTTCATCCAAACTGCTTCCTTAGCTGCTTCTGAAGCCGCTATATACTCCGCTTCTGTTGTAGAATCCGCTACAGTGTCCTGTTTGGAACTTTTCCAACTTATTGCACCTCCATTCAAACAAAACACGTAACCAGATTGCGATCTAAAATCATCATTGTCGGTTTGAAAGCTTGAGTGTGTGTAACCTGTTACAACTAGCTCACTTTCAAATCCTCCATAAACCAAGAATGAATCTTTAGTTCTTCTCAAGTACTTCAGAATATTCTTGACCGCTGTCCAGTGACTTTCACCGGGATCAGATTGATATCTGCTAGTTGCACTTAATGCATATGATACATCCGGTCTAGTACAAAGCATGGCATACATGATCGATCCAATAGCCGAAGCATACGGAATTTTATTCATGCGATTTCGTTCTTCCTGATTAGCAGGACGTTGAGTCTTACTCAATTTTATGCCATGTGACATTGGTATGAAACCTCTTTTCGAATCTTCCATTCGAAATCTTGTCAACACTTTGTCGATATAGGTACTTTGACTTAGACCTATGAGCCTTTTAGATCTATCTCTATAGATCTTAATGCCGAGTATATAAGCGGCATCTCCTAGGTCCTTCATTGCAAAAGACTTTCCTAAAAATGTCTTAACATTTGTTAAAGTCGGAATGTCATTTCCAATGAGTAATATATCATCTACATAAAGTACTAGAAAAACTATTGCGCTCCCACTAATCCTCTTGTAAACACAAGGTTCATCTTCATTTTTGATAAAACCAAAACCTTTGATTAATTCATCAAAACGAAGATTCCAACTCCGAGATGCTTGCTTTAATCCGTAAATGGATCGTTGCAATTTGAAAACCTTACCAGAATTCTTAGGATCTACAAAACCCTCGGGTTGTGTCATATACACATCCTCGAGTAAATTTCCATTAAGAAAAGCTGTTTTGACATCCATTTGCCATATCTCATAGTCATAATATGCAGCTATGGCAAGCAGAATTCTAATCGATTTAAGCATGACAACTGGTGAGAAAGTTTCGTCATAGTCTATACCATGAGTTTGTCGGAAACCTTTCGCAACAAGTCGCGCTTTATAGGTATGCACATTTCCGTCCATGTCAGTTTTCTTTTTGAAAACCCATTTACACCCAATGGTCTTAGAACCTTCAGGTGAATCAATTAAGTTCCAAACTTGATTATCGTACATGGACTACATCTCAGTTTTCATGGCTTCTAACCATTTATGAGCATCAGGATCCTTCATAACTTCTTGGTAAGATGTGGGTTCATCATCTATGAGCGCCACATTTTTATCATCAATCACGAGAAATCCATATCTCTCGGGCTCATGACGAACTCTACCAGATCTACGAGGAGCATCTTGTGTTTCAAGACCGGACTCATCAACTCTTGAAGAGACTAGTGGATCTTCCAATGGCTGTTCATTGCTAATTAGTGGATCTTGAATTTCTTCAAGGTGTACTTTATTCCCACTATTTCCTTTAGAAATAAATTCTCTTTCCAAAAAGATACCATTTCGAGCAACAAACACTTTGTTCTCGGATGGGTTGTAAAAGTAATATCCTTTAGTTTCTTTAGGATATCCCACAAATAAGCATTTATCAGATTTCGGTGTTAACTTGTCAGAAATTTGACGCTTCACATAAGCTTCACAACCCCAAATCTTTAGAAACGACAATGTGGGACTCCTCCCAGTCCATATCTCATATGGAGTCTTTTGAACAGCTTTTGATGGAATTCTGTTTAGTATGAACGCGGCAGTCTCAATGGCATAACCCCAAAAGGATATCGAAAGATCTGTTTGACTCATCATAGACCGAACCATATCTAATAAAGTTCGGTTTCTCCTTTCCGAGACACCATTCCATTGAGGTGTTCCAGGAGGAGTGAGTTGTAAAACTATTCCACAATCTTTAAGATGATCGTCAAACTCTAGGCTTAAATATTCGCCACCTCGATCTGATCGAAGTGCTTTTATTTTCTTACCTAACTGGTTTTCTACTTCACTCTTGAAAATTTTGAACAATTCAAAAGATTCCGATTTATGTTTCATTAAGTAAACATATCCATATCTACTTAAGTCATCAGTAAAAGTAATGAAGTATCGAAAACCACCTCTAGCTGGTGTGCTCATTGGTCCACATACATCTGTATGTATGAGATCCAATAACTCACTTGCCCTCTCAACTCTCTTTGTGAAAGGAGCCTTTGTCATCTTACCTAATAAACAAGATTCGCACGTCTCAAATGATTCTAAATCAAATGAGTCTAAAAGTCCATATTGGTGGAGTTTAGAAATGCGTTTCTTAGTTATGTGTCCTAAGTGACAATGCCAGAAATATGTCGGATTCAAATCATTAGATTTAAATCTCTTTGTTCCATATCCTATGTGAGTGCTCATATTCTGAAAATGAAAGGGTACCTTGATCAACTTGAGAAACTAGGGGCAAAGGTTGGCGATGAGATGGCTACCGATTTGATCCTTAGGTCTCTTCCTCCGAATTTCAAGCCATTTATAATGAACTATAATATGCATAACATGAACAAGAGTCTCACGGAGTTGCACGGCATGCTGAAGAACTTCGAGGGAACTATGAAGGCAAATGTTGTCAACGATGTTCTCTTGGTTCAGAAGGGCAAGGGTCAAAAGAGGAAATTTAAGGGCAAAGTCAAAGGAAAAGGTAAGGGCAAGGTGTTGTCCAAACCTAAGAATAAGAAACCCAAGGAGAGTGTTTGTTTCTTCTGCAACAAACCAGGCCATTGGAAAAGAAATTGCCAGGCATACTTGGAGGATCTAAAGAAGAAGAAGAAGAGTAGTGAGACTACTACTTCAGGTATTAATATTATTGAAATTAATTTATCTACTTCCTCATCTTGGGTATTAGATACCGGATGCGGTACTCACATTTGTAATAATGTGCAGGGACTGCAAAAGAGTAGAAGATTAGCGAAAGGTGAAGTTGACCTGCGGGTGGGAAATGGAGCAAGAGTTGCTGCATTAGCCGTGGGCATTTATTTATTATCTTTACCTTAGTCCATAAGTTCCATATCCTATGTGCATGGTAACTATGTAACCATCTGTACAACACACCTTATCATATAAGATGTAGGATTGGATGTGTCACTTGACTATGTAGCTCTCCATACAACTTATCATATAAGTTATGGTTTTTCTGTGTATGTCTCAATAGTTGTTCTTTGTGTGTGACCCTGTAGGTTTACTTAATGTTGGCAATAATCACAATGGATTATAAATCATGAGCGGCCTCTAGCAAGACATCATGATTACCCAAATTAAGCAAATATGGATGATTCGATCAAACCTAATTTATGTCATGCATTGTATCCCTTTGTTACACGATATCTGTATCGTCCATAAGGCATGGTATGTGTCAACCTTATATTGGTCGATAAATATTTCTTGACACCGAATTTGATTGAACATGAAATGACATTAAAAACACCTTATTAATTCACTTGAGCACGGCCGTGCGTTTCTTCAATCAAATCATCAAGAGGCCTAAAGATATCTCTCTCAATTTATGAGAGGAACAAATCCTATCTTAATTAAACTCTTTCCTCCGCATAATTCATTATATACCTAATTATAATCTTTATGACCGCCCGGTTAAAGACGATGTTAGATTATATTAAAGTATAAAATTTCTCATGTAGGAAACTGAGATAATCTCAAGTCTAAGGATTACAGATACATTATTTACTGAGAATAACTAATGACACGTACCATGTAGTATTCTCATGGTGGGTCAATCCAGTATATGGTCTCTAACATATACTTATGTTAATGACTTAATAACTCTTATTCATGATCAGTAAAACGTGACCATCAGTCAACTAACATACTGATGTACATTCATAGCTTATCATAAAGTATGTTTGTCTCACAAGCATCCTATGAATGATCAGGGACAGCTTAGAATATCATTCATAATACTTTACAGTTTTACTATCAAAGTCACATACTTTGATGATATAAAGCTGAATATCATATTCAAGGTCATTTTAGTAATAAGAATAAAATAACCAATACGCATTTTATTATATAAAATATCTCTAAATAAAAACAATGTTTGTTTAACACAATCCATACATCTAGGTCTCAAATACATTGGCCTAGGGCATACAACTAACAGACAAAATTCTCTACAAACCCGTATAAAAACATTTGGAAAATGATCATTGAAATTATTTGAAAAGATAGCGTGAAAATTGAAGAAGCGGAATTTTCAGCTTAAGAAACTGTGCAGGAAATTTTCAGCATAGTCCCTACTTTGATAGCTCGAAAACCGGAACAAATATTGGATTTTAATTCTCATATTTTGGGGATGAAAACACACATGATGGTCTACAAAATCATGTAAAATTTTCTATTTGTGACCCTTTGAAAATGGTCGAAAATTGGAGGTGAATACTGCAAAAAACTGAAAATTCAGAAAATTTCTGCACAAGGCCTAGTTTGAGCCCGAATTTGACCTAATTAGACCCAATTTCGACCCATATTGAACTAAGCCACCTCATCCCCCATTTTTAAGGTTAAATTATAACCCTCTCAAATGCATCTATTTAAGCCCCCCAAATCCTAAACCTAGCACGCCTTTTCTCTTCTCTCCATTCTTCTTCTTCCCCTAAATTTCACCATTGTAAATAACCACCCCCAATCCCAAATCCGAAATTAGAGTCCAATTATTTCAAATGAACTCACCACAACCATTATGAAAAGCTTCATTCATCTCTGCCAACCCTCCACCTAAGTTCTTGAGCTTTTGTTTGACCTAATTTTGTGTAAAAGGTACTAGAAGGGCCGATTTGATCAAGAGTGAGCTGATTTGATATTGGATGAAGAATACTCGCTTTAGCCTTAGTGGAGATGAAGGGGAAGGTCCAGGCATGCTCTAGAGAGACTCTAGCGTGAGTTTCTCTATCTGGTTTGCCCTAATTTCCTCTCTTTTCTTTCTTTTTCCCTCTTAGATCAAATCTTCTCTTAGGTCAAATTTATGTTTTTGGTTGTAAAAATGAATAAAATAGACTGGAACCTTGTTTGTTTTGTGATGTTTGATTAGTTAGTAGATGGGGGTTGGTGTTTGTGATGTTTATGGCATGAAATATTGTGTTTAAACTTCTCAATTTGATCTATTTGTGATGTTTAGTACTTAATTCTCACTGTTTTATGTTTTTGATTGAAATATGCTTGGCTGAGATATTTTGATTGAAATTGGGCATAAAATCCTATTAATTAAGTACTTGTTAATCATTGGAATACTTGGCTAAGTGTCTTATTTGATTAAACTAGGATAATGATCGCGCTTCGCTGCGAATTTTTAAATTTGTTATTCATGTGAATTTATGTATAAATTGCAATTATGAAAAATCTAAATAAAAGTTTGAAATAAATTTTGAGTACATAAATAATATATAATAATTATGTTATTTAAGTTGGTTGTGTTTAAAAATATTTTGAATTACTCATAAGATATTATATCCATTTATTATTCATCCAAAAATATTTTCTATATCACATCTAATTTTATAAGAATTGATAATTCTATACAAATAAATTTACATATAATAAATAAAATAACATAAATAATAAATTTATAAAAAAATAATAATAACAATCCAAAAAATAATTTGGATTATTAATTTACAATCTTAATTTATGTTTGCATTAAAATCTTTAGTTTTCTTGTGTTATTATCTATTGACATATTATAGTAGAAAATAATCAAGTATTAATCAGACGAAGAAGGAGATCAGAAAAACTAAAAAGACACGATAATATATTTCATAGATTTTAGTTGAAACCCCATAAGACTTAATTATAGATGATTAACTTTACAAAATATAAAAATAATAATTATATTTAACATGATTTGTAAAAAGGAAATATGATATTATATATATGGAAAAAATATGTTTACTATACATAAGAAAATGTAATATGACTAATTTTCTGAAAAAAATTGTCACCACTATTTATCTTATTTCTATTTTGTTAGTTGTTAAAATGATACAGATTATCCGTAATACATTAAGTAATATAATATAGTTTTAATTGATCCAATGGACAAGATCAAATTGACGATAGGTCTCTTAAGAATATTCAAAGAGAAATGAAAAATAAGATATAAGGTATAACTTAATGAGCATATCATTTTTGTACATGTTCTTTTATATAGTCTTTATTCATATATTTTAATAAGAAAAAAATAAATTAGAACCATAACAATATGGAACTCAAAATAAAGAGAAAATTCTAACAAATTTATATTTGATGATTTTAACATGAGAAATAAAATATTTCATTAAGATTTATAATTTTTTAAAGAGGAAAAGAAAAATTATTTATATTTTAATAAGTGAATTCTTCATTAACTATTTGTATTGATAATTGAATATAACTTTGAACTATGATTTATTGAAATCATCTGATTAGGATCTGATGGTCAGAAATAAATTTACAACGGTTCTCACTAAATCGGGAATGGAACACAAAATACCAATTCAGCCAATCATATGATTATGTTTTGATAACCATACACATGTTGCCATAAAATATCAATAAATTTGACAAAATAAAAGGTTAAGATTTAACAAAAAAATTGATCAAACGGTCCAAATATAAATATGGCCATTTGAGGAGGCTCAAAAGTAGGTGAAAAATAAGGTGTTGGGGTTAATTAGGTTCTGGATTGAATTTTTGAGATAAAAACTTGAAATGACCGTTTTAGATTTTGTTCTTGAGTTTAGTCCATTAATTGAGTAAATTCTTAGCTTAAATTACTCAAACTTAGCATCCAAACCTGTTCAATTGTGTTTTAAGTGATTAAGGATTGTCTCGACTCAAAGATTACCATTTAATCCCTATTTTTGTCATTAAAAAAAGTCTTGTTTGTTGAGTTTCTGTCCTGCTGCAGTATTTTTTTGTTTGTCATTTGTTTTTGCCTTATTTCGAGTCCAAAAAAAATCTGAAAAATTACAAAGTTTTTTTCCGAGAAATTTAAATTTCAACCCAAAGTTTGTCCAATTCATGTTTATACTTTCTGAGATATTAATTTTTAAATTTTGTTATTTTTCTGTTTCTGTTTTTTCTTCCAGATTTGATGACCTATTTGTATTGAATTTTAAAAAATATAAAAGTAAATACTAAATATATAAAAATAGTCTTCTCGGAAAGATTTTGAAGTGTAGAATCCATTTATGATTTTTTATATTTTCATTTTTAAGCTATAATTTGAGGTATTGATACTTTTGTGAACATTGGTCTGTCTGAGCTAAATCTGGAACCAGATCAGAATTTTCTTAATATTTTTTTATAAGCTGAACATTTGTGTATTAAATTTTACGAGAAGCTTCTCATCTAAGTGATCATATTTTTTTTTTTAATTTTGAGAATTTTTTAAGCTGTGGTTATTTTCTAGAATTTTCTGAATTTGACTGATACTGAAGCTGTTATTCGGATAAAAATGCTGGACTAAACTGCAAATATTTTTAAATAATTTAATAAAACCCTGATGGAATGAAGGTACCACTGAAAAGATATCTCTTTGTAGTTTCCGCAGACATCTCATTTACTTAATTTGAAGTTCGTTTGGCCTAGTTTTGAGTTAAAATACCAAAGTGTGTCAAAGCTGAAATTTGTATAAAATTGAATTAGGATTTCTAAACCTTGAAATTTTGCAAATAAGACCCTAGAACCTTGAGAATTTATTGTTAACCTATTAGATTTAAGGCCAGTCTCCCTATGGATTGACCCCTAGCTCAATACCACGTATACATTTTTTTAAATTGAATTAGGGTAAAATAAATATTTGTTTTTACAAGTGTTAATCGAAAAATGATGCAGTTTCACATGTTGTTACACAAGCATGGGTCTAGAGCAGCGCCATCAGTGTCTCCCTCTCGTTCCCTTTCTCTCTTGTTCCCTTTCTTCTCGTCGTGAGTCAGAAACAGAAGGGATTGGGTTAGAAAGGAAAAAAAGATAGAAAGAAAGAAAAGGGAGGGGACGTTGTAGGGAAGAAAAAAAATAAAAAAATTGAGAATCAGTCATAGTTTTTAATATCCCGTGACTGACAATATATTTTCAATCATGGTTGAATAAATCCCATGACTGAACATATATTTTTGGTCAAGGTAAATTAAATACCGTGACCAAAAATTAAGTATCAGTAACCAGGGTGTTCGGATTGTGACTGATACAGTATTAATAGTGACGGCATGTGACTTAAACATAGTTCACCCTCACTAAAAAGTAAATTTCTAGTATAATATAAATTCTCATATCAATAAACATAGCAAACCAAACAAATCAAATGAGAAGAAGCAATTTAGTTTAGGTCAAAGAATCAACTCACTGGATGAATCAATTGGGGAAAAAGATTAGACAACAATGAGCAAGTTGAAACTTGAAAGGGGGAATCGACTCAACGAACGAGGCTGGTGCGAGAATCTAAGCGAAATCGATCGACCGTGCACAATATGAGTTCAGAAAAATTGATGTTGGCCAAATCGAGTAAAGGTTTTGAGAACTAGACAAAAAGAGATGAAGATAGTGATAAATTTAGAAATGGATGCACCTAAACAAAATTTGCAAATAAAATTAAAAAAAAAGAAAGATTAAACTTGCCAAACTCTAATAAACTAATTTCTATTTTTGCTGAAGAAAATAGAAGCAATTCAAGTTAAACCCTAAAATATAAATAATCAACTTTAGAATCATAAAACCCCTAATTATCAAATGTTTGATCATTCTAACAATCAATTCAAAGAAAAATACCAAGAAAAAATAGTTACAATTATAAAAATCAAACCATCATCATACCAAGAACCCTAAAATTCTAACCTAATAACCAAATTAAAACTCTAAATCAAACAAATAATCCAAATTACATATTAAAACGTTAAACTAGTCAAATAATTAATCCAAAATTGAAAGAAATAATAATCCAGAAAACGTAATCAAGCAATCAAAATTGGAACTAGTAATAATCGATTCTCAAAAAACCTAATTTCCAATTAAAGAAATAAGAAATTAAGTGTTAAAAAGAAAAAAAATACCAATTTCGCCAATTTGGTGATTTCAGATTCAAAGGTGAGGAGAAATCAAAGACGGAGACTTGGAGAGGGAGAAGATAAGAAGGGGCGGAGCTTGTAGAGGATAGGGAGACAGGCCGGTGGTGGACTTGCGAGGCAGCGAGCGTCAGACTCGAGTTAGAGAAGAGGGTAGGGAGAAGAAAGGGGAGGGAGAAGAGAAGAGGGCGTGAGTCAACGTATGTGGGTTGCGGGCTGAGTGGGCTGGGGTTTTATTTTTCCTCAATATATTTTTTTTATGAATTTTTATAGTATGACCCAAAATTCTCCCAAAAAAAAGTTGTATAGTCGTCATTCTATGTCACCTAGGGATGGTTTTGTTCATATAAGCGGTTTGATTCATAATTCAAATTCACAGTTTGGCCCAAACCCACTGTAAAATTCATACCCTTTGATTGACCGGATTAGGTGTGCATTAAATTGCGTGTGAATTTAGGGCTGCATTGTTTCAATGTCCTGTCTTATTTATTACGAGGCCTGAATTCAAATTTGAAATTTCATTCTCAAATTCACACGACCCGACCAGCCCAGCCAGGATAAATACACCTCCTGTCTATTTCGAATTCATTGCAATATGTTTTTTCCACATGGTAGGGTTTCGGAAAATAAGAGACTCGGATTGAAATTAGGGAGGAAATAAAACATGGAAGGTGGTTGACTCCTGGCAGGTAATCCGTATGTGAAAATCTCTTCAGTTGTTTCTAGTAACTCCTTAATTTTTCAATAATGATAGGATGCCAGACCAAAGGACCTGACCTCATCCCGATGGCTTATGTGGAGCTCATCCCTTTTCCACGCTGGACACAAATTAGACGGAAATATACTTCCGTTTGCAATCCCTCTGGCGGATCTACTCGCCCGACTCGTTTCACGCGCCCTGTTAGCAACCCGTTAGCCAGCTTGCACGAAACGCAAAAAGGGAAAGATGAAAAACGGGAAAGAAGAGCGTGGGTAGAAACAGAGAGGTCCTCTTTCTGATTTTAAATGATAAAAAAACTGATGTCACCAAACAACCCTAGGCGGCAGCAATTTTTGTCCTCTTTCACGTCCTTTGTGTGGTCTCCATTGAAATTGAGTAGGCAATGATTTTTGATATTTTTTTATTTAGTGTGTATTGAAGAAACAGAGAGCTTTCTATTGGATTTGAGTGTACAATGTTCTTTTTATGTGTTATGTAGTAAGTGAGTATATTATATCTGTAATGGAGATCAATATAATCACTGATTTAAAAAGAAATAAAATCTAACATAATTATTTTATATATTATTTTTTGCAATAAGATTTGTTATTTCATATGTAATTATAATTGGTGAATTAGAGTTTAATTTGGGTTGAATTAGTAATTTTCGGTGTAAGTATGGTTGAATTATAATTGAATGAGAATTTAATTATATGCAACTAATCTATATGTTTATTTTTAATTTTATAGAGAGAGTATTTGATGGAGTCCATTCCGTCAAAGATGGTGATTGAAGAATCGAGTGAAGATATGGAAGTTCAAAATGAAGAAGGTGATATGATTTGTAGTAGTGATGATGAAAAGGAGAATGTGGAAACTAGTGATGATTTAGTTAAGGAACCAAAGGTTGGGATGTTTTTCGAGACGCTTGATGAAGCATTTCTTTTTTACGCTAGTTACGCCAAAAAGAAAGGATTCGGCACGGCGAAAAGAACGTCCAAAAAAAGAAATGGACTAGTGCGAAATTTTACTTTTCATTGTTGTAAAGGTGGCAAACCGAAAAGTAAAGCTAAAAATCCTAAGAGACCACGCCAGCAAACCAAGACAAATTGTCCTGCTCGTGTTAATTTGGTAAGGGATCCGGATGGGAAATGGGAAATTAGTAGCATTTGCCTTGAGCACAATCACGTATTTACCCGGGGGCATGAAAAATTTTATAAGAAATAGGATTGTTAGTGAAAGCGTAAAAAGACAACTTATATTGAATGATAAATCGGGGATTAGGTTGTACAAGACTTACGAGTCATTACAGATTCAAGCGGGGGGGTATGAGAACCTTACATATTTGGAGAAGGATTTACGGAATTTAATGTCTCGTTGGCGGCATTCTGAAAATGCGGAAGGAGATGCAATGGCAATGTTTAGCTATTTTAAAAGAATGACGGATGATAATTCGGATTTTTATTATGATATGGATTTGGATGATAATAATCGGCTGAAGAATGTTTTTTGGGCTGACGCGAGAAGTAGGGCGGCTTGTAAGGAATTTGGTGATGTTGTCACATTTGACACAACATATTTAGCGAACACGCATGGCATGCCTTTTGCTCCGTTTGTAGGCGTTAATCATCACGGTCAGTCGGTATTATTGGGATGTGGGCTCATCTCCCATGAAGATACCGAATCATTTTGTTGGTTGTTCAAGACTTGGATGAAATGCATGTGGGGTTGTGCACCTCCTGCAATCATTACTGATCAGTGTATGGCCATGAAGAATGCCATAGAAAAAATATTCCCGAATAGCCGTCATCGATGGTGTATATAGCGTATTATGAAAAAGAAATTTGAAAAGTTGGGTAGATGTGAGGGGTATGATTCTTTTTCAAGATTGATGCAAAATGTGGTTTACAATTCATTAACAATAGATGAATTTGAGATTGGATGGGATTCATTTATCAAAGAATACAAACTTGAAAATAATGAATGGTTGAAGGCGTTGTACTTGGAGAGGAAGCGATGGGTACCGGTTTTTGTGAAAGATATTTTTTGGGCGGGAATGTCTTCAACACAAAGAAGCGAGAGTATGAACCACTTTTTTGATAATTATATCAACTCAAGAACAACGCTAAAACAGTTTGTAGAGCAATATGAGAACGCTTTGGGGAGAAAAGTCCAAAATGAAAAAATGGAGGACCTTAAAAGTGCGGAATCCTACATCCCGACTATAACCGGACTTGAATTGGAGAAACAATTCCATAGTGTTTACACACATGCAAAGGTGAGAGAGTTTCAAGAGCAATTTATCGGGACTCTTGCATGTGTGTAGATTGAAAAGAAAGCAGACGACGTTTTCTCGGAGTACGATGTTGAAGAAACGATTACTTACGGAGAAGAGGAATGGGAAAAAGTCATGACATTTCATGTCATTTTCAATAGTGAGACGAATGAATCGAGTTGTAATTGTCGTTTGTTTGAGTTCAGAGGGATAGTTTGTAAACATCAGCTCGTAGTGTGGAAGCATAAGAGAGTTCAAAGGGTACCCGACAAATATGTCTTGAGAAGATGGAGGAAAGATGTGACAAGAGCTCACACGAAAATTCGAATAAGGTACGAGAACTCGTCAAGAACTATTGAAGAAATCCGGTATGACGAGATGCGCAAAACATCTGACGAAGTTTCTGATTTGGCGAAAGATAGTGAAGAAAAATTTGAGGAGTTTTTGGAAGTACACCGGAAGCTAAAAGAAAAATATCTTCTGTCTCCAATTGTTGCCGGTTCCAATACCGGTACTGATACCGGTTCCCGCAATGATTCGTGTGCGCTTGGAGAGGAACCTTCGAAAGATAACCCTATCATCCTTAATCCAGAATCTATAAAACCCAAAGGTAGACCCCGACAAAAAAGATTGGTAGGAACAGGTGACAAAATTCGTGAGAATAAAAAAGAACAAAAGAACAAAAGAAGAGGAAACATAAGGTATTATTCTTATTTCATTTATTTCATACGTATTGATGCCTACAATATTATACTGACTAATTTTGTTTACAATTTTAGGATGTTGCAAATGAAGTATTGCCCGATTTAAATGATAAAGATTTTGGGACTCAAGAAAGTTTTCCAATTTACGCGGAGCAATTATCTGGTCTAATATTGAACAAGATGTGACAGCTAGTCAGGTGTGGGAAAGTAATGTGCCGAGCTCGTCGAATTTTAGAAATTATATTTAGTAGTATGTTGATGTAATAGATGATTTTTTTTTTTACTTTTTTTTTATTGTGCTTGTATGTTTGATGCGTCTGGCTAGATTTTTGGTACGAAGTTATTTAGATGAATTTTTACTAGAATCTATTATGAATTTTGTTAGATAATAATAAGAGTCTTGTGAGATTATATTATGCCTTTTGATAATTTGTAGTTATATTTCATTAGAATTTTTTTATAATTTTTCCAATATTTTTGTGAAATTCACTGTTACATATGACATATCATGTTCAAAAAAGATTGAAAACACAAAAAAAAAAATTCATATTAACAAAAACTTTTTTTCAAATATAATAGATACCCCTTATCCTACATTCATACATCAATTTACTACCTACTTCCTGCATTATTTATCAAACCCTAATTCCTGAAAACCTAGTGTAGAATTTCCCAAATGCCTGCACTTTTGGAGTGGCTTTCTCTATACTTGGATCTTCCTTCTTTCCTGCATTATTTATCCCACATTTTATGAGATAAAAATTATAAGATATTTCACACTTTAATTTAAGAAAAAGAAAATTGTACCTAATTTTCCTTGTAGGTGTCTCTTAATCTTAATAAGCTTTGCACGTTATAGCATTCCTCCTTTTTGATTAATCGCAACCATATATAGATCCACATTAAAATCAGATAAATTCACCAATCTGTAGGTGTGTACCTACATTCTTTGTGATTCTTTTCTCATGTCTAGTAGGTTCCATTTTTCTATTTTGTCAGCAAGTACAGGTCTTTGGAACTGGAAAATAAATAAATAAATAAAATAATGAACTCATAAATCATATTGAGTGAGAGAGGAGTTTTTTTTTTATTTCCTTAAGAATTAAGGGTATTTTTGCGATAATGTAAGCCTGATTTTGCAATTATTTGCACATACAGTGAAATAAAATGAATGAAAATTTCCCAAAAAAACTAAGAAAAAAAAAATTGCTGCTAAATGATAGTTGCAACTATTGCAATCGAAATTAACTCAAAATTTAGGAACTCAGGCCCTACAGTAATAGGAACTCACAAATTCAAAACCAATTAGATACTAATTATGCCAAATTAACTAATTAAAAACCTGGATAGAGAACAATCAGAAGAAAGAAGCTTAATTTACCTGATTATTGGTTTCCGAAGAGTACAGCAATAAGAAGAGGAGAACGCCATAATCAATTCGTCGTTCTTTCTGATGAGAGGGTAGGGAAGAGCTCTCAGATCTGTGAGAAGAGGAGAGCGCTAACAAGAGGAGAGGAGGCGAGAATGGAGCTTTAAGGCGAGGAGAGGAGATGAGAGTGTCGCTTTGAGGACAGAGCAAAGGGGAGGGGAGATGAGAGTATAACTTTCAGAGTATACTTTGAGGATCTGAGCGTGTAGCTTTGAGGAGACGAGACCAAACGGGGCGCCTTTTTCTTTTCTTCCGTTTAACTCTCCGTGTTCTGACGTGGGAAGAGTGGATTCGCCACATCAGCGGTCGGTAGATGGTCGGGGACTTTTTTTCTGAAATGGCCAAAAAAAAAAAATTAATTAAGGGAATGGCCAAGTTTTAAAAATATTTGCAAAAGTAGCCATTTCGCCCAGCCGCCGGGCGAAACACAAGTAGTTTCGCCCAGTAACGGGGCGAAACAGAGCGTAATGTGAATTTGCTTAATTAACCCTATTTCGCCCAACAGTGGGGCGAAACAAGGAGTTTTTAGTATCGGTTTTTCAAAATAACCGTTACAGAATAAACGATTTAGTATCGGTTTTTTTAATAACCGTTACAAAATAAAGAGTTTTAGTATCGGTTTTTACAAAATAACCGTTACAGAATAAACGCTTTAGTATCGGTTTTTTAAAATAACCGTTACAGACTAAAGACTTTTAGTAACGGTGTTTAGAAATAACCGTTACAGAATAAAGACCTTTAGTATCGGTTTTTTTATATAACCGTTACAGAATAAGGACATTTAGTATCGGTTTTTATAAATAACCGTTACAGAATGTTCTTTCGCCAATTTGCTGGGCGAAACAGCTGTTTTTTCGAAAATTTTCCAAACAACCAAAAAAAGGGCGACATAGAGGCGAAAAAACACAGAAAAATAAATAAAATAAATCTGAGGACAAAAAAATAATAATAAATAACTTATTTTGATGGAGAATTTCTTTTTCATATTAAAATGACATGTTAGGCTATTAGTACATAAACAGAAAAATAGGGTACTAGAGAATATTAGTACATAAACATTGATTTAACATGCTAGAATATAGGAGGAATCTGATGATTTTTAGGTGTTTAGGGTTCAGATATAGGGTACTAGAGAATATTTACTTTTTCAGATTGAAATGACAATTTGGCTTTTTATTTAGTGGGTAACATTGATTTAACATGCTAGAATATAGGAGGAATCTGATGATTTTTAGGTATATGATTTAGATTTCTATTTAAAGAGTCCTCTTATTATACTTGATCATCAAAAAATTAAATCTCAGAAGTCTCTTTTGCAAACTTCTTCTCTTTATATCTTTCTCCTTATCAAGAAAATGCCACAAAATTCAGAAATATTTCTATATTACAATGGTCAAATTGTTCAAGATTCGAGCGGATACAATTACGCTCCACAACAAGGTGTTCTTCTCCCGTGTAGTAGAAATAGAAATTATTATAGATTGTGTTTAGAAATTTATGCTACCACCGGTTGGCCTAATAGTGACGATCTTAAAATTAGTGGTAGGTTTCCTTACCGTCAGAATGATTGTTTGTGTTTTAATATAGTCAAAATTTCGAATGATTCACAGTTAGCTAGTTTTGCTCAGTACATCAAATATGGTGAACACGGTTGGCCTGAATTAGAAATATACGTTAAACGCATCCAAAGTAGAGAATACTATGTAGGAACTAGTAGTAGATCAAATGTACCTTTTAATGATGACGAGCTTGAGAGGTTAGAACCTGTAATAAATCGTGATGAAGATGAAGTGCCAGAAATGGAAGAAGGCGACGAAGATGAGTTTGAAAATGTTGAAGAGGACGAATATGATGAAGATGAAGTGCCAGAAATGGAAGAAGGCGACGAACCAGAAATAGATGTTATGAACAATTATACGGAAGTGGGTGAGATGGTTAGTGTAGGAACTTTCGGTAATCCTCCGGCGAAAGAGTTTGAAGATACTACTATGTGGGAAGAAGCGAAAATCGATATCTTGTATGGTAAGAGCATGCATGTGAGTAGCGATAATAGTTTGTATGAGGGACAGACGTTCGACACGAAAGCAGAGCTACAATCGGCCGTAAAATTATACAGCGTCATGCATCACCGAGAATTTGTAGTCTCCAAATCGAACAAAACGATCTACACTGTAGTCTGCAAGCTACAAGATGACCGCGCTGGCTGTGATTGGAGGCTGTATGCATGCAAAAATAAACGACATGTGTTTGAGATTAAAAAATTGACACAACCACACGTATGTGTTAATCAACAACCTAACAACGACCACAAACAATTAACAAGTGCATTTATTGCGGGGCTAATTCTAGATGTCGTTAGAGCAGATTTAGCAATTAAACCAGTAACCCTAGTGGAAACCGTCAAATTAAAATTTGAATATACCATATCATATTGGAAGGCTTGGCACGCCAAGCAACACGCGCTTAGATTCTTGTTTGGCGATTGGAAGGGGGCATATAATTTGCTTCCTGAATTGATGGCAGCAATATATTCAGCAAATCCTACTACTGCATATGCATTTTGGAGAGGTCCCAAAAACCGTGCTGGTGAGGAGGAGTTCGAAGGTCTTTTTTGGGCATTTGGTCCATCACTTAAAGGATTTGAGTTTTGCAAGCCTGTCATAACAGTAGATGGAACATTTCTAACCGGAAAATATCAAGGATGCTTATTGATGGCAGTCGCTAGCGATGCAAATGGTCAATTATTTCCCTTAGCTTTTGCTTTAGTTGATAAGGAGAGGGTAGAAACGTGGGGTTGGTTTTTTGGGTGTTTGGGTACTTTGATCGGCCATCGCAAAGGTTTATGTGTGATTTCGGATAGGCATGCCGGAATAATTCGTGCAATGAAGGATGACAGATTGAAATGGAAGGAACCTAACAGCTATCATCGTTATTGCATGCGGCATTTAGAAGCAAATTTCAGTAGCGCTGTATCAGACAAAACATTGGTTAAATTGATTGTACCACTAGTTAAGGCGCCCACCAAATTTAAATTTAAGAAGCTATATAAAATATTAAAGGATAAAAATATAAAGGCGTGGGAATGGTTAAATAACAAAGATAAATCAAAATGGGCGTTCGCGTATGATACAGAAGGTCGCCGGTGGGGTATTCCTACTAGTAATCATGCAGAAGTGATGAATTATGTTTTCAAGGGTATGAGGAAGCTTCCCGTTACGGCTATTGTGATGGAGACATTCTACAAGCTGAATAGTTATTTTGTCAACAAGCGCGAGATAGCTGCAAATATGGAAATGAATAATAGAATGTGGGGAAAGGAAGTGATGGAAAAAATGGAGAATAAAACAGTTAAGGCGCGTGCGCATCGAGTCACTACCTTTCATGTCGAAAACGGTGTTTATGAGGTGATAACAGGATCTACTGGTTCCAAGGTAGGGGGAAAGAGCTTCCATGTGAATTTCAATGAAGGCCAATGCAGTTGTCAGAAACCGATGCTATATCACTATCCTTGTTCGCATCTGGTAGCAGTTTGCATACGCAGAGGTGTTAGTCCCGAGTATTTTATACATCAACATTTTTCGCTGGATCACCTTAAACATACATATGAAGGAAGTTTTTATCCGATAGAGGATAGAGAACAGTGGCCTGAACGTAAAAAAGTTTTTAATGGTGGTACGTTAGTTCCTCCTGAGAAACTTATGAGGAAAAATGTCCGTGGAACCAACAAGCGTGGAAGAAGACAGGAGAAACGCTTTCATAATAGTATGGACGTCATGGACAACGCAGATCGTAGAAAACATTGCAGTATTTGCGGAGTAGCAGGGCACACGAAAACAAAATGTCCGAGAAGGTTGTAGTGTTTTATGTATGGTAGTTTATGTTTATTTATTGTGGGTTGTAATGTTTTATGCTTTGTATTCTATGTTTTATGTACTGTATTTTATGTTTATGTATTTTAATTTGTAATATTTTATGGATTGTATTCTATGTTTATGTATTTTGATTTGTAAATTAAAGACACATAGTGAGCTCTCTAAAATAGTTTAAATATCAATCTAAATTAACAAAACATAGTCCAAAAAGTAAACATAGTCAGTAATGCCAGCGGCCTCCTCCTCCTCCTCGTGTTCCCCCGCGTCCTCCGTGTCTTCCTCTCCCCCCTCCCCCTCCTCCTCCGCGTGGTACTCCTCCGCGTCCTCCTCCGCGTGGTACTCCTCCGCGTCCTCCTCCGCGTCCTCCTCCGCGTCCTCGCTGCGCCTGAGGCTGAACCTGAGTAATCTGACTAACTCCTTCATCTCCATCTCCTCCTTGGCCTCCTCCTTCCCCTCCTCCGTCTCCTCCTTCGGCTCCAACCTGTTCGATGATCGAACCCCAATCGAAGTCGCCCTCATATTCATTACTTTCCTTTATGCTGCTCCGGATGCACCCTAACAATTTTTCCGTTTCTTATGCGTACCTTTACACAATGCCCTGTAAAGGTACGCAAGAACTCCACTACCCCATGCCCATCTATCTAAAACCGACATGTCCTGTAATAAAAGCAGAGGCAGTGCTGAAACACAATCTCCCGAAGCTTCCGTAAATAATACATCCCCACATAATGCAAGCATGTAGGCTCTACAATACTGCTCGACTTTCTGTTCCGGGGCATCAATTTCCAAATCGGAAAAATTATTTTTCAACCATGTTCTTTTCAATAAAATTTTGCTTCTCCCCTTTCCCTTAAACTCCAATTCCGGGATTTCTTTCCCGAGTAGTTGCGTGACCTTTCCCTTCCAATCAACATCTTTATTATTTAAACACATTGCCTCACCGTCCGTCCGCATTCCCAACAAACACGAAACGTCATCTAGCGTTATGGTCATCTCACCAACAGGCAGATGAAACGTGTGTGTTTCCGGTCTCCAATGTTCCTGCAGAGCGCTTATCAGTCTGCTGTCGTAATCCAGCCAACCCATCCTGGCAGTTTGTAGTAAGGTTGCTTTCTTCAAAAAAGGGGCATACCGATCGTCCCATGGAACCTGCAGAAACATAAATAAATAAAATAAATAAATAACATACATATGATTTTTTTAACTTTCTAAAAAAATTTCTAAGTAATACCCTAACAAAAAAAAAATTACCGGAACTTCATGTTGTCGGTAGCGCATGGGTTTGATAGTTACATCTTCAGTGTTGCCAAATTCGTTCGTCCGATGCATGTGTTGTTGTGACTGAAGCGCATAATTTGGCCGACTAGGTCCCGCGTCAGATGACATCTTTATTTAAAAAATAAAATAATATAAATAAATAAATAAAATAATATTAATAAATAAATAAAATAATATTAATAAATAAATAAAAACTACTAATAAAAACTAATAATAAACATACATACATAAACATACATATAAACATACATACATAAACATACATTTGATTTTTTAAACATTTGATTTTTAAAAACATAAATAAATAAAAACTAATAATAAATAAATAAATAAATACATAAACATAAACATACATAAATAAATAAATAAATGCATAGCATACATTTGATTTTTTAAACTTTTAAAAAATAAAACTATAAATAATATACTAAAAAATATATCTATAACAAAAAAAATATAAATAAATAATCCTAAACAAGAAAAATAATTTATAAAATAAATATATACATTACCTAAACTACAAAAATTAATTTCAAAAATAAATAATTTCAAAAATAAATATGTATCTAAACTAGAAAAAATATTACAAATTTACTTGTAATTATTATATTTTCTTCTTCTTCTTCTTCTTTTTCTAACAATATCAACAAAATCAACCAAATAATAAATCTAATTTCAAATCAACCACACAAATGGAAAACTAATTTTGAGCAAATAAACCTAATTTGAAACTAATTTTGAGCAAATAAACCTAATATGAAACTAATTTTGAGCAAATAAACCTAATTTGAAACTAATTTTGAGCAAATAAACCTAATTTGAAACTAATTTTAAGCAAATAACCAAAATTAACTAAATCTAAAGTCAAAGAAATCAACATACCTTTCCCTCTCCTTTTTTCTGTTTTTTTTCGCCTCTTTTTTCGCCTCTGCGTCGCCCTTTTTTTTGCTGTTTCGAAAATTTGCGAAAAAACAGTCGGCAGTGGGTTTGAATTATACAGAGCTGTTTCGCCCAGCGAGCTGGCGAAAGAAGTTTCTGTAACGGTTATTTGTAAAAACCGATACTAAAAGTCTAAATTTTGTAACGGTTATTTATGAAAACCGATACTAAATTTCTATATTCTGTAACGGTTTTTTATAAAAACCGATAGTAAAAGGCTATATTCTGTAACGGTTATTTTAAAAAACCGATACTAAAAACGGCTTGTTTCGCCCCACTGCTGGGCGAAACAGACTTAATTAAGCCAAACGTGATTCCGCTCTGTTTCGCCCCGTTACTGGGCGAAACTACTTGTGTTTCGCCCGGTGGCTGGGCGAAATGGCCACTTTTGCAAATATTTTTAAAACTTGGCCATTCCCTTAATTAATTTTTTTTTTTTGGCCATTTCAGAAAAAAAGTCATGGTCGGGCCATTTGGTCTGGTATCGTAGCATTATTGTTAATTTTTCCCTACTGTTGGGTTTGTTTTGATTTGCTCGATTTGAACTTTTTTGATGAATGTTTAATTCCCTAAGATTCACATGGACTGTGGGCTTCTTTTGATTGTTCTTTATTGGTCGGAGAGCACGTTTTGAGCTTTTTGAATTAAATCAATTAATCTCTGTGTTTCGGTTTTGTTTGTGAACTTTTTTGTTGTTTTTTTTTTCTCTTCTCAATTTTTTGAATTTCTCAATTTTTTCAAGCATAATTTTTCCCGAATCAAAAGTCAGTCGAAGCTGAGAGGTCGAAATTCCATTAGAATTTGGAACAATCTTTTAATTTCATTATCATTGGAAAAATTTGTCCTTTTTTTTGACAACCAGTCGGAATGAAACTAACTCTTATCTGATTATCTGTTAATTGATTGGTTTCTTTACTTTTATTTCCTTATTTTGAAATTATATGAACATTGCTATTGTTGCTTCCATTTCATTGTGTGTTTTTATACATAAATTTTTCACCTTACGTTAGGGCATTTTTATTCAAAACTCAATTCACGTGATCGATTGTTTTATTTGGTGGTAATTATTTGCTGTTATATCCTGAGCTCCATATTTGGTCAAGTACAGACTGTACAAGTGTTTTCTGGGCTTACGAGCGAAACACGCGACAAGGCAGCACTAG
Source organism: Juncus effusus (assembly GCA_027726005.1). NCBI lineage: Eukaryota > Viridiplantae > Streptophyta > Magnoliopsida > Poales > Juncaceae > Juncus > Juncus effusus. The sequence continues at coordinate 3,826,749 of CM050909.1, forward strand.
TTGACAGGTCTGCATACGCACAACTCCAAGATCCAGTCTCTGTCTGCTTCAACGTTTCACACGTAATCGACTATGCTACATGGAAAACATAATCTTTCACACATAATGCTGGTCATATTGGTTTCAGAGGCCCAATCCTTTGCGAAGGTAATTCCCACCGCCCTTCAGAGTCGATTTCCTTTAAGAGGCTTGTGACCATTTTCAATTCTCTTGGTCGTTTGTTTCATGTTTTGGTTGGATGGTTAGATCCGTTCTTCCCAGTCTTTCTTGATTTCTCCAAGATCATGATTCTTTTCTTCCAGTTTATGCACTAGAGATTTAGTTTCCTAGATTTTTATTCTGGTACTAGAAACATTGGATTCTTGTATCGATATAGCATGATATGCTTTCCAATCTTTCTTATTTTTGAGTGAAATGCCCGTAGTATGTGGATTGCTATTTGATAGTAATTTTAGGAGTAATTTTCAAGTTAGATTTCAGATTTTTATCTTGTTCATTAATTGTATGGTAATCTCAAGATTATTTATAGTTTAATGTATTTGTAGTTTTTTTTCCAGAATGTAAACTTGAATGTATTTGTAGTTATTTTTCTATAATTTAATGCAGTTTGAATTGCTTTTGAATTTATTTCAGGTTAATGTAATCACTAAGGTGCCTGTGGTCTCTTTATAGAATTACAGTGAAGAAAAAATGGTTAAAATATAAATATGATTAAATTAGTTTGTGTATGGTTGATATTTTTTATTTATAAATTTTAGTTGACGATAATTTGTGTTGGTGCTCTTGTGATTGATGAATCTTTTTTTCTGTGATGATAATTTTGTATTTATTTCCTTTCGTGTATGTGAATTTTTGTGACGGTTTCTTAAAAAATTAGCAAGTTGGAAACATTAATATCACTAGTATATATGAAGGATATTAGCATTATTTTCTATCCCTGACATGGTTATTAACAATAGAAACTTATGTTATTATTTATCCACTATTTATCAAAGGTTCAGAATCTAGGATGAACACATTCATATATTGTAATCTTTGAAGTTTCCTTAAAATTACTATCAAATTTATAATAATTTTGTGATGGTCTTATTTACTGATTTTTATATGTACACCATATATAAAATTATATCATCCATTATGACACGCACAATAATTATGCAATCAATGATTTCTCATATTACAACAGATTAGGCAAAAGTGTTAGTTTCCTAAAAAAACATATTATTCTTTGTCTTCCTAATAAAATAAAAATAAGAGAAAAAGAAAACCAAATCAATTTATTCATATCCTTTAATGAATGTACATTCCAAATCTACTACAAATTCTCCTTTTAAAGTATTCCTATAAAATGTAGCATTCCATGCCATCCAAATTACAAATGAAAATGAGAAACTAAAAAGAATGCCAATTCAATTTATTCACATCACTCAATGGTTATTCCACATTCCAATTATACTACCAATTACGAGCTGAAATCTAACAGTGGTGAGTGTATCCTCTGAACTGGAGCATCGATTTTATTTTGGAAAGAAATCAAACAGATATTTGCGAAGGAAATTAAATCTGAGCAGGGAGGAGAGGTTTGAGGTGTGAATTTGCACAGACCCATCCATACATGCGTTGGTTAGAGTAGCTCCTAACTCCCATGAATTTCAATGATGAAACCCTACTGAAGGTCTTGACAGTATGTTGGAGGAGAGAAAGGTCGGAAGAGACATTTCCATTAATTGCTCTTCAATGACTCGTTGAGGTGTGAATACAGTAGGGTGAATTTTAGAAATAGCTCACTATAATTTTTGGTGGGGCCCAATGTAAAAGATGTTACAAAATTCACACCATATGACTCACGATGACCCATAGTGCACCCAGAATGGAGAATTCTGGGGCAAAACATAATTTTCCTTTTTTATATATAGATATGTAGTATATTAAATCCAAGGTTGCAAATAGAGTTTAGCGGTTTGCAGCGTTAAGGTCATTTTTGTAGTGTATAACGCTTAGCCAATGCTATAATATATGATATAGCAGGTGTTATAGTGTGTAGCGGATGACATTCTTAAATATCATTTAGAGAAAATACATTCTTTTGTAAAATGAGAGTGATAATTAGGCTTATTTTTAAACAAAAAAATATCGTAATTATATTATTTCTTTATTAAATACGTTCTAAATTTCAAATATCTTATTTTTATAGCCCAAAAATATCTTATTTAGAGTTAAAAAATCACAACATGCAACGTTTCGCGTTATAGCACACTATTTGCAACTATGATTGGGTCCCTAAATTTTTCAGACCCCAGGACTGGGCCTCTTGGGCCTATAGCTGAGGTCATGCCTTCCGTGAGAATGGATTTATAAAATTCCCGCATGAGCATGCTCTTTATGTTAAGAGCAACAAAAGTGGAGACATATATATTGTTTATCTTTATGTGGATGATTTTATATTCACGGTACAAGCGATTATGGTAGTTTTAATCATCTTCTGACGAATTCAAGCTCGTGGGTTATTGCAATAGTGATTGGGCCGAGGATCAAGATGACCGGAAGAGCACCACCAGTTTTGTTTTTATGTATGGGTGATACAACATTCACATAGAATTCGAAGAAACAACCAATAACAACTCTTTCAACTTGTGAAGCCGAGTACGTTGCCGCTGCATCGAGTGTTTGCCATGCGATATGGCTAAGATGATTATTGAAGGAGTTGAAGATCCAGCAGGAGGAAGCTACGAAGATTTTAGCTATTGCACTGGCTAAAAATCCAGTATTTCATGATCGAAGCAAGCACATTGATACAAGATATCATTTCATTCAGGATTGTGTTGCGAACGATGAAATCAAGGTGACATATGTAATGACTCATGATCAAGCTGCGGGTATTTTTACGAAACCTCTCAAGCATGAAACTTTTACCAAATTGTGGATGATGCTTGGAGTGACAAGGAATTAAGTTTAAGAGGAAATGTTGGATATTAAACTATATTTTAAGTTTTAAGTTTCATGTTTGTTTTAAATGTGAGAGTTTTTGAGAGTTTAATTTGGAGTTTAATATGTTTGCATGTATGTATGTACCATTTAGTCTTATAAATAGATGAGCGTTTTTGTTGTAAGAGATAAGAGAATAAGAAATAAGAAATAATAAGTTATAATACAATCTTTCTTTCTTCTTCTTCCTCTATTCCCCAATATTTTTCTCCAAATAATCCAACATCATCGGCTCGGCAACCGAAAAGACAGGGCCGACTCTAGAATTGACTATTTTTTTGCTTTTGAACTTGTCCATGGGCTTTCTATTTCCACAAAAAAGTTGTCTCAATTACAAAGATAGACATAAACTAGGGAGGAAACTCACACATTTCTATGGTCCTGTTGCATAAACAACACAATGATCACCACCCTCTATTACAAAGATATCCCAAATAAAAATAAGAGGTTTACTAGGAAGCCTAGCAAAAAGAACTACACTAACTAAGAAGCAACAAAAATTTCCCCGAAGGGCATTCTTGGTTTTTGATCTCCTCCATCTAGCCAATTTCCTCCATTGCTTATTCATCTCCTGGAAGTGGGTACATCCAGCCATGGGTACTACACCTTCGCATTCTAGCATATTAGGCGATCCGCTTCACCATTTTGCTCTCGTGGGATTCCGCTACTCGCCAGCTGGGTGGCATTGGCAATTATTAATCCAAAGCGTAGTGTCTTCAAGATCGGGTCCACAAATGGGGCAATCGGGTTCAATGTAGGGTATGATAGCCCTTAATTCGCACCCGTTGGGATCGCATTTATACAAAACTTTCACATAAAAATGTGAATTTTTAGGGGGAGGTTTTTGGTTCCCCAAATAATTTTGCATATTTTTCAATCAAGGACGGATGAGTTGCTCGTATTTTTTTTTACTGTTGCTGATTTTCACAATACCAAAAAAATCGAATTGAGGTACAATATAAGGAATAAAATAATCTTTTGTTATTTTCAAAAAACCGCAAAATAAGAAGTCTAATACATGGAAAAAACACTATTTTGTTTTGTTTTTCAGAAAATCACAAAAATTAAATCTAATACATGGAAAAACTCCATTGTTATTGATTTTCACATTACCAAAAAAATCGAATTGAGGTACAATACATGGAATGAAACAATATTTTGTTAGTTTCACAAAACCACAAAATAAGAATTCTAATACATGGAAAAAACACAATTTCGTATTGTTTTTCACAAAATCACAAAAATTAAAACCTAAAACTTGGAGAAAACTCCATTGTTATTGATTTTCACAATACCAAAAAAATTGAATTGACGTGTAATACATCGAAAAAAATAAACTTTTCATATTTTCAAAAAACCGCAAGATAAGAAGTCTAATACATGGAAAAAATAAAATTTGTATTGTTTTTCACAAAACGACAAAAATTAAAATCTAATACATGGAAAAAACTCCATTGTTATTAATTCTCACAATACCAAAAAAATCGAATTGAGGTACAATTCATGGAACAAAACAATGTTTTGTTATTTTCACAAAACCGCAAATTAAGAAGTCTAATATATGGGGAAACAATAATTTGGTATTGTTTTTCACAAAACCACAAAAATTAAAATCTAATACATGGAGAAAACTCCATTGTTATTGATTTTCACATTACCAAAAAAATCGAATAGACGTGTAATACATGGAAAAAAATAATCTTTTATTATTTTCACAAAACCACAAAATAAAAAGTCTAATTCATGGAAAAAATACAATTTTCTATTGTTTTTCAAAAAACGACAAAAATTAAAATCTAATACATGGAAAAAACTCCAATGTTATTGATTTTCACATTACCTAAAAAATTGAATTGACGTATAATACATGGAAAAAATAATCTTTTGTTATTTTCACAAAACAGCAACATAAGAAGTCTAATACATGGAAAAAATAAAATTTGTATTGTTTTTCACGAAACGACAAAAATTAAAATCTAATACATGGAGAAAACTCCATTGTTATTGATTCTCATAATACAAAAAAAATCGAATTGAATGGAATAAAACAATTTTTTGTTATTTTCACAAAATCGCAAAATAAGAAGTCAAATACATGGAAAAAATAATTTGGTATTGTTTTTCACAAAACCACAAAAATTTAAATCTAATACATGGAAAAAACTCCATTGTTATTGATTTTCACAATACCAAAAAAATCGAATTGACGTGTAATACATGGAAAAAACAATCTTTTGTTATTTTCACAAAACCGCAACATAAGAAATCTAATACATGGAAAAAATAAAATTTGTATTGTTTTTCAAGAAACGACAAAAATTAAAATCTAATACATGGAAAAAAGTCCATTGTTATAGATTCTCACAATAACAAAAAAATCGAATTGAGGTACAATACATGAAATAAAACAATTTTTAGTTATTTTCACAAAACCGCAAAATAAGAAGTCTAATACATGGGAAAAAACAATTTGGTATTGTTTTTCACAAAACCATAAAACTTAAAATCTAATACATGGAAAAAACTCCATTGTTATTGATTTTCACATTACCAAATAAATCGAATTGACGTCTAATACATGGAAAAAATTAATCTTTTGTTATTTCCAAAATACCGCAAAATAAGAAGTCTAATACATGGAAAAAACACAATTTTGTATTGTTTTTCACAAAACCACAAAAATTAAAATCTAATACAAGGAAAAAAAATTCCATTGTTATTGATTTTCACATTACCAAAAAAATCGAATTGAGGTGTAATACATGGTAAAAAATAATCTTTTAGCATTTTCACAAAGCCACAAAAATTGATGTCTACTACATGGAAAAAAAATTTGTATTGTTTTTCACAAAACCACAAAAATTAAAATCTAAGACAGTGAAAAAACTCCATTGTTATTGATTTTCATAATACCAAAAAAATCGAATTGAGGAACAATACATGGAAAAAAATAATCTTTTGTTATTTTCACAAAACCGCAAAATAAAAAGACTAATACATGGAAAAAAATATAGTTTTGTGTCGTTTTCACAAAACCAAAAAAATTAAAATCTATTACATGGAAAAAACTCTATTGTTATTGATTTTTACATTACCAAAAAAATAAAATTGACGTCTAAAACCTGGAAAAAACAATCTATTGTTATTTTCACAAAACCGCAAAATAAGAAGTCTAGTACATGGAAAAAATAAAATTTGTATTGTTTTTCACAAAACCACAATAATTAAAATCTAATACATGGAAAAACTCCATTGTTATTGATTTTCACAGTACCAAAAAATTCGAATTGACGTGTAATACATGGAAAAAAATAATGTTTTATTATTTTCACAAAACCACAAAATAAGAAGTCTATTACATGAAAAAAACTAAATTTGTATTGTTTTTCACAAAACCACAAAAATTAAAATCTAATACAAGGAGAAAACTCCATTGTTATTGATTTTCAGATTACTAAAAAAATAGAATTGACGTGTATATAATCTTTTATTATTTTCACAAAACCACAAAATAAGAAGTACTACATGGAAAAAACAAAAATTTGTATTGTTTTTCACAAAATCACAAAATTTTAAATCTAATACGTAGAAAAAACTCCATTGTTATTGATTTTCACAATACCAAAAAAATCGAATTGAGATACAATAAAAGGAATAAAACAATCTTTTGTTATTTTCACAAAACCGCAAAATAAGAAGTCGAATACATAGAAAAAACACTATTTTGTTTTGTTTTTCAGAAAACCAGAAAAATTAGATCTAATACATGGAAAAAACTCCATTGTTATTGATTTTCACATTACCAAAAAATCGAATTGACGTGTAATACACAGAAAACAACAATATTTTTTTATTTCACAAAACAGCAACATAAGAAGTCTAATACATGGAAAAAAACAAAATTTGTATTGTTTTTCACAAAACCACAAAAATTAAAATCTAATACATGAGAAAAAATCCATTGTTATTGATTTTCACAATACCAAAAAAATCGAATTGAGGTACAATACATAGAATAAAACAATATTTTGTTAGTTTCACAAAACCGCAAAATAAGCAGTCCAATACATGGAAAAAACACAATTTTGTATTGTTTTTCACAAAACCATAAAAATTAAAATCTAAAACAAGGATTGTCACATTACCAAGAAAATCGAATTGAGGTACAATACATCAAAAAAAATAATCTTTTGTTATTTTCACAAAATCACAAAATAAGAAGTCTAATTCAGGGAAAAACACAATTTTGTTTTGTTTTTCACAAACCCAAAAAAATTAAAATCTAAGACTTAGAAAAAAAATCCATTGTTATTGATTTTCACATTACCAAAAAAATCGAATTGACGTCTAATACATGAAAGAAAATAATCTTTTGTTATTTTCACAATACCGCAAAATAAGAAGTCTAATATATGGGAAAAAAATAATTTGGTATTGTTTTTCACAAAACCACAAAACTTAAAATCTAATACTTGGAAAAAACTCCATTGTTATTGATTTTCACAATACCAAAAAAATCGAATTGATGTGTAATACATGGAAAAAACAATCTTTTGTTATTTTCACAAAACCGCAACATAAGAAATCTAATACATAGAAAAAATAAAATTTGTATTGTTTTTCAAGAAACGACAAAAATTAAAATCTAATACATGGAAAAAAGTCCATTGTTATAGATTCTCACAATAACAAAAAAATCGAATTGAGGTACAATACATGAAATAAAACAATTTTTTGTTATTTTCACAAAACCGCAAAGTAAGAAGTTTAATACATGGAAAAAAACAATTTGGTATTGTTTTTCACAAAACCATAAAACTTAAAATCTAATACATGGAAAAAACTCCATTGTTATGGATTTTCACATTACCAAATAAATCGAATTGACTTCTAATACATGGAAAAAATTAATCTTTTGTTATTTTCACAATACCGCAAAATAAGAAGTCTAATACATGGAAAAAACACAATTTTGTATTGTTTTTCACAAAACCACAAAAATTAAAATCTAATACAAGGAAAAAAAACTCCATTGTTATTGATTTTCTCATTACCAAAAAAATCGAATTGAGGTGTAATATATGGTAAAAAATAATCTTTTAGTATTTTCACAAAACCGCAAAAATTGATGTCTACTACATGGAAAAAAAATTTGTTTCTTTTTTTTTTCGCAAAACTACAAAAATTAAAATGTAAGACGGTGAAAAAACTCCATTGTTATTGATTTTCACAATACCAAAAAAATCGAATTGAGGAGTAATACATGGAAAAAATAATCTTTTGTTATTTTCACAAAATCGCAAAATAAAAAGACAATTACTTGGAAAAAAATATAGTTTTGTGTCGTTTTCACAAAACCACGGAAATTAAAATCTATTACATGGAAAAAACTCTATTGTTATTGATTTTTACATTACCAAAAAAATAAAATTGACGTCTAAAACATAGAAAAAACAATCTATTGTTATTTTCACAAAACCGCAAAATAAGAAGTCTAATACATGGAAAAAATAAAATTTGTATTGTTTTTCACAAAACCACAATAATTAAAATCTAATACATGGAAAAACTCCATTGATATTGATTTTCACAATACCAAAAAATTCAAATTGACGTGTGTAATACATGGAAAAAAATAATGTTTTATTATTTTCACAAAACCACAAAATAAGAAGTCTACTACATGGAAAAAACTAAATTGTATTGTTTTTAACAAAACCACAAAAATTAAAATCTAATACAAGGAGAAAACTCCATTGTTATTGATTTTCAGATTACTAAAAAAATCGAATTGACGTGTAATACTTGGAAAAAAATAATCTTTTATTATTTTCACAGAACCACAAAATAAGAAGTACTACATGGAAAAAACAAAAATTTGTATTGTTTTTCACAAAACCACAAAATTGAAAATCTAATACATGGAAAAAACTCCATTGTTATTGATTTTCACAATACCAAAAAAATCGAATTGAGGTACAATAAAAGGAATAAAACAATCTTTTGTTATTTTCACAAACCCGCAAAATAAGAAGTCGAATACATGGAAAAAACACTATTTTGTTTTGTTTTTCAAAAAACCACAAAAATTAAATCTAATACATGGAAAAAACTCCATTGTTATTGATTTTCACATTACCAAAAAATCGAATTAACGTGTAATACACGGAAAACAACAATCTTTTGTTATTTCACAAAACAGCAACATAAGAAGTCTAATACATGGAAAAAACAAAATTTGTATTGTTTTTCACAAAACCACAAAAATTAAAATCTAATACATGAAAAAAAATCCATTGTTATTGATTTTTCACAATACCAAAAAAATAGAATTGAGGTACAATACATAGAATAAAACAATATTTTGTTAGTTTCACAAAACCGCAAAATAAGCAGTCTAATACATGGAAAAAACACAATTTTGTATTGTTTTTCACAAAACCACAAAAATTAAAATCACAAAACCATAAAACTTAAAATCTAATACATGGTAAAAACTCCATTGTTATTGATTTTCACATTACCAAATAAATCGAATTGACGTCTAATACATGGAAAAAATTATTCTTTTGTTATTTTCACAATACCGCAAAATAAGAAGTCTAATACATGGAAAAAACACAATTTTGTATTGTTTTTCACAAAACCATAAAAATTAAAATCTAATACAAGGAAAAAAAATTCCATTGTTATTGATTTTCTCATTACCAAAAAAATCGAATTGAGGTGTAATATATGGTAAAAAATAATCTTTTAGTATTTTCACAAAACCACAAAAATTGATGTCTACTACATGGAAAAAAAATTTGTTTCTTTTTTTTTCGCAAAACTACAAAAAAATCGAATTGAGGAGCAATACATGGAAAAAAATAATCTTTTGTTATTTTCACAAATCCGCAAAATAAAAAGACTAATACTTGGAAAAAAATATAGTTTTGTGTCGTTTTCACAAAACCACAGAAATTAAAATCTATTACATGGAAAAAACTCTATTGTTATTGATTTTTACATTACCAAAAAAATAAAATTGACGTGAAGTCCTTCTTGGTTTAGAACATTACCTATACCCACATTAGATGAATCACATTCAAGCTCGAACACCTTATCGAAGCATGAGGGCACAAGGATAGGAGCTTGCGTCATCTTCCCCTTGATTAATTCAAAAATTTCTTGAGCTTCATATGTCTACTTGTACACACCACCCTTCAGACACTCAGTAATTGGGATGATTAGAGTACTAAAGTTATGGATGAAACATCGATAAAATGAAGCTTTGTATGTCATGGATAGATGTTGGAACTGGCCAACTACAATTGCCTCAACCTTCCTGGGATCAATCTTAATTCCATCAGCTGACACCATGAACCCAAAAATACCAAGCTTGAGGTCATGAATTCACACTTCTTCAGGTCGACATAAAGTGTTTAGTCTGCTAGCACCTCAAAGATTTGGCGAAGATGTTGTACATGCTCACCAAGATCCTTACTATATACAAGAATATCGTCAAAAAATACAACTACGAATCTGCCAATAAATGACTTAAACACAAAATTCATTAGTCTCATAAAGGTACTCAGAGCATTTGAAACGCCGAATAGCATCACCATCCATTCATAGAGAGCATCGCATGTTTTGAACATACGAACCTGCCAATAAATGACTTAAACAAAAATTTCCTTAGTCTCATAAAGGTACTCGGAGCATTTGAAAAGCCGAATAGCATCACCATCCATTCATAGAGACCGTCGTGTGTATTGAACACCGTATTTGACTCATCGCCTGGCCTCATTCGGATTTGATGATATCTGTTATGGAGGTCGATTTTAGAGAAAATTGTTGCGCCCTGGAATTGGTCAAGGAGGCCATCGAGTCGAGGTATTGGAAAATAGTACTTTACCGTAATCTTATTAATTGCGCAGCTGTCGACACACATGCAAAATGAACCATCCTTCTTTGGCATGAGGAGAGCAAGTAGTTGTAAATCGAGTAAAATCGTCATTTATATTTCACACAATTTAGCAAAATAATTTATATTTCCCTACCAATAAATTTATGAATATGAACGGTAAATGAGTTTAGGGGTCGAACACAAGGAGGTGTGGCCTCAAGTCATCAAGTATTGTTTCCATAAGTTTGCCCAATGGAATTTCCATAAATTCCCCCAAATCTTCAAAAAGCTCATCATTCGGGTTCAAATTTGATTCCGCCGGCATCGTGGTATCATACCCTTGCGACATGATTGTGTGCAGGTCATTTTCATGTGTAGTTGCTTCACTTGTCTTGTTAATATCTCCTATCTCATCTTTTACTATAGTATTAATATCATTGCTTATACCATGAGAACTCCTTGTTTCAATGGTTTCTTCCTTTACTAGTAGTCTTTTGCTATTTTCATTAGATGTTGTTTCGGGGTTTGAAGAGTTGTTGTGTTTTGGAAATTGGGACCGTGTAGAACCGGCAAGAGCATTTCGTTGAGTCGGCCATGGATGGTTGTGTTCGGATGTGTAGGTTATGACTAACATGTTTGGATCAGTACGACTGCGCTCAACTTGCTTCCGTGCCAAACAACCCTTTGAACTACTGCATCTATAATACCCCCTGAAAATGAATCATTAGAATTAAAAACTATCAATTTGCAAGGAAATAATTTCATCACATTTATGAGCATATATATTAATCAAGCAATTAAAGTAAGTAGAATAAATGACTTACATGAGTCCTTTGCCAACTTATTTTAAGGTATTTGCTAAATGCAATAACAATGATGCAGAGTTCAGGAAATTAGTCATGTATGTATCAATGATTCAAAACTTCTGGAAATTAATGAATCATAAAAAATCAATATGCATTTGGGGTCATGTAGGGTTTACACAATTGCTTACTTCTAAACCACAAAATAGCATGCGTTGTTGATTGCAAAAAAAAAAGTGTTTTACTTTTGTATGACAAAAATGAAAGCGTACGATTATATGAGAGGAATTATATGTTTTTTTGAGGCAAAATAAAAAAAAAATGAGTTTTCTTGTGAAGAGAAGAACAAGCGTACTAGCATATGTTGTTTTTCCTCCTGTTTTAAAAAGTTTGTTCATATGGATACCGGTAGAGGCGTTCATACTTTCGGCGCTTGTCATATGTTCAGCTTAAGAAGTTGAGAACGGGTTGCTTGAAGTTTTTGGTGGAGATGAGTTGCGTGTATAATTAGTGGCCTGCGCACGATCCAATTTAGACGTCGTACTCCGAAAAGTATCTTTAAATTTTGTTTCTTTGATTTAATATATCATGCATTGTGATTTGCACATGGAACTTGTCAAATATTAAACGTTTTTCTTTACTCCTTTTTCCTAATGAAGCAATATTTAATCAAATTTTTTTCCGTGAACCGAAAGGGTAAGACGAGCACACTTCGTAGTCATCATATATATCTTTGTTTCACATTGATATATATGTTTCACATTGACACACATTATAATCTTATCTTGAGTGGTACATTACATGCAAGCGCATGCTGCTTTATGCTTGGACTAAGTAAACTAAAAATATAAGTGATCCTTATAAGAAGGAATCTCATGTGGGCTTGAGCGATGCCAGTGACTTCAATAAATAAATAAATGGACCTGACATTTCTGGTTTTACCTTGTTTTGAGTGAACCCTAGATATCCTCATAATTTCAAATACTTGTATTTTTCTATATTAGATGTTCATGTGCTTCAATTTGCTACTCCAATATGATACAACCTAGAGACTTGATTTGAAATATAAGTACACTCCTTCTAAGAAGGAATCTCATTGGATTTAGCATTTGAATTAACTAATGCATTCATATACAAGATAGATATCATCTAATATAAAAATTTTATGTTTATCATTTTTGAATCAAGAAAATAATCAGGTAAAAGTGGACTCCTGATACATATATATTGGAGTTTACCTTGGGTTTGAGAAGTACACGAGATATTTGCAGATCAGTACAGAACTTATTTCAGATTCAAGATCAATTCAGTAGTAACTTCAGAAAAGTGTAGAAAAATCACCAAAGCATGAAAAATCTCAAATTTTTTAAAGAAATTCAATTATCGGTTTATGGATCACCTGTTAAAATTTGGTATAATTATGTTTTGTTTGAGATTTATAATGAAAACTCAGATCTGGGTCAGAAACTGGATCTGACAGATTACTTATAAAAGTCGTAATATCTTCTGATCTGCTTTAACTACTACTATTTAAGAATTCATATTTGGATTCTACACTTCGAAAACTTCAAGTAGAGCTATTTCTGTATTTTTATTATTTGTTTTTATATTTTTAAAAATTCAGAAGAAAGAAACAGAAAATCTGGACAGAAAGGTCAAAAACAGAAAAATTACAAATTTAGAAAATTAATATCTCACAAATTATAAATCGGAATTGGGCAAAATTTGGTTTGAAAATTATCTACTAAATGAGAACTAAATTGTAAAAATATTTATTTAATTTTTTCAGATACGAATTAGATACAAAATTAGGGGAAAAAGACTGAAAAACAGAGAAGAAACAGCAACAAGACAGAGACTGGGTAAAACTTTGTATTATTTAGATAAAAGTAGGGATTTTAAGACTATTTGATCAAGAATACCATGATTAATCACTCTGAATATTCAATCCTTAAGATTTGTATAACAAGTTTAAGTAAATTCAAGCTAGAAAAACTCAATTAATGGATCGAAAACTAGATCTAAACAAAAATCAGCCAACTCATGTTCAAATCTTGAAATTCAGTCCAGAACTTCAATTAATCACTCATAACTTTCAGTCAAGACCTTGAAGGACTAACTGGTCATAAAACACCTGTAATTATAGTTCTAATTGATCTAATCAATTCAACCAAATCAATCAATCAATAAAATTTCAATTTTAATCGTGAATTATGAACAACTACACAAAATCGGTCAAATTGATTCAAATTAAAGTAAGATTTCAAGTGATTCTTTCATAAATGTCTATCCCTACATAGATCTACTCATTCATGATTAAACAAACGTGATTCGATCTAAAATTTACCATTTTACACCAAAAATTCAGATTTGAAGAATAAGAGGATTCAAGCTAGAAAGAGAATTTTCGTTTTTGACAATTTCAGCCCATTTTTTGAAAAATCAGCTTTTTGATCTAAATTGCTTGCTTGCAAGCTCTAAAATGGAGAATGGAGGATTGGGATAAGCTAAGGAGAGTGGGAGAATGAAATGGATTCTAATGGTTGAGGCTTGAGGTGCTTTTTATAGAGAAAAATAGGACTTAATGATCCAATTCCATGCTTTGTTTAACCCGAGAATTTAGGGGCACTTCAGGAATTATTTTGGTCTAGATCCGATCTCACGTGCTTCAGGAACTTGCTGTTTAAATTTGGTGACTTTTCGTTAAGATTTAAGTTATTTTTTGGCGGTTGAAATTTCCGCTATTTCCTTTTTGGCGGAAGAAAATACCCGACCAGATCTGAAGTTTGTTTGAATGAGTTACGCTGAGTGGTCCTGAGCGTTCTTTTGTGGCGAACGGGTCAAAAAAAATGTGAAACGAGTCATTCGCGTAAATGGTTTTGGCGCTGCTGAGTTTTCAAAATAGATTTCGGATTTACAGTAGCACAGCGGGTCAAGAGCTAGTGAAAAGGTTCGGATAGAAGCAGCTCTGTTTTTGGCGGAATTCCATTTGAGAGAGAAAAGAAAATTCACTTAAGTTTGCCGATCAATGGAGACTCGAGTAGACCATTATTATGCTGCCTTTGCTGAGAAAAACGCAAGACTGGACGTAACCAGTGAAACATAAATGGAGTTACGTTTTTTTTAAGTTCATTGTAATTACAGTTCTGCCATCGGCGAGTTTGGAGCTCAAGATGGCTTCTCAGCCAACTTTAAGAAAAAGCAACGATTGGAACCTCTTATCGACTCTTCCAAGTTGTTCTTTGCTGAGTTTTAACCTCGGATTCATTTTCAGCAGCACCTTCATTTATTTTCTGAAATTTGATTGAGGTATTTCGTCGAACAATCGACGTGCATAGATTAAAACTCGAATTGCACACTCAATTCTCCACTATGCTTGTATTTCTTGATATCCATGGAAAGAGGGAAGAGAGAAGAAAATAATGGAGTTGGTTTTGCGTGAAAAGGAGGTTTTTGTAGTGAGTTATGGGCTTGAGAATTTTCAGCTCGAATTGAATTTTCAAATTTAAATTTATTTAAAACTCCCCAATCCTTCAAATACGAACCTTTTTCAGAAAAGCAATGCCCTAATTTTATTTTTGATACTTTCTCCCCCTAAATTTAAAATGGTGAATTTATACAAATTACCCCAAAAGTTCCAACTAACTCAACTTTCTCTTTTATAAACAAGTAAAAGTTGGTATGCTATCCACTCATGTTATCAAAAGACAAGCTGTGCTTTGCACGTACAAAAAATCCTTCATTTTCTATTGTAGATATGTAAATTTTTTCTTTTTCAAGGGTTTTAAAAATAAATTTTCACATTTTTAAATATTTTTTGTGAAGGGATAACGGGTTACGAATTTGGTCAATGGACATACGAGTCATTAGATATGCCATGAAAGATAGGTTGAATTAGAAAAATTTTGCGAAACTAGTGGTATGAAAACTAAGGTTTGATTTTTCAAAAAATTTAATCACAGGATTACTTTAAAGAAAATGATTTATAATTTCATTAAAGGGGCAAGTGAAATATTTATGAATTTTCGAAATGCTTAATAGATTTTAAATAGATATTATAGATGGAACGAGGTGGAAAATATGGCATTCATGATGATAATTAATCCCTTTTTGAATTTTCAAATTTTTCATCATTTTCCAAAACCCTAAATGTTTTCAAAATTTTGCTTGAAAGGGCTTAGTGTTAAAATCTCTTCCATTTTTCAAAACCTTTTACTTTTTCATTAAAAATCTCTTGCTTTTCTTTAAAACACACAAACTTTTATGTACAAAAACAAACAAAAATGAAAGAAAAACAAGTAAAATTTTTTTAATTTTTATTGTATATTGTTTTTTGTTGTTTTTGAAAATTTTCAACTTTTTCAATTTTTATGAATTTTCACATTTTTACAAAAAAAACAAAACTTGGTTTTGCACAAAACTACCCCACCACACTTAAACCTTTGTTTGTCCTCAAACAAAAAGTTCAAAAATGAGAAAATTTGTGAAAATTGAAAAAATTGTTGGGGTTTTATGCAAAACCTCCCCCACCACACTTCAACTTTTGCGTAGCAAATGTTTAAGTGTGAAAGAAAAGTTTTGTAAAAATAAGAAAAAGAAAATAAAAAAAAGAAAAATACGACCTGACGTGTCGAGTTGCCTCTCGCAAGCGCTCCCGTTTAACGTCTTGAGCCCGACACCCCTTGTGTTAGCCTCGCTCAAATGGATCGTACAAGTGAGCAAAGCCTTATAAGAGCTCATATGGTAATAAGAGACTCGTTGAAGATTTCTTTCATTTTTTTTTTTGTTTTCCAAAGAGGTCGAAAGTGTGATCTACTTGTTTTTGCAAGGGTTTGGATTCCATTTTGGTTGAGGGGCAATTCAATGCCCAAATTTAACCCTTGTTGAGGTGGAAGGTCGATGAACATTACACCACTTGTTTTGAGTTGGGTGTAATATATGGTTTGGTAAGAGATAAGATGTGGGGAATTTGGTGAAGTTGGTTTGTGATTTAGGGTGCTCGACTCGTCGTATGTTTCAACCATTGAGTCATAGTTTGACTCCTTCTCATCCTTAACACACGACTCCTCGAATTCGAGACTCAAGTTAGTGTCGCTTGACTCGTTGCAAGATTCACTCTTTAAGTCATGATTTGACTCGCATTCCACATTATTCCAAAAATCCTCGAAGTCGAAACTAGGGTTTCTAGCACTCGGAATTTCGCCCGATTCAACCTTTGAGTACTCGCTTAGAATGCATTCCTCACCACTCGAGCCTTCACAACACTCACTCCTTGATGCCCCGTTTGACCCACATTCTCCATCAAACAAATTCTCTTCAAACTCAAAATTAGGGTTTTCTTCTTCCATAACTTCTACGAATATTTCCTTATCAATTTCCACATTTCTTTGAGATTTCTCAAATCTTGATTCTTCAAATTTGAAAATCGCTTTTGTAGTGCTCGACTCGTCACTAGATTCGATCCGCTTTTCTTTGTCTAACTCACTTTCCCCGTCATACCCATACTCTTCAAATTCAAAACTAGGGTTCTCTACTTCCACAACTTCTTCCCCTTCGGACATTTCCACAACATTTGAACATTCTTTCATCCCCAATTCTTGATTCTCGTGTTGAACCCAAGAACACTCATCACAATGGCTAGCTTCATTGTAACAAGGTTGGAGAGAGGGTTCTTGTGTCAGGGGTTCCTCAGTTTGCACTTGGGAAGTGGTGTAGGCTTGTCTAATATCGTCGACAAATCCACCGAGCGTATTGGACATTTTGTTAAGATCTTCCTGCATGGCGTTCATCATTTGGAATAATTGGTCATATGAAGAGGTTTGTAGTTGTTGATATCCATGATTTGGAGGGTTATGCTCGTTTGGGTAAGAGTAAGGTTGGGAGAATTTGGTTGGCATGACGGGTGTGTACGGGTTTTGGTGGTTCATTCGAGGTTGAAAACCCCAAGGTTGGCTCAACATTTCATCCCTCGACTCCTGAATAGATGAGTGGTTGAACAATGCTCCTTGCCCATAAGATTGCCCGTAGACAGGTTGTGTTTGCTCGAAATATCCTTCGCCATTTTGCCATGGATAGCCCTCGTTTGGCCATCCCGTCCACGTTTGTCGTCCCGTCATTAAACTTTCTTTTGTTTCTCGCCTTGCCAATCCATCGACATATCTTGTGACCTAAAACCTTCAAAGATAAGAGAGACAAAAACACTAGAGAAAATATGAGATTGGTTAGTTAAAAACTTGATTCAAGCCGCATCCCCAGCAACGGCGTCATTTGTAAATCGGGTAAAATCGTCGTTTATATTTCACACAATTTAGCAAAATAATTTATATTTCCCTATAAATCAATTTACGAGTATGAGCGGTAAATGAGTTTACGGGTCGAACACAAGGAGGTGTGGCCTCAAGAATTAAATAATCTCAATGATTTATCTCTAGTGTGAAATCTTTTAGTTCAAGGTTTATTAGGTAAATTTCCAAGTTTAAATTCGAATTTCAGTTTTGTTTCAAGAATTCAGCACGCCACACTTTAGTGTTTTTACTGTAATTATTACTTTATTAAGGAATTTCGAGATATTTGCAGATCAGTACAGAACTTATTTCAGATTCAAGATCGGTTCAGCAGTAAATTCAGAAAATTGTAGAAAAATCACCAAAGCATGAAAAATCTCAAATTTTTTAAAGAAATTCAATTATCGGTTTATGGATCACCTGTTAAAATTTGGTATAATTATGTTTTGTAGTTTGAGATTTATAATTAAAACTCAGATCTGGGTCAGAAACTGGATCTGACAGATCAGTACTTACAAAAGTGGCAATATCTTCTAATCTGCTTTAACAACTACTATTTTAAAATTTAGATTTGGATTCTACTATTACAAATTTAGAAAATTAATATCTCACAAATTATAAATCAGAATTGGGCAAAGAAAATTATCTACTAAATGAGAACTAAATTGTAAAAATATTTATTTAATTTTTTGAGATCTGTCTTAGATACGAAATTAGAGGAAAAAGACTGAAAAGCAGAGAAGAAACAGCAACAGGATAGAGACTGGGTAAAACTTTGTATTATTTGGATAAAAGTAGGGATTTTTAAGACTATTTGATCAAAAATACCATCATTAATCACTCTGAATATTCAATCCTTAAGATTTGTATAACAAGTTTAAGTAAATTCAAGCTAAAAAAACTCAATTAATGGATCGAAAACTAGATCTAAACAAAAATCAACCAAATCTTGAAATTCAGTCCAAAACTTCAATTAATCACTCATAACTCTCTGCCAAGACCTTGAATGACTAACTGGTCATAAAACACCTGTAATTATAGTTCGAATTGATCTAATCAATTCAGCAAAATCAATCAATCAATAAATTTCGTTTTTAATAGTGAATTATGAACAACTACACAAAATCTGTCAAATTTATTCAAATCAAAGCAAGATTTCAAGTGACTCTTTCACAAATGTCTATCCCTACACAGATCTACTCATTCATGATTAAACAAACATGATTCGATCTAAAATTTATCATTTTATACCAAAAATTCAGATTTGAAGAATAAGAGGAAAAAGAAAGAATTTAAGGAGGATTTAATCAAACCACAATGAGGAATCCAAGCTAGGACCTTCCTTGAATTGTTCTAGATCTCACCTTGTCTTCCCTTTCAAGCTAGAAAGAGAATTTTCGTTTTTGACAACTTCAGCCCCGTTTTCGAAAAATCAGTTTTTTGATCTAAATTGCTTGTTTTCAAGCTCTAAAATGGAGAATGGAGGATTTGGATAAGTTAAGGAGAGTGGGAGAATGAAATGGATTCTAATGGTTGAGGCTTGAGGTGCCTTTTATAGAGAAAAATAGGATTTAATGATCCAATTCCATGCTTTGTTTTATCCGAGAATTTAGGGGCATTTCAAGAATTATTTTGGTCTAGATCCGATCTAACATGCTTCAGGAACTTGCTGTTCAAATTTGGTGACTTTTCGTTAAGATATGAGTTGTTTTTTGGCGGTTGGTTCCTCAGTTTCCTTTTTGGCGGAAGAAAATACCCGACCAGATCTGAAGTTTGTTTGAATGAGTTACGCTGAGTGGTCCTGAGCGTTCTTTTGTGGCAAACGGGTCGGAAAAAAATGTGAAACGAGTCATTCGCGTAAATGGTTCTGGTGTTGGTGAGTTTTCAAAATAGATTTCGGATTTACTGCAGCACAGCGGGTCAAGAGCTAGTGAAACGGTTCGGATAGAAGCATCTCTGTTTTTGGCGGAATTCCATTTGAGAGAGAAAAGAAAATTCACTTAAGTTTGCCGATCAATGGAGACTCGAGTAGACAATTATTATGCTGCCTTTGCTGAGAAAAACGCAAGACTGGACGTGACCAGTGAAACATAAATGGAGTAACGTTTTCTTTAAGTTCATTCTAATTACAGTTCTGCCATCGGCGAGTTTGGAGCTCAAGATGGCTTCTCAGCCAACTTTAAGAAAAAGCAACGATTGGAACCTCTTATCGACTCTTCCAAGTTGTTCTTTGCTGAGTTTTAACCTCGGATTCATTTTCTTTCTCATTGAAATCGCCATTATTTTTTTCAGCAGCACCTTCATTTATTTTCTGAAATTTGATTGAGGTATTTCGTCGAACAGTGGACGTGCATAGATTAAAACTCGAATTGCTTACTCAATTCTCCACTATTCTTGTATTTCTTGATATCCATGGAAAGAGGGAAGAGAGAAGAAAATAATGGAGTTGGTTTTGCGCGAAAAGGAGATTTTTGTAGTGAGTTATGGACTTGAGAATTTTCAGCTCGAATTGAGTTATTTCAGCAAAAACAGAATTCAATTTCATCGAACATCTTTTTCAAACTCACCTTTCTCACTCAATTCTTCATAATTTGCTAAGTTCTTTATATGGTTGGAAAGAGGGGAACAAGGAGAAGATAATAGCGTTGAAGTTTTGTCAAACAGAGACCTGTGGAGGAAATGTCAAACTCGAGAAATTCTCAGCTTAAAACGGTCTATTTTCATGGCTGACAGAAGGTTTTCGAGTCATGGGACCCATACAAGCAGGTTTGTCTCGTCGAGATGCATCCATGGCTGGTGAGTTTGATCGGTATTGAACACTTTGAACAAACAGAAATTTGGAGAAGATGAGTTTACTTTGTCTGCAGTATTGACTTTTCTAGTTTTTTACCAGATTTTGATTTGGCGATTCTGAGAGCTCTAGAAGGTTTCTGATCTCGAGACTTGTACCATTGGATTCATCTCGTCAAGCTCTTCATTTTGGTATACCGGTTGACCCATTTTACAAAGTTTGACTTTTGGTCAACTCAGTGATTTTTTGCATTTGGTTTGGGTTGACTTGGTTGTAAAAGGTTGTTGAATTGTCGTAAAAGTTTGGGGGAATTTTTGTAGAGTGTTTGAGGGTTTGTTTGGCCATCTTTGGTCCATTATTTGCGTTTTGGTCCAATTAATCCTTTAATGGCCTTTTCACCTGTAAAATCACACAAAAACATATTAAGAGATTTCAAATTATGTTTTATGAATTATTAGCATTTTTCATACATTTAATGTGAATTAAGATTGAATTTGAGATGATAAAAACCCAAAAAATGTGTATAAAACTACACATTACAGTAGTGCGCATGGACTCATGCTTTAACACACCATACCGCGTTGTAACAGATCCTCGACCTGTCATTGGAGTTCTTCATTTTCCTTGGGGTTCAGGCGATAAGCGGCTTTCTTCGGTAGGGGAGACCCAGGTCGTGAGAGGCAGTTTCTTTTACTAATATGGCTAAAATAATCTCAGATTCTTCAAAAGATTTATTGAATTGGGTCTTGGTTATGAATATGTTACTATCTGTGATAACTGGTATGGATAGATCTTCAGGTTTTAATGGTCCGAGAATCAATTTTTTTTCTCTCTTTTTCAAATGAATATGTATTAAAAAACCGTTATGAACAACTTTACAATCATACTATCAAGCAAGTGACATGCATCCATAGGTACCATGTCACACCAGATCTCATCTCGGTATCTCAGTATTTAGGCCCAATAGAAAAATTCACTAAACATCTTTGGCTTACTTTAATTGAATTACCCTTTTGAAGCCATGTTAATTTGTAAGGTTGAAGGCGTTGCTCTACTTTTAAAGATAATTTACTAACCATATTTGTTGAAACGTCATTCTCACAACTACAATTATCAATGATTAGTTGGCATACCTTGCCATGAGAAGTATAACGTGTGTGAAAGATATTTCGATGCAGCCAACTTTCGTCACGGGTCGGATTATTTGTCAAAACTCGTTGCGTCACTAATAGTTCTTCAGAATCTACAGATGTCACTTCCTTGGCATCTTTTAGACCATTGACATGAATGGCCGGATGTCGATATTCTCTATCTCTTCTACGGGTTCTCCGAAAATGGTGAATACTCTCTGATTGATGCGAGATGTCCAGAAACTTTGCACATAAGATATTGGGTTGTCTTTCCTTTGGATCGAGTCGCTATGTTGCTTTCGATGGACTTGTCTAGGATGTTCATAACATGATTTTTTGTGGTTTGGGTGTGGTGACTTCGGTTCAATTAAAAAATGAATTCTCGATTTGTGTTACGAGAAAACTCATTGTGGTTTACTCTTATCTCCTTCAACTATTTCTCAATCCTTAATGCAAGTTTCAACATAGGAGAAATTAAGTTCTATCTTATCTCTAATATCTTTACGGATCCCTCGGAGATATCACGCAATCGTCTATTCTTGGGGTTCGGATACTCCACACTTCATCATGAGAAAATCAAACTCCTCTATATAGTCGCTAGCAGTGCGATCATCATGCTTCATATCTCGGAGTTGATTAAAGGCCTCCCGCAAGTAGCCGTCAGGTAAAAATTTCTTAAGGAGCTCCCTTTTCATCTTCTCCCATGAATGGATTTTTGCCTTGCCTTCTCTTGATCTTCATTGATTTATTTGCTCCCACAAAATTGAGGCATGCTTCGTTAGTCGGATTACAACAATCTTAACCTTCTCTTCGTCAGACATGTCTTGTAGTCTATATGCATTCAACCGTATGGAGCCAATCAACAAACTCATCAGGTTGCATGCGTCCTTCAAAATTCGGGATATCGATTTTCACATCAATATATTTATGGTGATGCTCTCTCTGATGACGGCGGGGTGAAGGAGAGAACTCATCGCTGGAATTGGCGGATCGATTGTTCCGGAAGGGGTTGATGTTGTCATCGAAATTGCTAGAAGATACGTGCCTCAATCGGCGGCCGCGGCTTCGGTCAGAGTTGCTGCTCTGGGTACCGTGCCTCGGTCGGCATTCGCAGCGGACCCCCCACAAAACCTAGAATATCACGAATAAGCAAAATCATTCATATATCATAAATATACCCCCCCCCCCCCCCAAAAAAAAAAAAATCAAATCACCGGTACCCTTACTCTTAATGTTCCGGCAAAGTTTGCTAATCAAATAAAATCTTTAACGATTTTATGATTAATAATTACTTTATTAAATAAATAAAATGAATACTACACTCTCATTTATTATTATTTTATTGATTTTGTTCCCAAAATAATAAATTCTCCTCTCAAACATCAAATCAGTTAAAATCTTTAATAATTTTATCATAATAATTACATTATTACAAAAATAAAATGACTATTATACCCTTATCTATTACTATTTTATTGATTTTGTTCCCAAAATCATAAATTTTCCTCTCAAGCATCTCCATCTTGGACCTATCATACCTTATTTCCATACAAGAAAAATGAAAAAAAAAAATCATAATGGTAATATCAAATAGACCATATGTGTTATAATCCGAATCGAATTTTTCATAAAATTTTAAATTATCAAAATTTAACTCATATTATTTAAAGTTATCATTTATTGTTTTTAAGGGGTTTATTTGTAAAATTTGCAAAGTCAGTGTGAGGTATTTTTCATTCACCACATGGCATATTACATTCTAGAGAGATTTTAGTAACTCCAAGTTCTCATTTATTTGATCAAATCATGGCATAAATGACCTCCCTAGTTGTAGTAATAAAGGAGCTTAATTGTCTTCATGCACGTCATTAAATCAGCTTGTAAGGGACCTTTTCATGTCATATGTTAGTAACATTTTTCAAGTTGACAGGCAAGCTAATAGCTACGAAATAGGTCAAGTTCATTATACCATGTCATTAGAAATACTTTATTTTGCCAAATAAATTTTATTTTATTTTTTTATTAATATAATGGCGAGATGTTTTGAAATTTGAATTACCTTATAGTCATGTCAAGCTTCTTTCAATGTAAGGAATTTTTCTTCTCGTACGATTTGTTTTTATGTATTTTAAATCGATATTTTTTTATAAAGTATTATTATAAATATAAATATGTTATTTATTTTGGGAAAATATGTGTCATAAAGATAGCCGCACACGCGATGACGAACCCGTGATCGCTTAACCGCACATGGGATAGCGAATTCATGGCCGCTTGACAAAAGAAATATAGCCACACATGGGATGGCGAAACTATGGCCGTTATATTCGAAAATGATTTAATTGGATTTATTGATTATTTCATATTACTTATATTATTATAAAAGATTAACTAATTTTAAGAGTATAAGCAGAATACCCTTACTGAGTGGTGGGCTCACCTCTCCCTTTTTTTTCAGTTTTCATGTTCAAGGGGCGGGTTTCGAGACACAGAGACGTTGTAGAATAATTTAATTTTTAATTAGAATTTAAGTATATAAATATTTTGTATTTTATATTCTGTGTATTTTATTGTAATGATATATGTAATGTTGCCCTCCAAAAAGGGTCAAACTAGGTACCAAATCGAAGAGTTCGGCGAGACAAATCCAAACCACGCAAAAAAATACTTTCTAGAAACTTTCGAAAATGCACAATTTAAAATATGGTCAACCTTTGACCATGTCAAAGGTTTCTTTCGTCCAACCAGAATGCAACATGTGTCCCTCTCTTTCTCCTTAATTTTTCCAGCAGTGTACGAGTTTTCCATTTTGGGCCAGTCACCAGGTGACAAGCCAGTACGAGAATCCTTTCTCCTCCGATCAGAATTCGATGCGTGGCATGGCTATTTCCAAAAAACGCATTTCCGACGAATCCGAGGAAACAAAGATAACGGAATATACTAGAGGTTGAATCATTAGGCGATGCGTGGCATCCTTCCTCTCATAAAACATGTCCTCTCTCAAATCAGAAATAATCGCCTCCTTTTATGAGTCGACTAGATGACTCCGTTTCTTCTGTAACGAGTGACACGTGAAGAAATGGACCATCCAGTGATGAGTAATGGAGGGTTGTCTTCGCGGGTTTTCTGAAGTATCCAATGCATCTGTACGAGGTGCAGTACCATGATCTCTTTAGCCAAGGGCAACGCCACACGTGGCATCCTCTCTCCTCAGAAGTTGTGAATGTCAATACAAGGATTAGATATGGACAATCTGATGGCGACATGTGGCGGATTAGCTATTTATCTCGACCAGTCAAAATTTACCACGTGTACAATCTGGTAATTAAAAGAAAAATGCTAAATAATCCCCAAAAGGTGTACCCAAAGGAATTCCATCAAAATTTGAATAAGAAAATCAAGAAGAAACGCTACATATCCCCCAAATTACTAGCTATAATAAAACCGGATCAAATCTCTTTCTTTAGTCCCACAATTTTTGTTTCCAATTTTTGCAAGGCAAATTGTCCTATAAATAAATCCCTTCTTCTTCTTCCTTCCAACACATCCATTATTACCATACCATTCTCTCATCCCTCTTTTTCTCTACTTCATTGTAAATATCACCTCCATGGATGATCTTTTTTAAGGTTGTCTCGAAATCCTAATTTTATTTTGGTGCCTTGAGACAAAAGGGAGCCAAACTTCAGGTGGGAATTCTTATTTTAGAAGGAGCGAGATTCGAAGGAAGATTCAAACCAAGCAAGGAGGCTCTAGCTTGAATCTCCATTTGTGGTTTGATTTATTTTTCTTCTTTTTTTTCTTGATTATTCTCTCTTTTTGTTGAATGAATAATTTGTCAAGTATACATGTGAATATTTTGTGTGTGTGCACGCTTGAGTAGTTTTGAGTAGGAAAGACTTTTGGTATAATTTGTGATGAAATCTTGTATTTGGTATGGGCCGATGCCTTCTTCAATTTCTTTAGACAAACCATGGGACAACTGAACGATGACATTACAGATGTTGACTTCAATATTTTACTCAATCCAAGTAGGACGGATCTAACAGCTCTTTCTCTGCCTATTACGGAGCATGAGATTGAACGTGCGATTGCTAACATCCAGAAAGGTAAAACATCCGACCCGGATGGGTTGCCAATTGAGTACTTTCAAAAATATTGGCACATCTTCAAAGATGAGGTAGTTGGATTGATAAAGGCCTTCTAAGACAATACCCTAGAGCTATAGAGGATAAATAAGGCAACTGTTACGTTGATTCCTAACATAGATGAACCAAAAATGATTACAGATTATAGACCGATTAGTATAATCACGACGCCCATTAAGATAATCTCAAAGCTCTTGGCAATTAGGTTGCAACCGCTAGTGCCATCGTGAAGGTTAACTTAAGAACACTTATATTGTTTGAGTTGAATTATTTGAAAGAATATGTTTGATTTCAAATTTAAATATTAAATTAATTCTAATTGAATGATTAGTCTTGATTTAAATTGTGACGTGTTTAGCAAATATTTGATCATTTGAATACTTGGAAGAGGTTTCTGTGATTAAATTAGGTTTTAAATCGAGTTTATGTAAAACTTGAAACTGGAAGTTTTTGAGTTGAACTTAATCTTTGATTTATTCATTCATTAATTTTTGAACGAAAATTTATCAAATCTTGTTTTTTGAACCATTTAAATAAATTGTTATTTGTTGTGATTAATGATTTAAATGTTATACAAATTGCTATAATTTTCCTACAATTTTATTAACTTTTAAGATCAAAAATAAAAAAATAATATTCACTTTCTTTTATTATTTTCTTGCACATGTTTCTATCCTCTTAAACAGTTCTTCACACGTACTTTTCTTGCTATTATATCACAACTCTTGGAATTTGCATAAACACTTAGCATATGAGAATTGATTGTGAATATGTTTTACTGAAGACCTCCTTAGCTCAAATACCACTTATACACTATTTGGTTGATTAGGAAATTATAAATTATTTTGTTAACACGTGATTACACCACGATACGTTTTCACGCTCGTTACAATACTATTTATCCATATTTTATATGCTATTGTTGTGCAATTTATATAGTATTTTGTTTTTGACAAATATGACATTATATACTATTGTTATGCATTTTATATACTATGTTTTTTGACAAATATATATTGTCTTTTATGTTTAATATACTGTCTTTTGGTGATTATATACTGTCTTTTATGTTTAATGCACTGGTCCTTACACTGTTTTTCTTTTTTGGGGCATAGCTTGAGACTGGTTCTTACACTGTTGTGTGCGAGTTTTATTATCATGTTCATGAAAGCTACATAAGTAAATATATAGTCTACGGACAAGTGGTTTCATCATACGGTTAACCAACATGTTAGAGAATCTACTTTGGATCGTATTTTACAGTTTTTCTTTCTGTACCTTGACGTGACATTTTGGTTATTTATGTATAATATATTCTTTTGTTAATATATATAGTATTTGAAAATACATATTGTTATTCATATTTATAGTAAAGAAAAGAGAGACGTCTCGCATATCGCTACCAGCAACGTCTCTTCAGGTCAGTACTCTTGCAGAAATGCATAGCATAGCTGATCAATGACATCAAAATTCACATATAAATGTCCTGTGTCAAAAGGGAAAAGGACACAAAAGAGAACATGATACACATAATTTCCTTGCTTTTGATATTATGTGGTTCTAAATTTATACAAGGAAAACTAGATAAGTATTGACCAAATCAAGCACGTCATTAACAGTACAGTTTCATTACTTTCTAAAATAAAGTTAAGTAAATACAAGAATTAGCAAAAGTAACAATTCTATTTTTGAGTTTGCATAAAACTACTAGAAAATGAAGCATTTGCGTTAAAACCCTCTCCAAATTTCCTCAAAAAGAAATGAAGCATTTGTGTGGGAAATTCACTATCTGTGTGGGTTTTTATTATTGGCTTCGGCATAATAATACATTGGCGTCGGTTTTTTTGAAAAGCCGACGAAAATAATAATTGCATCACCTTGACTCACGCAAAAAGATGTATGCGTGGGCATAACCCACGTGGAACTAGGCACTACGCACCCCCACACGGGAGCGGATCATACCCCCACGCGTGGGGGCAGAAATTCTGCCCAATCACCTCTCCCACTGTTAGATTAGATATCATGATAATTAACCTTCTTAACTCTAACAGATCTGTTAACCCCAACTCTGCCGTTAACCTTAGCTCATCCGTTAACTCTAACTCCTCTCTCTCAACACTTTTATAGGGAAAATTCATTTTAGATAGTGGCTCTAATCTCTCTCCATTAGTTTGAGAAAAAAATCCTCTCTGTCCGCCGATTGAAAGAAATTAGGGGAATTTTGTTTTGGGAAAAAATGAATCAATTGCGAAATATCCTCTTCTGTTGTGCATAGTGGTAGAATCTGATGAATTAGAGATTGTTGGAGAGAAGGGATAAGTACGTTTTCTTTTATCCCTCTTTTAAATTATTTTATTCGACTTTTTATTTTTTTACTTGTTATTTTTTTCGCCATTTATGATTTTGTCCACTTCAGTATTTATTTCCTATCAAAATCGATTTCCATTTGAAGAAGGAGAAATGGAGCCTTTTTAATTTGAATGTAGTTTTATTTTGGATGGTAGTTGAATTCGAATGTGCAGCATGAGGATTGCGGTACATTCTGTACAGCTTCTTCTGCTCAAGTTAAATATATAATTTGAATGTGCTACTGGTATTGGCGAGTTCATACAAGAGCCAGCTCATCAGATTCAAAGTAGCATGGAAGATTCTTGAGTTTAGCTTGACGTACGGGATTATTATGCTGATAATGTGGCACTGGAGATTGCAATCGATTGGTTTGACAAGCGTGAATCAGGAAACAAATCAAACCGGTTTTGGTAATAATGTGACTGGTACTAATGGAGATTTTAGTTTGAGCGAGATGAATGTGAATTCACCATACATGACGAGTGTTTCTTCTTCCGCCTCTTTATGAATTTCAAGGGAATTAAGGTGGCTTTGCACCAGTTTAGTTAGATATACATGTAAGGGGTTTATTGTGAGTTAGAGAAGAAATTCGAGTGGTTCTATGTGGAAGTACATTTTAGTAGTTTTAACTTGTACATATTGGTCTCCTCATTTGTATTAGAGTTGGTTTTGTTTGATGTATTCCATATATTGTATCTCTATTCGATTTTTTTGGTATTGTGAAAATCAATAACAATGGAGTTTTTCCCATGTATTAGATTTTAATTTTTGTGGTTTTGTGAAAAACAATACAAATTTTGTTTTTTTCATGTAGTAGACTTCTTATTTTGTGGTTTAGTGAAAATAATAAAAGATTGTTTTTTTCCATGTATTATACGTCAATTCGATTTTTTTGGTAATGTGAAAATCAATAACAATTGAGGTTTTCCATGTATTAGATTTTAATTTTTGTGCTTTTGTGAAAAACAATACAAATTTTGTTTTTTCGTGGTATTAGATTTCTTATTTTTCGATTTTGTGAAAATAACAAAAGATTGTTTTTTCCATGTATTAGACGTCAATTCGATTTTTTTGGTAATGTGAAAATCAATAACAATAATGTTTTTCCATGTATTAGATTTTAATTTTTGTGGTTTCACGAATACAATACAAAATTATGTTTTTTTCCATGTATTAGTCTTTTAATTTTGCGGTCTTGTGAAAATAACAAAAGATTGTTTTATTCCATGTATTGTACCTCAATTCGATTTTTTTGGTACTGTGAAAATCAATAACAATGGAGTTTTTTCCTTGTCTTAGATTTTAATTTTTATGGTTTTGTGAAAAAAATACAAATTTTGTTTTTTTCATGTATTAGACTTTAATTTTTGTGGTTTTGTGAAAATACCAAAAGATTATTTTTTTCCATGTATTACACCTCAATTCGATTTTTTTGGTAATGTGAAAATCAATAACAATGGAGTTTTTTTCCATGTATTTGTTGGGTTTCGGACATGCATAACGCAGCGGAAAAACAAAAATTTCGACCAAAACCAATTCGAGGATCCGTGCATATCGGTTAAAACAAAGAAATAAATCTTAAAGATACCTTTCGGATTACGCTTAATCCGTGACGCTCAAACCATTCGTGTTATCCAAGCACCTCTAAACCGGTTACCGTCCTAACCGATTTTCCATCCGTCTACTCCGTCCAGATCGGATCGTGCGGAAGCCATCTACCGCACACACAATCGGTCTTCACCGAAACTCTCAACAAGCCGTTCTCATCTTCTTAGGCCCAATAGATCACAAGCGCTGAAAGTACGAACGCCTCTACCGGTATCCACACGAACATTCTTAAAACGGGAAGAAGAACAATATATATGCTAGTAGCTTATTTTTCTCTTGCACAAGAGAACTCCTTTTCTTCTTCTTATTTTGTCTCACAAAAGATGTATAATTCTCTCATATAATTGCACTCTTTCATTTTTGTCATATAAAAAGAATGTACCCTTTAGTAATTTTGTCACACAAATGAGAAAGGATATTTTCTCTCTTTTGTCTCACAAAAGAGAATGAGAAATAATGAGAAAGAGAATAATGTAGTGTGATGAATTTGGAGTCCTCTATGTCCTTATATAGATGTGAAGAGTCATGTCTCTTCACACTAAAAGATATGTATAACATCACTCATCATTGTCCACATGTCATCTGGACTCTTCTAGATTACATGATCTTTTGTGCTCATAGTCTTTATATACATATATATCATATCTTATCACATAAGATGACAGTATCTTTTGTGTCATTCTTATGCAACTCATCATATAAGTCGCTAGGATTTTCTGCGCCCGTTTCAGTTTGTTCTTTGTGTGTGACCATGTAGATTCACTTAATGTTGGCAATAGACTTGACAGTCTATAAATCATGAGTGGACTCTAGCAAGCCATCATGACTACCCAATTTAAGTGAATATCGGTGATCCGATTTACCCAATCAACAATCACGTATTTAGTCCCTTTCTCACGCGATATCTATATCGATCATAAGGCATGTAATACATCATCCTTATATAAATCGATTAATATTTCTTGATCCCAAATTAAACTGAACAAGAACAAATAACATTAATAACTCTTATTAATTCATTTGAGTATGGCCATACATTTCTTCAGTTCAGTTCATCAAGAGGCCTAAAGATATCTCTCTCATTTATGAGAGGAACAAATCCCTTCTTGATTGCACTCATCCCTCTACATGATTCATTATATACCTAATCATAACCGTTATGACTACCCGGTTAAAGGCAGTGTTAGATTATATTAAAGCACAAAATTACTCGTGTTGGGAACCGAGACAATCTCAAGTCAAAGGACCATAAATACTTTATGTTACAAGAATCGCTAATGACGTAAAACATGTAGCATTCTTATGGCGGGTCAGTCCAGTATATGGTCTCTAACATATACCTATGTTAATGACTTGATTACTATTTATCCATGATCAGTAAAACATGATCATCAGTCAACTCATATACTGGTGTACATTTATAGCTTGTATATAAATATATATTTATTTATATCCGCAAGTATATTTGTCTCCACAAATATCCTATAAATGACCAGGGACGATTTAGAATAGCATTCATAATACTTTATAGTTTTACTATCAAAGTCACGCACTTTGATGACATAAAGCTGAATTGCATATTCATGGTCTATTTTAATTATATTAAAATAACCTATACGCATATATTATATGAAATATCTTAGAATAATTATAATATTTGTTAATTCAATCCGTCAACCTAGGTCACAAACACTTTGGCCTAGGGCATAACACCATCAGTATTAGATTTTAAATTTTGTGGTTTTGTAAAAAACAATACAAAATTGTAATTTTTTTTCATGTATTAGACTTCTTATTTTCCGGTATTGTGAAAATAACAAAAGATTGTTTTATTCCATGTATTAGACGTCAATTCAATTTTTTTGGTAATGTGAAAATCAATAACAATCAAGTTTTTTCCAAGTATTAGATTTTAATTTTTGTGGTTCTGTCAAAAACAATACAAAATTTTTGTTTTCCCATATATTAGGCTTCTTATTTTGCGGTTTTATGAAAATAACAAAAGATTATTTTATTCCATGTATTGTACCTCAATTCGAATTTTTTGATATTGTGAAAATCAATAACAATGGAGTTTTTTCCATGTATTAGATTTTAATTTTTTGTGGTTTTGTGAAAAACAATACAAATTTTTTTTTTCCATGTATTAGACTTCTTATGTTGCGGTTTTGTGAAAATAACAAAAGATTATTTTTTTCCATGTATTACACCTCAATTCGATTTTTTTGGTAATGTGAAAATCAATAACAATGGAGTTTTTTCCATGTATTAGATTTAAATTTTTGTGCTTTTGTGAAAAACAATACAAATTTTCTTTTTTCCTTGTATTAGACTTCATATTTTGCGATTTTGTGAAAATAACAAAAGATTGTTTTTTCCATGTATTAGATATCAATTCGATTTTTTTGGTAATGTGAAAATCAAACAATGGAGTTTTTCCATGTATTATATTTTAATTTTTGTGGTTTTATGAATACAATACAAAATTATGTTTTTTTTCTTGTATTAGTCTTTTTATTTTGCGGATTTATAAAAATAACAAAAGATTGTTTTATTCCATGTATCTCAATTCGATTTTTTTGGTATTATGAAAATCAATAACAATGGAATTATGTCTTAGATTTTAATTTTTGTGGTTTTGTGAAACAATACAAATTTTGTTTTTTCCATGTATTACACTTGAATTTTTACGGTTTTGGAAAAATAACAAAAGATTGTTTTATTCCATCTATTGTACCTCAATTCGATTTTTTTAGTATTGTGAAAATCAATAACAATGGAATTTTTTCTATGTATTAGATTTTAATTTTTGTGATTTTGTGAAAATCAATACAAAATTATATTTTTTCCATGTATTAGATTTCTTATTTTTCGGTTTTGTGAAAATAACAAAAGATTATTTTTCTCCATGTATTTCACGTCGATTTGATTTTTTTGGTAATGTGAAAATCAACAACAATGGAATTTTTTCCGTGTATTAGCTTTTAATTTTTGTCATTTTGTGAAAAAAAAAACAAAATTGTGTTTTTTCCACGTATTAGACTTCTTATTTTACTATTTTGTGAAAATAACAAAAGATTGTTGTATTCCAAGTATTGTATCTCTATTCGATATTTTAGGTATTGTGAAAATCAATAACAATTAAGTTTTTCCCATGTATTAGATTTTAATTTTTATGGTTTTGTGAAAAACCGTACAAATTTTGCTTTTTTCATGTAGTAGACTTCTTATTTTGTGGTTTAGTGAAAATAATAAAAGATTGTTTTTTTCCATGTATTATACGTCAATTCGATTTTTTTGGTAATGTGAAAATCAATAACAATGGAGTTTTTCCAAGTATTAGATTTTAATTTTTGTGCTTTTGTGAAAAACAATACAAATTTTATTTTTTCATGGTATTAGACTTCTTATTTTGCGATTTTGTGAAAATAACAAAGATTGTTTTTTCCATGTATTAGACGTCAATTCGATTTTTTTGGTAATGTGAAAATCAATAACAATAGAGTTTTTCCATGTATTAGATTTTAATTTTTGTGGTTTCATGAATACAATACAAAATTATGTTTTTTTTTCTATGTATTAGACTTTAATTTTTGTGGTTTTGTGAAAATACCAAAAGATTATTTTTTTTCCATGTATTACACCTCAATTCGATTTTTTTGGTAATGTGAAAATCAATAACAATGGAGTTTTTTTTCCATGTATTAGATTTTAATCTTTGTGGTTTTGTGAAAAACAATACAAAATTGTAATTTTTCCATGTATTAGAGTTCTTATTTTGCGGTATTGTGAAAATAACAAAAGATTGTTTTATTCCATGTATTAAACGTCAATTCGATTTTTTTGGTAATGTGAAAATCAACAAAAATCAAATGTTTTCCAAGTATTAGATTTTAATTTTTGTTGTTTTGTGAAAAACAATACAAATTTTGTTTTTTCCATGTATTAGACTTTTTATGTTGCAGTTTTGTGAAAATAACAAAAGATTATTTTTTCCATGTATTACACCTCAATTCCATTTTTTTGGTAATGTGAAAATCAATAACAATGGATTTTGTTTCATGTATTAGATTTAAATTTTTGTGCTTTTGTGAAAAACAATACAAATTTTGTTTTTTCCTTGTATTATACTTCTTATTTTGCGATTTTGTGAAAATAACAAAAGATTGTTTTTTCCATGTATTAGACATCAATTCGATTTTGTTGGTAATGTGAAAATCAATAACAATGGATTTTTTCCCATGTATTATATTTTAATTTTTGTGGTTTTATGAATACAATACAAAATTATGTTTTTTTTCCTTGTATTAGTCTTTTTATTTTGTGGATTTATGAAAATAACAAAAGATTGTTTTATTCCATGTATCTTAATTCGATTTTGTTGGTATTGCGAAAATCAATAACAATGGCTTTTTTCCATGTCTTAGATTTTAATTTTTGTGGTTTCTGAAAAACTATACAAATTTTGTCTTTTCCATGTATTACACTTGAATTTTTACGGTTTTGGGAAAATAAAAAAAGATTTTTTTATTCCATGTATTGTACCTCAATTCGATTTTTTTGGTATTGTAAAAATCAATAACAATGGAATTTTTTCCATGTATTAGATTTTAATTTTTGTGGTTTTGTGAAAAACAATACAAAATTGTGTTTTTTCCATGTATTAGACTTCTTATGTTGCGGTTTTGTGAAAATAACAAAAGTTTATTTTCTCCATGTATTACACGTCGATTTGATTTTTTTTTGGTAACGTGAAAATCAACAACAATGGAGTTTTTTTCCATGTATTAGATTTTAATTTTTGTGGTTTTGTGAAAAACAATACAAATTTTGTTTTTTTCATGTACTAGACTTCTTATTTTGTGGTTTAGTGAAAGTAATAAAAGATTGTTTTTTTCCATGTATTATACGTCAATTCGATTTTTTTGGTAACGTGAAAATCAATAACAATGGAGTTTTTCCATGTATTAGATTTTATTTTTTGTGGTTTTGTGAAAAACAATACAAAATTGTGTTTTTTCCATGTATTAGACTTCTTATGTTGCGGTTTTGTGAAAATTACAAAAGATTATTTTTCTCCATGTATTACACGCCGATTTGATTTTTTTGGTAATGTGAAAATCAACAACAATGGAGTTTTTTTTCCATGTATTAGATTTTAATTTTTGTCGTTTTTGTGAAAAAGAAAACAAAATTGTGTTTTTTCCATGTATTAGACTTCTTATTTTGCTATTTTGTGAATATAACAAAAGATTATTATATTCCATGTATTGTATCTCTATTCGATATTTTAGGTATTGTGAAAATCAATAACAATTGAGTTTTTCCCATGTATTAGATTTTAATTTTTGTGGTTTTCTGAAAAACAATACAAATTTTGCTTTTTTCATGTAGTAGACTTCTTATTTTGTGGTTTAGTGAAAATAATAAAAGATTGTTTTGTTCCATGTATTATATGTCAATTCGATTTTTTTGGTAATGTGAAAATCAATAACAATGGAGTTTTTCCATGTATTAGATTTTAATTTTTGTGCTTTTGTGAAAAACAATACAAATTTTGTTTTTTCGTGGTATTAGACTTCTTATTTTTCGAATTTGTGAAAATAACAAAAGATTGTTTTTTCCATGGTATTAGAAGTCAATTCGATTTTTTTGGTAATGTGAAAATTAATAACAATAGAGTGTTTTCATGTAGTAGATTTTAATTTTTGTGGTTTCATGAATACAATACAAAATTATGTTTTTTGTCCATGTATTAG
This sequence comes from Juncus effusus, assembly GCA_027726005.1. NCBI lineage: Eukaryota > Viridiplantae > Streptophyta > Magnoliopsida > Poales > Juncaceae > Juncus > Juncus effusus. The sequence goes on from CM050909.1 coordinate 3,862,494, forward strand.
TCTTTTAATTTTGCGGTTTTGTGAAAATAACAAAAGATTGTTTTATTCCATGTATTGTACCTCAATTTGATTTTTTTGGCATTGTGAAAATCAATAACAATGGAGTTTTTTCCTTGTCTTAGATTTTAATTTTTATGGTTTTGTGAAAAAAATACAAATTTTGTTTTTTCCGTGTATTAGACTTTAATTTTTGTGGTTTTGTGAAAATACCAAAAGATTATTTGTTTTCCATGTATTACACCTCAATTCGATTCTTTTGGTAATGTGAAAATCAATAACAATGGAGTTTTTTTTTCATGTATTAGATTTTAATCTTTGTGATTTTGCGAAAAAACAATACAAAATTATAATTTTTCCATGTATTAGACTTCTTATTTTGCAGTATTGTGAAAATAATAAAATATTATTTTATTCTATGTAATATATCTCACGAGAGTTGCTTCAGGCATTTAAATCCTTCAGGGATTTTCATTAATATACTGCAATCAAATGAGTTATATAAATAATTTTCTATTACGTAAATGAGTCATTCATAGACCATAAAACTAGAAATGTAATTGTATTTCACAATATTTTTTATTACATATTCTTACAAGTATGTACACATAATCTATTATTGTACAACATCATATATTTGGACTATAGATCCATAGCTTTACGTTTCACTACTGAATCTAATAATGTCTTAATTACATCTCTTTTCATTATGGCCAATATATTTATTTGTCGACATTATGTAATTAAGTATAACTCTAGATCCTCATTTCATTGATTATATTAATTGTAATTATATATGCGAATTTTTTATTAATCCTAATTTTATTTCGGTTCCATCCATTATATAGTAGAGACATAATATAGAGATCTCATAATTTTCGACATTCTCAATGTTGTCAGGTATCTGAACCTTTTCAAAGGTTATTTGCCCAATTATTTCTTCATACTATTTTATTTTCAACATCATCTTCGGGATGATTTATAACTTTAAAACAACTTTTGTTGTCAACTTTATTATCATGCTCTTAAATTTTTATACCAGGAACTGGTCGGTCGACCACGCTTCTGGTATATAACACATTTATAATTATCCAAGTATTTCAATAATAGCATGAATACATTTAATGCCGGAATATATACTTTGATAATTATTATTTGCATCAATAATATATTTGCAACAGTTGCGAATTCGTGAACTTCTAGTTCATATTAATTTGTTTGAGGATCTAATTTAATGATGCATTTCATTAACATTTAACTATTTCCAGCTTTTGTTATCTCCCCCTAATGTTGGCATTATTAATTAGATCCATGAAGGTCTTCAGTACTTGTATGGTTATTTTACAAATCTAGTTTTATTTTTGATTCATTTTTTCATCATGTGATATTTAGTACTTCTCACTTTCTCGTTCAACCCTTTGATGTGTTTCGCTCTTTCTTCAGCATCTCCCCTAAATTGACAAAGTGTCAGAAGGGGTAAAGGTCCAATGAGATTGTGGGATTTATTCGATACACCACTTCAAAAGGGTTTCTTCCAGTAGTCTTACACATTCAACGATTGTAAACAAATTCTGTTTGAGCTAAAATTTGATCCCACTATTGAAGATTACTACCAAAGAGACTGCATAGAAGGTTGCCTAAGGTTCAATTTACAACCTCTGTCTGGCCATCAGTTTGAGGATGATGCGGGGGACTGAACTGAAGTTTTGTTCCCATTTTACGCCAAAGAGTACACCAAAAATGTCCGACAAATTCCGGATCAAAAGTAATAATTTCGAAATCCCGTGGAATTTTACAATATCCTGAAAGACGAGATCGATGATATGGGTTGCATCCATTGTTTTAGCAAATGGAATAAAATGTGTAATTTTTTAAGATCAGTTTATCACAACCATCATAGAGTCCTTTACTCTTGTGTCCGGGACAAAAATACAAAGTCAATGCTAACATCATCCCAGGGAGCTTAAGGTATAGGTAGCAGAGTATAAACGTAACAGATTCGACATCTTGTGAGATAAGATTCACATCTCTCACCATTCTTGGCCAAAAAAATCATTCATGGATTAACGCGTAGATTTTATCTCACCCCAAATGCGCAGTAAGTCATCTGCCATGAGTCTCTTGAATAATAGCTTACCTAAGAGAACCTTCTGGGATACAAAATTTATTTCTAAGAAAAAGAAATCCATCTTGAATAAGGAAATTCTTACAAGCACCTATCAAAGAAGCGTCGTACCAAAAAAAAGCATTATTTTTGTATTGCTCTTTCACTTCATCGAAACCGATAATATTTACTTCAATGGTAGACAACAACAAATGACGTCGGCTCAATGCAACCGTGACTCGATTCAGAATACTTGCCTTGTGCTTGATGTTGAAAGTGTACTCATATAGGAACTCAACCCACTTGGCGTGTCGGGGGTTTAAGTTTGTACTGGCCATTGATGTACTTCAGCGCATCAAGGTCAAAATGAAGAACAAACTCCTTTGAGATAAGATAATGCCTCCAACCACAAAAATTAAAATCTAATACAAGGAGAAAACTCCATTGTTATTGATTTTCAGATTACTAAAAAAATCGAATTGACGTGTAATACTTGGAAAAAAATAATCTTTTATTATTTTCACAAAACCACAAAATAAGAAGTACTACATGGAAAAAAATAAAAATTTGTATTGTTTTTCACAAAACAACAAAATTTAAAATCTAATACATGGAAAAAACTCCATTGTTATTGATTTTCATAATACCAAAAAAATCGAATTGAGGTACAATAAAAGGAATAAAACAATCTTTTGTTATTTTCACAAAACCGCAAAATAAGAAGTCGAATACATGGAAAAAACACTATTTTGTTTTGTTTTTCAAAAAACCACAAAAATTAAATCTAATACATGGAAAAAACTCCATTGTTATTGATTTTCACATTACCAAAAAATCGAATTGACGTGTAATACACGGAAAACAACAATCTTTTGTTATTTCACAAAACAGCAACATAAGAAGTCTAATACATGGAAAAAACAAAATTTGTATTGTTTTTCACAAAACCACAAAAATTAAAATCTAATACATGAAAAAAAATCCATTGTTATTGATTTTCACAATACCAAAAAAATAGAATTGAGGTACAATAGATAGAATAAAATAATATTTTGTTAGTTTCACAAAACGGCAAAATAAGTAGTCTAATACATGGAAAAAACACAGTTTTGTATTGTTTTTCACAAAACCACAGAAATTAAAATCTAAAACATGGATTGTCACATTACCAAGAAAATCGAATTGAGGTACAATACATCAAAAAAAATAATCTTTTGTTATTTTCACAAAATCACAAAATAAGTACTCTAATTCAAGGAAAAACACAATTTTGTTTTGTTTTTCACAAACCCAAAAAAATTAAAATCTAATACTTAGAAAAAAAATCCATTGTTATTGATTTTCACATTACCAAAAAAATCGAATTGACGTCTAATACATGAAAAAAAACAATCTTTTGGTATTTTCACAATACCGCAAAATAAGAAGTCTAATACATGGGAAAAAAATAATTTGGTATTGTTTTTCACAAAACCACAAAACTTAAAATCTAATACTTGGAAAAAACTCCATTGTTATTGATTTTCACATTACCAAATAAATCGAATTGACGTCTAATACATGGAAAAAATAAATCTTTTGTTATTTTCACAATACAGCAAAATAAGAAGTCTAATACGTGGAAAAAACAAAATTTTGTATTGTTTTTCATAAAACTACAAAAATTAAAATCTAATACAAAGAAAAAAAAACTCTATTGTTATTGATTTTCTCATTACCAAAAAAATCGAATTGAGGTGTAATACTTGGTAAAAAATAATCTTTTAGTATTTTCACAAAACCACAAAAATTGATGTCTACTACATGGAAAAAACAAAATTTGTATTGTTTTTCACAAAACCACAAAAATTAAAATCTAAGACAGTGAAAAAACTCCATTGTTATTGATTTTCACAATACCAAAAAAATCGAATTGAGGTACAATACATGGAGAAAAACAATCTTTTGTTATTTTCACAATACCGCAAATTAAAAAGACTAATACATGGAAAAAAAAACATAATTTTGTGTCGTTTTCACAAAACCACAAAAATTAAAATCCATTACATGGAAAAAACTCTATTGTTATTGATTTTTACATTACCAAAAAAATCAAATTGACGTCTAATACATGGAAAGAACAATCTTTTGTTATTTTCACAAAACCGCAAAATAAGAAGTCTAATACATGGAAAAAATAAAATTTGTATTGTTTTTCACAAACCACAAAAATTAAAATCTAATAGGAAAAAACTCCATTGTTATTGATTTTCGCAATACCAAAAAAATCGAATTGAGGTACAATACATAGAATAAAACAATATTTTGTTAGTTTCACAAAACCGCAAAATAAGAAGTCTAATACATGGAAAAAAACACAATTTTGTATTGGTTTTCACAATACCACAAAAATTAAAATCTAAAACATTGATTTTCACATTACCAAAAAAATCGAATTGAGGTACAATACATCAAAAAAAAATAATCTTTTGTTATTTTCACAAAACCACAAAATAGGACGTCTAATTCATGGAAAAAACACAATTTTGTTTTGTTTTTCACAAACCCAAAAAAATTAAAATCTAATACTTGGAAAAAAAAATCCATTGTTATTGATTTTCACATTACCAAAAAAATCGAATTGATGTCTAAGACATGAAAAAAAAACAATCTTTTGTAATTTTCACAATACTACAAAATAAGAAGTCCAGTACATGGAAAAAACAAAATTTGTTTTGTTTTTTACAAAACCGCAAAAATGAAAATCTAATACAAGGAAAAAAAACTCCTTTGTTATTGATTTTCTCATTACCACAAAAATCGAATTGAGGTGCAATACATGGTAAAAAACAATCTTTTAGTTGTAATGTGTATTTTTATACACATTTTTATGGTTTTTATCATCTCAAATTTAATCAAAATTCACATAAAATGTATGAAAATTAATCATAACTCATAAAACATAATTTGAAACCTCTTAATACATTTTTGTGATATTTTCAGGCGAAAAGGCCATAAAAGGATGAATTAGTCCAACACGCATATAATGGGCCAAAGATGGCCAAACAAAACCATCAAATACTCTATAAAAATTCCCTAAATTTTTACGATAAGTCAACAACCTTATAGAACCATGTCAAACCGAGTCAAACGCCAAAAATCGCCAAGTTGACCAAAAGTCAATTTTTTCGAAACGGGATAAACAGTATACCAAAACGAAGAGCTCGACGAGGCGAATCCAACGGTATAAGCCTCGTGATCAGAGACATTCTAGAACTCTCAGAATCGTCAATTTAAAATCTGGTCAAGCTGGTCAAAGTCAACGGATTGACCAAGTCAAACCCTTCTTCTCCAAACTTCAAATTTCAAAACCTACTCGAAATCAACCGAACTGGCCAGCCATGGAGTCAGCATGAAGAGAGGAATTTGCCGGTACCATTCTCCGGTCTTGAAAGCCCGGTGATCGCCGGATTTCGGCCAAAACATATGAGAGAATGAACTGAAAATATGGCCGACTGACCTTGTCTCCTACAATCCACCATTCGAGCTGAAAACCAGACCATCCTCTTCCTCTCTTTCTACCCTTTCTATCCATATGTAGAACTTATCAAATTATGCGATATTGAGTGAGATATTCGCGTTTGAACGCATGCACACGAGTTGTTTGACGAAATAACTCAACCAGATTTTGAAACTGTTTTTGCCGCCATTGTTGAAACTCGAGATTCATGAGAAGTTAGAAGCTAAAAACAGAATAGGAGGCTTGTAAATATCATGGTGCATCACTCTGGAAAGGTAATTTGATCGAGACACGGATGGAGATATGAGTTCTAATCACCACTTTGGTGATTTTCGAGTTATTTCTCAAAGCTGTTAGTTAACGATAAAATTTGAGGAAATGGAGGATAATTAGAACAAAAAATTCAGTGTGTAGCATCATGAGAGATTGAGGAAAAATTCCTAAGTCATACTTTTTAATTTTGTTGTCCGAAACTCGAGTTTGAGCTCGAAAGGCCATTAATGGCGGAGCTGGAGGTAATACCGGGCAGCAGTTGGTAAAATTGGAATAACTCGAGTTTTACTCAACCGTTGCGCACCATTCAAAGCTCCTCAGATTCGTGAGAACGAGAGGAACATCTTTCTTACTAAAAAGTAGCGAATCAAGAGTTATAAGTGATTGTTTGAAGAGAAACGAAAATTGGCAGAAGCTGTACTCGCCTAACATGACTCATTTCACGAATTTTGACTTGCTGCGACACAGGAAATCAGGAATATTTGTTCAAAAACTGAGCGCCAAACTGAGACTCGTGCATGACTTGTTTCATCCTATCCGCGACCCGTTACGCCGTGGATAATCGCAGGGGGACCACCAGACAGCCACTGCACGCGCGATTCAAACTCAGATTGGATCTGAGATTTTTTTTCGTCAAATCAAAAACAGAGCAAAATTAAATCGCGAAATTCTCATCCAATTGTAAACTATTTTCAACGAAATTTCGTCCATACCTTCAGTACAATCCCTTAATCCGCCCGAGCCAATCACAAGTCTTGGTTTGTCCCCTACTCGCCTCTCCATTCAAAAGAGTCCATTGGACTCTCAAGTTCAATTCCGCCTATAAAACATCCCTCAAGCCTCATCATTCGGGACAACACTCTCCATTCTTCTTCCCTAACCTCTAGAACCTCCATTAATGAGTTTCGAGCTTTCTGGAGCTCTAATTTTCGTTTTTGAGTGAAAACGCGCAATTTGGGCTGATTTGGGGAAAACTCGAATCGGTCGATTCTAGCTTGAATCAAGGAGCAATTGTTGCTTCAAATCGACTCAAGGGAGCTACCGGCTGGTCCTCCAACTCTCGGTTTAATCCAATTCTCTTTTAATTGCTTGATTTGAATTTTAGAATACAAGAACTCAATTTTGTAATAATCATGATTAAATCTTGTCAAATTCTTGTTCTTGTGAATATGTGTGAGTAGATCTAGATAGGGAGGGGAATTTGTGATTTGTATACATGAAATCTTACTTTATAATCTTGTAATTTTGCTGAATTTTGATGAATAGTCATGAACATATACATTTTTGAATAAATTGGGAAAATTTGCTTAGCTTAGTGCTTTTCATCAATTGATCTATTAAATCTAGAGTTTATTGGCTTGTTAATCATTTGAAATACTTAGCTTATTATTTTGTGTGATTAATGTGGAGTTGTGATTGATTTAAATCAAGTTTTATTTTGAAATGGCTGTTTTGGAATAAACTAGTTCTTGAGTCAATTTCTTGAGTAAATCTTAGCTTAGATTGCTTAAATCCATCATCTAAATCTAAGAAATTATACATTTAGTGATTAATGATTGTTACACATCATGAATTTCCGATAAATCCCTATTTTTAAACCGAAAATCAAACCCTAATCCAGTTTCTGTCTTGCTGCTGTTTTTCTCTGTTTTTCAATATTTTTCCCTTAATTTCGTGTCTAATTCAGATCTGAAAAATTAAATAAGTATTTTTAAAATTTATTTCTCATTTAGTAGATAGTTTTCAACCCAAATTTTGCCCAATTCCGATCTGTAATCTGTGAGATATTAATTTTCCAAAATTGTAGTTTTTTCTGTTTTTAAACTTTTGTCCAAATTTACTGTTTCTTTACTTTTGAATTTTTAAATATACAAAAAACAAATAATAAAAATCTAAAAATAGTCCTACTTAAAGTAATTTGAAGTGTAGATTCCAAATATAAATTTAAAATAGTAGTTGTTAAAACAGATTAGGAGATATTATAATTTTTGTGGGTGCTGGTCTGTTAGAACCAGTTTCCGATCCAGATCTGAATTTTCATTATGAATCTCAAATTACAAAACATCATTATATAAAATTTTAACAGCTAATTCAAAACTGGATAATTGAATTTCTGTACAAATTTTGGGATTTTGTAAACTTAGGTGGTTTTTCTATAATTTTCTGAAGTTGCTGCTGAACCGATTTTAAATCTAAAACAAGTTCTGGACTGCATTGTAAATATCTCGAAATTCTTGAATAAAATAATAATAACAGTAAAGAATCATATCTTAGATCTCTCTTTCTAGTTTCCAACGGTATCTTGTGTGTTAGATTCGGAGTTTGTTTTGTCTAGTTACTAACAGTACATAATTCAGATAAAACATATATATATATATATATATATATATATATATATATATATATATATATATATATATATATATATCAAGGTTGCGAATAGTGTGTAGCGGTTTGCATTTAGGATTTTCTTGTAGTGAATAGCGGACAATATAGCGTGCTACACTTGCGTAGCGAGTAATAGTAATAAATAGTTTTTTTCTTATGTATCGCAATGTAATCTAAGTATAAGCAATCTCTAAAACAACAAATAATTACAAAATATCCCTACAATAATTATCAAATATCAAAAGATGATAAGATTAATATTAAAATATTAATATACAACATACTTATCAAAAACAACACATCTCATAATTCAAAATACCCTAAAACCTAAAAATCAATAAAAAGTTCAAAAAATCAATAAAAAGATCTAAGAAATGAAATTGCACAATATTATTGTTTCATGCGCTACAAACACATGCTTCATGTTATATCGCGCCGCTATATCGTTGTAGCGTCGGAAAATGCAATAGCGTATCAAAACCGCAGCGTTGCGTCATTGAGCCTCCCGAGTACGCTATATCACGCTATTTGCAACACTGATATATATATATATATATATATATATATATATATATATATATATATATATATATATATAACAATTTCTTAAGTCGACAAAACAGTATATATCAGATTCGTCGCGTTGGAGAAGAAAAAAAAGATGGGAAGGAAGCAGGAGGCACCGGCGGCTGGGAATCACGTCACGCTGCACGACAGGTTGTGCACAGGTCGTCTCCAAACAGGGCGTGATATCCAATTTCCTTACAAAAATGGAGAGAAATTCCTTAGTGGGCTGAAATTATGGGCCTGTAGAGAATGTATGACCGGATTGAGTTTGTTATAGATGAAGAGTTTATATAAGTTTTGCAGTTTATGATTTGTAAAGTTGAAAGCAATTAAAACTAATCAATAATCTAATTATCTGTACTCTCTTTATAAAAACTCATCTGAACAATTAACAATCGAATATTATAAAAATTCAATAATATAATTATCCGTACTCTCTTTATAAAAACTCATCTGAACAATTAACAATCGAATATTATAAAAATTGACTCCTCAAAAAAAAAAAAATCTCCAAAAAGAATATTATAAAAATTGTCTACACAGAAAACATTAGATAAAGCAAGCATAACAACAATTCTTCATTTTTTTCAAAAAAAAGGAGAGAAAAGAAAAGAAAAGAAGCATAGAATAACACAACATCCTAATAAATGCTTAGATCCAAAATACATACACAATAACGATAAATCCATAATTTTCTAAACGTACCCATGTTGACTAACTAATTATTCTTTCTAGTTAAGATGCTATAATTAGCCGTGTAGTATTTAATTATATAAAAGAGAATTGGAGAGAAGAATAGCAGATAAAAACTTCACAATCTTTCATTTTTTTTTAAAATCTCCTCAATATTAGTTTCACTTACATTCTGATTCTAGGTTCTAAATTTAGTTAAAAATCTCAATAAAACTCTCCCTTTTCTCCTTCTAAACTCGGACCTTCTCTAAATAGTAATTCTTCTCCCCCTTCATTTAATAGAGCTCACAATGTTACTTGACCACCTCAACTCAACATCCTCCTCCTCTTCACATGCGTAAAGAAGGAGTTAATTGCTGTCATGAAGGAAGGCCCGAGAAGTTGCAGGAGTCTTCATTTTTCATAGAGCGGGCAGATTCATTCTCCGGACATATCCAACACCTCCTATCAATCGTCAAATATTTCTTGGTTCAAGCCTGCCTCCTCCTCAGGTCCAGCACCATTGGCAGTCTAAACTCGGTAATTTTTTAGTGTTAATACAGCTATAATTTGGATAATTACAAGTAAAAGTTCATATTAATTTCTGATATTGATATGAATCCTTTTTTATCAGTACTTAAATTCTTGAAAAAAGAAGTAAAAAAACAACATGATTGAACAAATATATCTAAACCTTTTCTAAAAAACTTAATCAATTGAATTTATTACTGACAATTTTGAAATTTGATGTTCTCTCGTATCTCATATAAAAGTTTTGAATCCAACCATCTTTTTTTTGCTTCGCATTACTTCTTTCTCACACTAATATGAAATATTTCTGTTCTTTCTGTAATGTATGTTTTTTACATTCTATGGCTTTCTAGCTTTTATGAATACTTTCGCTATGACCAAAATGAATTGCATGACTCAGCCTTATCTTTTGCATGATTCAACTGCCGAACTAAGTTATTATGGGAAGTTTTCTATGAACACAATCTGAATTATATGATTTGAAATTATAATTTGCATGTTTCATGTACTACTAACTGATGGCTTGCGCTAAGCGCCAAATTTTCTAACCATTTGGTACCAATTACGTGATATTTAAGTATAAAATTATGGCATTAATCAGACTGAATACATCCATTACATAAGAACAACTTGTGGTAATACTAACTTTTAGCAAAATAGAAGAAAGGGAAAAAGGAAAAAAAAATATATTAGACACCATCTAATCACACAATCTTCATCAATATTACTTACAAAGAAACAATAATGAAAAAAAATGTTAGAAACTCCTATTTTCTCCACAATATACTCCTATACTTGAAACTCCAAACCTATTTCACACCTTATTCACATCCAAATGAAATCACAAAAACCCACCAAAACCCTAAATAATTCCTCCAAACCTAGAAACCAATAATTACACAAATAATCACATTCACACCCACAAAAATAATACTACCAACAACAACAAATACACAAAAAAAATCACAACAAACAAAACCAAATCCTAATTCTTTTACGCCCTAAACCCTACCAAGCCAGAAAAAAACCGGAAATTGCACAAGAGCCATAAAAAGCAGCAAATAATGTTGCCTCCCACTATTCCTCTCATAACTCCTCATCTCACTAAAAATAACTCGTTTCATAGTCTTGACCAAAAACACGCCCATACAAAGACTCATCCAAGCCGTGACGAAATAATATGAAAATCCCCAAAATACCCTTGAAATGAGGGCTAAAGAGAGGTATGTGAACGAGTAGCCGCTGTAAGAGGCTAAGTCTAGAAACGGTACTTCACTGCTTCCAATTGAGGAAAGGATTATTTTGAGTAGGATTATTTGAAATATCCAGCCGAATAAAGCTCGTGTGAATTGTATGTTCAAAACATCTGGAGTAAACCTGTGGAAGGAAGACAGATCATTTATTAGGGAAATTTACAGAAAAAACCCAAATTATGCCTAAATTGCAAAAAAGCCCCTGCATTTTTAGAAATTGCAAAAAGTCCCCATTTTCTTCAAAAATTCAAAAAAATAGTCCCTCCTGTTAGATTATAGTTATTAGTTAACACCGTTAGCTATGATATCTAAATCATCTCTTAAGCATCCTCTTTCCTGTTATGAATTGGACATATTCGTAATATTACATGTTCTAGGGGCTTTTGTGCAAAAGAGCCCACGTTTTGAACCTCCAAGCTGGCATGTTGAGTTGATTTTTGAGTTAGACTTGGTGTATGCATTTAATGTGGTCTTTTACTTTGTTTAGTCCAATTTTAATTTTGGTGTTTGTATTAAATGATAGAACGAGTCCATTTAAGTTTTCTTTCCTTGTTAAGTCAGTGGTTTATAAGTAGAAAGGAGGAGAGGAGAGAGAAGGTCGTGAATTGTATTGTGTTGAATGTTGTATTGAACTTAGTTCGTTTAGAAACTTGTATCGTTTTTCTCTCTTCTTCACTGTTCAACACGATAGTGAAGTTTTATCACAATTTATCCATAAATTCCACCAAGAATCCACAAATTCGTTACGAATCGATCCTCCGTTCGTGACATCTCCACATGCGGATACTGCCACAAATAAAAAAAAGCACAACATAAAAGCTCAACATTAGAACATCGTAAAACTCAAATCAATCCTCATGACTCTATCGAATCATTTCTCAAGGATAAATTGTGTTCTAAAAACCAATATTCCATATTGGAGATTGTTTCTCTACTACGAATTGTTAGAGGAAATTGTGTGTTGCGAGGTGGATTTGGGGCAAGTGTACATTGGGGACATGGCATATCCAAGGCTGACCAAATAGCGAAGGGAAATAATAATTCTTGGTAACAAATTTATTAATTAGTATTTACATTTTATTTATTTAAAAAATGAGCTAGGTTTTCTTAAAAAAATAAAACATTAAAATATTTTAAGGGTGTTTTTACTATTTTAAAAGTTAGTGTTTTCTTGGAAAATAAAAGGTTCAAATTGGAGAAGAAGGCATAACGTTACGCCTTCTTACCCTGTCCCCAAAGAGTTCGAAAATTGAAAGAAATAGCGGACGAGAAGGCATAATGTTTTTGTTTCAATTTTTTTATTTTAATATTTTGAACCTTTGGTTGTTTTGATATTGCATTTTCTTTCAGGTTCATGTAGTCTAGGGTGGGGAGAGAGGTTAAAAAGTGATAAAAGGAATAAGTTTTGTTCTAATACTAATCAAAGTGGAATTATATTGTTATTTGACAGTGTTAAGTATAATCTAATGGGATCATGGGATGGGTTATTTTTAAAATTTTTGAAGAATATAGATTTTCTTTTTGGAATTTCTGATAATGAAGTTTTTTTTTTCAATTTAGGCACAATTCAGGGGCTGTTTTGCAAATTTCTCTATAACATACCACTGATGTGAGTTAACACTTACTTTCCGACAAAACCAAGAGAGAAGCAGGAAAGAATGACAAAAGTACCAAATGCCATAAAAGGAATATATAAATCAGGGGCATTTATGTCATAAATTGGCGGTTTGAATGCTCTCACTCCTCCTACCGGCTCTGCTATCCTAGTCCAGTGACCCTAAATAAAAACAAATTAAGAGATTTTTACAAAAAAAAGTGACAGCTTGATTTTTTTTTTTTTATATTATGGAGTAAACTTTCATGATGCGGAATTTATTTTAGTTGGGTAGAATGAATAATATATAGATTATTATATGGTTACATCCAATGTATTCTTTTGTGGCCAAGGGTTCCCCTTAATTCGCTTCTAACAAAATCAGTTTTTGTTATGTTATTAACTATTATTATTTGATTCATAAACTTTTTTATGAAAGTTACTTTTGACATTCAACTATCTATCGGGTCATGTTTCATGTGACAGGGTTAAGGAAAAGATTGTCAATTTTCATCACACGAGGTCCTTTCTGTAAATTCCAAGAAAGTGTAAGGCCCTTAGAGGAAATTAAAAAATAATAATAATAATAATGAAATTACCCTGTAGAGGAAAGGGAGAAGTACTACTTTGAGCTTATTCCATACATATTGCTCATTCACATTGAAATAATACTGAGGGTTTGAAAAATACCGACTTATCTGTTTATCAAAAATAAAAATAAACATTAAAATATACATATTTGGTAATTTGCTTGTATACTATAAAATATAGATACAATTTCTTATTTAGCACAATTGGATTGAACAATATTATCTAAATTATAAATTTCACATAAATAAAAGATTACGTTGCTTTGAAATTCGGAATTGGAACCAAAGAATTTCTCGCCATATGCACTAAATCCGCTCTTAATTAAATCCGAACCTGCTCCGTAAAATGGGTTGCCAAACGGGTCGGGCGGACCTGGCCTTTGTGGACCGGTTTGACTTGTGAAATTATCATACATCCCTACAAAGAATAAAGAATTGGAATGTTATGATCACAGAATTCTTGATTAATAATCATCTTTTACCAAATTAAAGCAAATTAAAACTACTAAAACCATTAACAGATTACCGATAGTGATTTACTAAAAAAAACAGATTACCAATAGTGAATCTGAAATAAACAGAAAAATTATCGTAACAATAATAGCTGAAGAAAAAAGAAATCTTTGGAACTTCACTACCCAAAAACTTTCAGCAGAAACAAGAAGGGGGAAAACTCACTACCAGGCGATTTGAAGGCCTAAACTTGAGAATTCTTCCGCCGATCCGTTTAAATTATTTTGTTCTGTTTTAGTTGGTCCTTTATTTTATTGGTTGGAAAGTCGCAGAAAGAAGACTAAACACATGGTTTGCTTCGTGTACAAGGACAGTTTCTTTCTTCGCCTCCAAAGAATCTCATTTTTCAAATTCCACCCTTTGAAAAAGAAATATTCCGAACACCCATTTAATTACATTTACAGTTCACATCTCATATATTTGACTTTTTTGTTTTTATACCATTTTCATCAAAAATAAATCAGTAAATATCATCTCTTTCAAAATAATGTGATATCTACCATTTCCGCCACTACCAGTGGCGGAACACATCTGTTCTTTCCCCTGTTCCGCCAGTGGCAGTGGTGGAACACGTTTTGTTCACTAATTAATCCTGTTTTTGAAAAATTATAAAATCCACATGTTCCGCCACTATTAGTGGCGGAAATGGTAGTTACTCCATTATTTTCAAAACAGCGGTAAGTATTAGTTTATTTTTGAAAAAAATGGTATATAAAAAAACAAACCCATATATTTTGTATTCAGTATTGGGTATGCGTGGGTTTCAGACTTACAAGGCCCATAATTCCTGTTGAGAATAGTTTTGGCCCACTTACAATATTCTGTGTTTTAGTGAATTTTCTGTAATTTCGGCTTTTTTTGTTATTTTAATTCTATATTTTATTTCATTACCTACATATTGATGACATACAATTTTTGTTGTTATTACTCTATGATTTTGTTGGTACCTTGGAAATTAGTCACAAGAAAATTGAAGAATGCCACAAAAAATAATAATTTACAAGAAAAGAACATTAAATTGGGCCTGATAAAACCAGGCTTACTTGTTATTCTCAAATGTACAATAATAATTTACATGAAAATTTGGCCCAAGTGAAATAAAGAGGGCCGAATAAAACAAATAAAGTTATTAATAGGAAACTCTTTTAACAACATCCATCTATTAGTATTACCATGAAAAAGTATTATACAAATATATAGTCTTACAGAGATAAATGGTTTTTGATAATTATTACAAAAAAGTTGATAAATTTTGTATCTAAGTTTTGAATTTTACTTCGAACTAAATTACAGTCAATTAAGATTCTCAATTTTTTAATTCAATGTCAATAACCATTTCGAGCCGGCGATTTACTCGCGTAAATCATATTAGACTTGTAATTTGTCTTTGTGTTATTAAGGACTAATTCAGTGAGTCACCGTTGAGAATGAAAATAAATAAATAAATAAAACAAAGAGGTGCATTTAATCAGACCGAATTTACAAAGTGACCACGCAAATCCGCTCGTGAAAAACATAATTTTCTACATTCATGTTTTCTTTTTTTGAATCATCATCATTTTTTTTCTATGCTCATGATTAACTTCTACTTGTTTCTGTGGAATTTCTTCTTTTCTAATATGACCGTTGTTCTAATAATTTGAATTTTTAGGGAGTTTTGACTTACTCAAGTTGACTCATAGACAACCTTTTTTACTTATATACCCTTGTAGTTCTCTGTAATTATACACAACAAAGATTCGATGGCCAAGGCCAAGGCCAAATCATGTCAAGGTTTGTCAAACTTGGATTGACTTGTGAATATGGAATTTTGAAGGGTATATAATCATAATCCCATAAGTTCTTAGTCAAATATTCTTGAGCTTTCCTTCTTCAGAAGGAGTCTCAGTTAGAGGCGGCCCTCTTAATCAAATGCTTCGATTTCAATGCTTTAATTTCTACTCTTTTAAGTTTGTATCCAAAGTACAAATTCAAATCAACAACGGAACACAAATTTGGAAGTTGTATATTGTTTATTATTTGTTTCTGTTTTATTATATATTTTTTTTTGAAATGTTTGTTTCTGTTTTATTATAACTACCATACGTTATGGCAGTGACTCAGTGTTTTCAGATATATATATATACTATACGCTATCTGCTTATATGTATATACTGTTTATTATAATTATACACAGTTAGTAGGCCCTAAGCTTGTGTAAATGCTCTAGATGTATTTCTACCATGTGACTGACTATACGGAGTAGCTAGTTAATTAATGTCAGTTATATGAAAATATCTAACTTAATTAGGACCACACTAACAATAATACTGTTTCACGGATTAGTTAGATATTTTAATGAAAAGGTATCTTTGGCTGAGAAAAAAATACAACCAGAGAAAGTGTTAGAAATTAGGAACCACTACTTCATAAGTTATTTTCACAAAATGAAATTAAACACTGGTCAAATAGCATCGAAATGTAAGGACTAATCAACTGACATGAATGCATTGACCAGTGACCGAAATTAATTTGCATGGAGCCATTATTGAGGAAATGAGATACATGTTCCTCACTTCACTTTCCCCCACATTTGTAACGTTTTTATTTCCCAGTTTCTACAAATAGAACAAAAGATTTGTTCCTCACAAGGGCCTTCAACTGCGGGCCAGTCTCATATGATTTTGACATGTGGCACCAAAACTAAATCAACAGCAATAGCCACTTATAATGTTTGGCTGGGAATGTTAATCAGTCAAAATTGATCAGCAAAATAATTAGATCAATGAAGGATACAAGCAAACTTTGCGCCTCCTGATAACTTTTCGACATTACGATGATAGATTTCAAGACAGAGGAGTCTTTGTATTCTTTTTAATCAATTTTTATAACTAATAAAGAAGTCTAAGGCATTTGAGATAAAAAAAATTAAGGCGATATTTTTGCAAATTCTAAGTTTTTTTTTTCTGATAAATAATTCTAAGCTTATTTCAAAAACTACTCCCACTAGTGTAGAACAAGGAAATTTTTTACAATGTCCCAGTAATGGTCCTTATATTATCTTCAATTAGACATTTTATATCATCTTCAGTGAGACATTTGCAAGTGATGATAACATGGTATGTGTGTGTATGTGGGAAATGGATAAGGATAACTAAAAGCCCTCATGTGGGATATTGATAACTAAAAGATCTCAATGAAATACAATAAAAAAGACCTCAATTAAATCAGTATATCATGGTTCTTTCGAATCTTTTGAAGGAAGGTACTTTCTAATTTTTTAGTGCTATATAATGTGATAAAATCATAAAACTTTAAATCCAAGAATTTGATTTTTTTTTCCAAACTATTTTATGTTGTTGTCTAAAAAAAATTTTATTAGGAAAATGTGTTATCTCCCGTTAAAACACTCATATATCAATTCGGATCCGGCGCTTATTGAGTTATATATATTGTTTTTGTGTATATACAATTTTGATATATATTGTTTTGTGTGTTTTACATACTACTTTTATTTATATATATTGTTTTTAAAGTATATATTTCTTATTTTTATTTTTATTTTATACATTCATTGTTTTCCAATTCTTATACACTATTTTTATGGTTATATATTGTTTCTATTTTATGTATTATTTAAATATATATTATTTTGTACCGTTTTTTATATTCTGTTTTATTTATATATACAATTTTTGAAAAATATGTTTTATATATTTTTTCTGTTCTATGTAATATTTCGCTGGAAAAAAAAAATCAGAGTGCATTAAGAGTGTCCCATGAGAATGATTTATCATGTGCCTTTTTATTATTACATGTTTGTTGTTATACTTGTGCCACCGCTTGCATTTTACTCATGCCAAAATAGGTCCTATTATTATTATTATTATTATTATTATTATTATTATTATTATTATTATTTTCTTTTTTCTTAAGGACACTTTTTTTAGATTCAAATTCACAATTAGTAGATTGAGACATTACTCAATAATGCTAGAAAACTTGACGGAAAATCTCAACATTAACGCGACATAACATAATTTCTTGTGCAAATATTGCGGCTAATATATATATTCATCATTAATCAGTTTCTTTAATTAATTGTAATACTTCAACAATAAACCGTGTGGGGTTGCTTTCGAAATTTTTTGTCATGTTGTGGAGCTTATTACTGCTAAATATGTGGTAATTAAACAAAATTATGTTTTGTCATGACACAAATGTGAGACATGTTCTAAAATTCTAAGTCATCTTAGAGCTTTGGCCTTAGGACACTTTCACATACTCATATTCAAAAGAAATGAGGGAGGATATTTCCTCTTCAAAATAGACAAATTTGCCCCTCACGTTCTAAACTCGAGCTTATATATACCTTCTCACCTTACTCTCTACCTCAAATCTCTCTCTCTCTCTCTCTCTCTCTCTCTCTCTCACAGATTGTATAATTGAGAAATGGACGTCTCCAGTTCTCTAATGTCACTAAAAGCATCTGCTTCTCCATTCCTCAAGGCCCCATCATGCAACTCTTGCAAGAGACAGGTATATATACGAACCCATAAATCGCATGCAAATAAAATCTATATGGCATGAATGATATTCTTTCCTATTAAGGATAGAATACAACAGCGAATCAGTAATCTTATAATAACATATACCCGACATTTTCTTTAATTAGATGAACATTTATTAAATACCGCAAAAATATTTGAATAATATGCATTTTATTTTAATTTTTATATTATTGTTTGAAGGTTATTGTGAGAGCAAGTGCTGCAAAAAGAGAAGAAGGAAAGATGGTGATTAGCAAGGGAAAAAGTGGATGGAAAATAGATTTCTCAGGAGAAAAACCAGCCACCCCTCTTTTAGACACAATTAACTATCCAGTTCACATGAAAAACCTTTCCCCTCAGGTTAGTTCCTTCACAAAATACATCATTTATTATTGTTGTTTATGATTTATGGAATTGAACCACTACAAATTATATTTACTATGTTTGTATAATAATTATTTGTGTGTTTAAATTAATACTTTGTGTTGTTGGATTTGAGTAGGATTTGGAGCAGCTCTCAGCAGAATTGAGGGCAGAAATAGTATACAGTGTGTCAAAAACAGGAGGGCATTTGAGTGCAAGTTTAGGTGTGGTGGAATTGGCTGTGGCTCTGCACCATGTTTTCAACACACCCGAAGATAAGATCATTTGGGATGTTGGTCATCAGGTACTCAAAACTAAACCCCTCTCTTTTTAGATATAATTAGTTTTAAGTATCTTTTTAAGTGAAAATATAAAATAGAAGAATTGAGTATCGAAATGAAATTTCATTAACCAAATAAAAGTCAAATATATAGAGATGAGAAGTGCAGAAAAAATACTAGTAGAAGAAAGGGAAGAGGATGCTAAACTAGGAAAAGCATATAACAAGAAGGGTCATTATATATATATATATATATATATATATATATAACTTAATTAATGGAAAGTGTTCTGAACCACATGATTTGGATTTTCCGAATACCAAATACACAACTTGATTTTCAACTTATAAGAGCGGAATTTCGAATTCAGACTCAGAATTTATGCAGCTTGTTTAGTGTTTTTAACATATTAACCATGGAAATAGTATTTGAAAATTTCTTTTATTTAAGATCGGATTTGAAACTTAAATAAATTGAAAAATATTGCTTCAAAATTTTTGAGGATTGGAAGTGAAAATTACGTAATAATTTTGAGTTGTCTACGACACGTGAGAAATTACGATATTTCAGAGATATTTATTATTATGTTTTGTAGGCATACCCACACAAGATATTAACAGGAAGGAGGTCAAGGATGCACACGATAAGGCAAACCTCAGGACTTGCCGGTTTCCCTAAAAGAGATGAGAGCATTTATGATGCCTTCGGCGCCGGCCATAGCTCCACTAGTATCTCCGCAGGACTCGGTACGTAATCTTTTACTGTTTTTCTTTCCTTTTGTTCTGAATCTAAAAAAAATCAATGTGTTTATAGTGAGGTACTCTACAAGTAATTGAAGTCGTTTAATGCTCAACATAATACTATTATCTCATTAAATAATAAAATGTAACATTTTATAACATTAAATATCTTGACGGAAAATTAACAGGCATGGCGGTTGCAAGAGATTTACTCGGGAAGAATAACCACGTGATATCAGTGATAGGAGACGGGGCCATGACGGCAGGCCAGGCTTACGAGGCGATGAACAATTCGGGATTTCTCGACTCAAATTTGATCGTGATTCTGAACGACAATAAACAAGTCTCATTGCCGACCGCCACTCTCGACGGGGCCGCTCCTCCAGTCGGGGCCCTCAGCAAGGCCCTTACCAAGCTCCAGGCCAGCACCAAATTCCGTAAATTACGAGAGGCGGCTAAGGTATATATGATCTTTTTTATTTCAAATTTTGGAATTTTAAATTTTGAAACATGAGTTTTTAATTTGCTTATTGGGACTCAATGGTGTAGTTAATAGTTGCCGGTTAGGGAGCTAGTTCGTTAATTATTTACATTGTTGGTGATAGAATTATTCATTAATATTTTGAAATGATGTAATTAATTAATATACTGATTTAATGAGAAGAAAAAACAGATAAATTCAAGCCACCACATGAGCATATGATAGTGATCTATAATAGACAATCCGTACCCACAAAAGTTTTTGAGACTGATATTGCTTTCATTGAATGATTCTTCTCACCTACTTTGTTAGCCCCTTTCAATATATACAAATGAATATGAAAAGCCATTCTAGTACATACACGAATATTACAGGGCTGTTCAAAAATTGATTCTTTTATATTGAATAGAAAAGACTTTTGTCCCACTTTCATTATTTGATAATAACAACATATTATTATTTCAACCAGACAATCACAAAACAAATAGGAGGAACAACACATGAAGTGGCGGCTAAAGTAGATGAATATGCACGGGGAATGATAAGTGCCTCCGGCTCGTCCCTGTTTGAGGAGCTTGGGCTGTACTACATAGGCCCGGTCGATGGACACAACATCGATGATTTGATCACCATCTTTGAGAAGGTTAAGTCCATGCCAGCCCCCGGACCTGTCCTGATCCACATCGTCACGGAAAAAGGCAAGGGCTATGCGCCTGCTGAGGCCGCTCCTGATAAAATGCACGGTGAGTTCGATATGCATGGATGTTTATGTGCTAGTATTAATTATTAGAATATTTTAAAATGTAATTTCTTATTTTTTGGACTCTGTTTATTGAAAGCTCCCTTTTGGAGAACTTAGTTGGAATCTCACTAAATTCTATCATTATTAATATTCATCAATTAAGTAATCATTTTGAACTTGAAGAGTACAAGTTGATTGGTTAACACCAATTATTTTAACATCTGATCATTCTGAATTTAAACTGGCAGGCAAAAACAAACATAAAAAATGGAACATATAGAAATTTGCAAAAATTTCATGCGTTATGCCAAAATTGAAAAAAAAAAAAAATCTATTTTTAAAGATATGAATATAGTGGAAATAGGTATTGTTTTCTTCTCTAACGATGTTGTATTACAGGTGTTGTGAAATTTGATCCGAATACCGGGAAACAATTCAAATCAAAATCGTCAACTCTATCCTACACGCAGTACTTTGCAAACTCACTAATAAAGGAGGCCGAGGAAGATAGCAAGATCGTGGCAATCCATGCTGCCATGGGGGGCGGTACGGGTCTCAATCACTTCCAAAAGAAGTTTCCTGAGCGGTGCTTCGACGTCGGCATTGCAGAGCAACACGCTGTCACCTTTGCTGCCGGCCTGGCCGCAGAAGGCCTCAAGCCGTTCTGTGCAATTTATTCTTCCTTCCTTCAAAGAGGATATGATCAAGTATGTTTTTACTCCAAAAATTATTATACATCATTTTTTTGAGATAAAACTTATATTTTGCTTTGTATCTTTAGCTAATAATTATGGTACTTTTAGGTGGTGCATGATGTAGATCTACAAAAGTTACCTGTCCGGTTTGCGCTGGACCGAGCTGGTCTGGTCGGAGCAGATGGGCCAACTCACTGTGGGGCCTTCGACATAGCATATCTAGCATGTTTGCCAAACATGGTTGTCATGGCTCCAGCCGACGAGGCGGAGTTGATGCACATGGTCGCCACAGCCGCCGCTATTGATGATCGGCCTAGTTGCTTTAGGTTCCCTAGAGGCAATGGTATTGGTGTTCCCCTTCCTTCTCACAATAAGGGCATTCCTATCGAGGTACTTGATATTTTATATTATCTTACACATAATGAAGTTTAATTCAATTGTCATGATTTTTTTTATTTGTCTAGTTAAAAATGTTTTAGCATAATGAATTTTCTTTTATGAATTTAGGTTGGAAAGGGGAGGGTCCTTTTGGAAGGAACAAGGGTGGCCATCCTTGGCTATGGATCCATAGTTCAAACATGCATGAAGGCTGCCAGCTCTTTGCGCGACCATGGTATTTTCATCACTGTGGCTGATGCGCGCTTCTGCAAACCGTTAGATCGAGACTTGATAACGAGACTCGTGCATGAACATGAGATTTTGTTGACTGCTGAAGAAGGATCAGTTGGTGGCTTTGGGTCTCATGTCTCCCATTTCCTTGGCTTGAATGGCCTCCTTGATGGTCATCTCAAGGTATGTATCAAATTGTGACAAGGAATAATTGAACTTACCCAATTTTATGTGCTATTCTAATATATTATAAATTTTATTTTAATAAATTTTTATCTACTATTTCAACATATATTTGTAATGTTTGTTTTATTACGTATTATTTTATTATACTTATATACATATACTATTTCTTGCTCTCATAGACCTATAAAAAAGGAGTGCTTGTTATCCTGTTGTATTTATATATATATTTTTCTTTGAAATGCTGTTGTATTTATATTGGAAATTAGAATGCGAAAATTTGACTTCTTATTCTAATAAAGGATGTTATTTTTGTTTGAAACAGTTGAGATCAATGGTGCTGCCTGATCGGTACATAGACCACGGTTCACCGAGCGATCAGATCGAAGAGGCCGGGTTGTCAGCGCGACACATAGCCGCAACTGTTCTTTCGCTTTTGGGGAGACAAAAAGAGGCTTTGCAACTCAATGCTAAAATGTTATGATTTTGCACTTAGTCTGACAGTCGAACTACAGAAATGTAGCTCAGGCTGTCAAATGGAAATTCGTATTTAGTTATGTGATTAATTAAGTACGAAAGCAAAATATTTTGGATGATACTTATGCATGGGAGGAATAATATTTGTATTTAGAAGTATATTAAAATTAAATTATATCAAGGATTGTATGGCCGTATATATACGATCTCATATGTCGACATGTAATTAATATTAATATTAATATATACTACATTAATAACTAGCGTTGTATTTCAATTTCCAAGAGATAAACTCGGTTATCCAGTTCAATTTTTACAGAATACTTCCGTCTCAAAAAACTATTTTACAAATATTTCTCTGGTCCTACTTTCACACACCCCTCCGAATATTTCAATAAATTGACCCCACCCTTTTATTTTTGAAAAAATATATATATTCTCCCCACCATCCTCCTCAGTGCCCCGTTTATCACTGACAAACGGGCCACATTTTTTATTAAATAAAATAAAATAAATGTGAGGCATATTTATATAAACATGTTACAATATAGATTCCTATTTTGATGATATTTGATCGTCATAATATAAAATTTCGATTCTTATGAAAATTTATCCACAACATAGTTAAAACATATATATTTCATCCGTATGGTTGAAATTTCCATTTTCATTTTTTATAACTAATGTTGTCACCGTTGTCCAAATAAGTCCGTTGTCAAAAGAATCCATCTCTCTCTCTCTCTCTCTCTCTCTCTCTCTATATATATATATATATATAATGTTGTCACCGTTGTCCAAATAAGTCCGTTGTCAAAAGAATCCATCTCTCTCTCTCTCTCTCTCTCTCTCTCTCTCTCTCTCTCTCTATATATATATATATATATATATATATATAGAGAGAGAGAGAGAGAGAGAGAGAGAGAGAAAGAATCTGTCTATGGTGCCATTAACGAAAAAAACGTATTTTATTGTTCAAATAGACGATCGGAACAGGTCATAATGATCTATCTACCAAAAATACGTAGCCTACAAAAATTTGTTGTATTTAATAATTATTTGAATATGCATCGAATATAAAACAACACGTATTATCGAACGGTCAAAATTGATTTTGTGGTTTGCAAAATTCGTATATAAGATCCGATTGGTTAATGTGTACATCTAACCCCCAAATATAAGTAAATGAAATTACAAAAAATTTAGTTATTTTTTACCGTAAATCGACTAAAATTCATTTTTAACCGTTTGATGATATGTTTTATTTTACGTCCGACGGACATTGAAATAATTGTTAAAAATAATAATTTTTTGTAGGCCATATATATATATATATATATATATATATATATATATATATATATATATATATATATATATATATATATATATATATTTCAATAAATTGGCCCCACCCTTTTATTTTTGAAAAAATATATATATTCCCCCCACTATCCTCCTCAGTGCCCCGTTTACCACTGACAAACGGGCCACATTTTTTATTAAATAAAAAAAAAATCTGAGGCCTATTTGTATAAACATGTTACAATATAGATTCATATTTTGATGATAGTTGATCGTCATGATATAAAATTCCGATTCTTATGAAAATTTATCCACAACATAGTTAAAACATATATATTTCATCCGTATGGTTGAAATTTTCATTTCCATTTTTTATAACTAATGTTGTCACCGTTGTCCAAATAAGTCCGTTGTCAAAAGCATCCATCTCTCTCTCTCTCTCTCTCTCTCTCTCTCTCTCTCTATATATATATATATATATATATATATATATATATATATATATAGAGAGAGAGAGAGAGAGAGAGAGAATCTGTCTATGGTGTCATTAACGAAAAAAATGTATTTTATTGTTTAAATAGACGATCGGAACAGTTCATAATGATTTATCTACCAAAAATACGT